>CM070873.1:55763226-56118226 GCA_036365515.1 Torymus aiolomorphi
TTTCGGCAAATGAAAAAATTAATTCTTATGTATAGGATAAAAAAAAAGAGTACTTCAATAGATCACTTTATTTGAAAGTATTTTGAAAGTTTTCGTTACAAAAGAGTTGATTAAATAAATTCAAAATAATAAGGTATAAATATATACGTATAAAAGCACCTTTTTAAAACATACCAATCCTAGTTCGTAATCAATGATACTTATTGATTAAAAGTTATCGATACACAATATTTTAAATATTATTTTTATGTGATTAAATTTCGTTTTAAATCTTGTGATTTTAAAACTTTCTCTCGTGTCAAAAATTTATAAAAATACCCAGAAATATTGCCCTACATATAAATTTTTAACGGATTCGACAATCTCCCTATTATTATTATTATTATTATTTAAATTTATACAAAAACCTTTCTCTTTTCAAATCTCATTACCTACAAAACCTTACGATACTAGTACGCCAATTCTCGGCACGACTCGTAAAAAAAAAGAATCATATCAAATTTGTAATATCAATCAAGCCCCAAATACCGTATCCCCGGTGGTGAAATATTTAATAACCCCGGGAGCACAACAGAAGCAAAAATGTTAACCACGTTTTTTACTCCCATCCACTCTCTCTCACACACACACACACGTACACACTTATCCGCCATGCCATAACCTTAAGGAAGGGAGAGCGAGAGATGAAGAGCGCCGAAATTATTGCCGAAGGGCCGATCGCCGAACGTTTCGGTAGCCCCTTATATACCCGAACAACCGAGGGAGAGTGAGTGAGAGAGAGAGAGAGAGAGAGAGAGAGAGAGAGAGAGAGAGAGAGAGAGAGAGAGAGAGAGGATACACCTCTAAAGGAGCGAGAGTTGATGAGAAGCGGGCAAAAAGAGAGCGCGAGAGAATGCCGAGCGAGCGAGCGAGCCAGCAAGAAGAAGGGGCAACAGGTGGATGGGGTTAGCGGTTTATCCAGCTAACGCCCCGAGTGATATCTCGCCGCGCTGCTACTGCTGCTGCTGCTGCTGCTACGCGAGTTCGTGTATATATACGTATATAAGTGTGCGCTTGCGTGTACGTGAGAGAGAGAGAGCGTGTAAGCGCTGGAGAGAGATAGAGAGAAGTTGGTGTACAGGGATGAAGAGAGGAGAATGTTTTCGCGCGACTTTCGCGGGGATGTGCTTCGCAAGCGGCTGTCTTTTGTTTCATGCTGGGGTTTTTATAGTCATTTGGGATCTCATTTTTGTTTGTAATTTATTTTTATTGCGTGTATACTTTGAAAGTATTGTTTTTGGTATTTTAGATGCAATTTAACGAGCAGTTGGTCCGGATTTTGCAGCTATTTGTTTAGTATGAAATTATAATAATAATGTTTATCTCTTTACACATGAATATGAAGTCGTAACTAGGACAAATAATTACTATACTACGTATAAAGAATTCTTCGTAAGGTATAAACCAATTAGCAGCACCAATATATATTTACGTAACTATATACTAATCCAAGCAGCCCTTTTAAATTCCTAATGTCCGCAAAGAGCCTCGCCACGAGCACACAGAGAAAAGAAAATCTTTACTGTTAACAAACGGACGTCTGGATGTGAACGAGTGAATGTTCATTTATAGTTAGACAAACTCGTTAACAGTTAAGTTTGAGTTGTTTACTCAAACGATTCGTGACTAACTGTTAACGAATTTGTCTAATTATAAATGAATATTCAATTTGTTCATATCCAAACGTCCATTCGTTAACAGTAAAGATTTTCTTTTCTTTGTACACCGAGCGAAAAATTTCGCGCGTGCGGATGAGTTAGCGGCGGCGGGTTTATATATATTGAAAAGCAAATTCCGCACTCAGAGAGTGTGTATACAATATATACATCTATATACACGTTGCGCATGAGATCTGCGATTATGTCCTGACCCAGCCAATGATGAGTGCCGATTGATTCAAACAAATGATCTAATATGCAAACGCGATCCGCTTAAATTACTGTCTCGCGCTCGCTCCGAAAAGACGTCAATGATATTTGGCAATTGAGAATGGCTCTGTGCGTCATACGCACTTTGGCGTCGGATTTAGAAGTCGCAACGATGCTGCGGTTCCTATATATTATAAGCGAGACGCTGGGAACAATGTCGCGCGGATTCGTTAATCTGTGCCGATGATGCTGAAGAGAGAGAGAGAGAGAGAGAGAGAGAGAGAGAGAGAGAGAGAGAGAGAGAGAGAGAGAGAGAGAGAGAGAGAGAGAGAGAGAGAGAGAGAGAGAGAGAGAGAGAGAGAGAGAGAGAGAGAGAGAGAGAGAGAGAGAGAGAGAGAGAGAGAGAGAGAGAGAGAGAGAGAGAGAGAGAGAGAGAGAGAGAGAGAGAGAGAGAGAGAGAGATTTGATGAGTTATCGAGTACAGTTCGTGGACGTTTGTTCGGGATTCCTGAGACGAGGTTGAGATTATATTCGGTACTTTGATTATACTTAATGTTAGAATTGTGTAGCATCGCAGGATCACTCAGGGCGCGTTGCGTTATCATGTTTATTATATCGAAAAATTTCCGAAATCTAATTCGTGAAAATAGAAAGTAAATTCGATCAATCGGTACATTTTACCGTAGTGCGCTACGATATATATAGTTTCTGAATAATTTATCCAACCATCAGCGAGCACACCGGCAGCACATTTCTGTATATACATATACGCTAATATTTCAAACATCAATTTCCCGCGCGCTATCCATAAATCATCCACCGCGGATTTTAACAAAACGCGCGGCATATTTACCCGAATCATTCGCCAGCTGAACGCGAAATCAATTATATATTCGGACAAAATAACGCGCGCAACTATCATATAACTATACGCATCAGCGCTTTCGATCGGCTAGATAATAATTATCGAAATTCGCCGAATCCCCGGCGCTCAATTTACCGGAATTCGGCAACATCCGATTCGATCAAAAACCATAGTCCCGCAAAAACGCTATATGTACACACACAGGGCACCGATCGTTTAGAGCGGTGAGGGTCGCTATCGGATGGCCGCGATAATTGGAGCCGCCGCCGCTGCCGTGCGGAGATAATCCGCGGATCGAAACATCTGCGATTACGTTACGTAAATCACGTCCGGCGGTGCGCGGACCTCGAAACTTTGTGCTCGTGGTTATGTGTATATGTATATAGGCGCGGATTAACGAAAGGTGCAAGTTGGCCGGTGCGGTTCGGAATTCTACGTATATGTGTGTGTGGAGCGAGGCTGCGCTGATGAAATCGAAGAGCTACTCGCGTGGTGTGATAAAAGAGAAAAGTGTAGTTGAAGAAGAAGAAGAAGAAGGAGAAACAACGTTGGTGGGAGATAAAAGATTGTGTGCGTATTAATAGGCTGCGACTGCGGCTGAGTTTACAAACAGAAAGCAGAGGAGGAACAATTCTTTAATTTTAGATCGCGCGTTGTAATATTTAGGGGAGCGATTTTGTGTATATATATCGCGTGTGTTTTAGATATTATTGGATTATCTGTAATCACACGAGAATGCTACGATTGATCCAATATCGTCGCGCGGTACGAAGAAAAGCCAACTTCTAAACTCGCGCGAAGAAAAGCCAGTTTCGCGAGAAAAAAGCCAAAGTATGGGCACAATTTTGGCCTTTTTTGCGCGAAACTGACTTTTCTTCGCGCGAGCTTGGAAGTTGGCTTTTCTTCGTACCGCGCGACGATATTTGATCTGAATGTTAATGCGACTGTGTGTTTTTTTGGGGGGGTTTCGCGCGTATAATGGAACTCGTAAAGCTGTGTATGAGTGATTTTGAACGGATTTTTCCTGTGTCATTGAAGTAATGTGTCGAAGATGTCATGGCTCTTACTATGCCTTTTTAATGAACCAATCAGAGTAGAAGAAGAGTTTCGGGGATATAATGAGGCGGCAGTCGACAAGTGTTCATAACGAAAGAGAGAGGTATTGATTTAATGTATTGAAAATTTTATACTGGTTGGATTAATTTGGACTACTTGTTGGAATACGAATCAGTGATTAAAAATATTTAGTGATAGTAATATAACAAGCTGCATGTGTATATGCACTGTTCAGTTTACATTTCTATACGTATAGTTGCATATGTTTTGAAATTACTTAATAAGTAATTAGTAATATAATTGATACAATATGATCAGAAGGAATAAATTGTTAAATGTATACAATTTCAACAAGATCAAACATTGAAGTAGAATTCAACATAAATTTTAACAAATGTATATAGACATTTTTTCCGAAAATAAACTTCTCTCGTCTGAAATATCTAATATACAGAGTCTAAAAATTAATGCTATTTATTTACATTTTGATAATACTAATTAAAAGAAATCTGGTCTGTAATCAAATGATGATGTTGCATGTGAAAGACATTCAAACTCCAGATTCCGGAGAAAACAATTACTTCCACCCACTATTACTTACACCACAACACCATCCTTCACACTTTCCCACCACACCACATATGTTCCACCCAAAAACTTCACTCAAAATTCAATTTAAATCCCACATCATCAGCCATCTGTCTCAACCGTATATACACACGCACACCAATCCTTCTCCTCCCTTCTCCCACACATACCACTATACCGAGAAAAAAAATAACACAGCAAACGAAAGAGGAAGCGTCGAGAGAGAGGGGTATATAGAAAACAGGAAGAGGGAAAAGCTACTGCCTGCATTCGATTCGACGTATCGACTTGGCGCGGCGGCCGGATAGATGGATTACAATCATTCGCCAGGGCGAGGGGTGGTCAAACAGCGTGACCGCGCGCAGACCAGCAGCAGCAGCAGCAGCAACAACAATGGACGACGTGTGCGTGTCGCGCGTATATATACGTACGTGCGTATTATATGTTACGGGAGGAGGTAAAGCTGATGGCAGATTCGCGAGCTATGTAATTCTGGGAGGATGTCTTCGCGGATGCGTGGACGTTTTCCTGGAGTGGGTGGACGATGAGATGGCGGGGTTGTGGGATTTCCTAGGAAGGATGGGGTTTGAGAGAGAGAGAGAATGAAGAGAGGAGTGTGTGGTATGGTTTGTTGGTTGGTTGGGTGAGGTGAGGTGAGGTGAGGGGTGGAAGAGGGTTATTTGAAATGCACGACCCTAAGTAGAAATTCATCTGTATGAAATGACCAAGAAGTTAGATGATAGCTAGTAAAACTGGCTAATTAATCGCTATGATATTCGTATTTAATTTACTTACTAATTTTATCGTAGAGGAAAGAGCATTAAAGTGCATTGGTTGGCTTATCAAAATATATAAATAAATTACATTAACTAAAAAATAATTTTTTACACTCATTCTATGAATAATTCAGCAAAACGTTTATTTCTCCATCTGATGCTGTCTCTCTTACTCCTTGTCATAACAGCAAACCTTATACTAGCCATTTCCAGACTAAAGAAACTCATTCTATTTTTGAATCTATTAAATGGCCGAATAATTGAAGGAAAAAAAGCGTTTCACCGGGAGCTAGAAACTGGACAAGAGAAATTCCCATTTTATAGCAATTTTCTACTATAAATAGCCAGCTATTAGTTACAAAATGTTTTGGATTTCCACCAGGGAGTTTTTAATGAGATTTAAATTATTGGCACCCAGCACCTGAGATTCGTATTCATTTATATTATTATATTATAAGTTTACCTTGAACCGGCAATCAAACATTTGTTAAATGTTACTTAAATTTAAAAAATGTATAAAAATGTAATAGAGAACATGAGCGAAAAAATCGTTTCATCGCTATCCAGAAATTATAGCTACTTTTACTAGCCATTTATTAAGTTCCTGGCCATTTTTCGATAGAGAAATTTATCAGTTAAGTCACAACTTTTTGTTCATCAAAAATATCCGAGCTCAATGCCAATACGCATTGAAAAATCATCCGTTACATAACACTTCGCGCGAACATCAGTTACGGCAACAAAGAAGGATCCTCGCGACACATTCACCGCAAACTTATATATCCTCTCCGCCACCCTTAAGAGCTGCGTGTGCATCGCGCGTGCACCGACCCGTTATATATACCCGCACCGAGATTTTTCGACAGTCGTCAAAGGCCTCGCTTTCGCGCGCGTTTCTCCGAATGTATTCACCGCTCGGTTTTTGCGGCTCCGGGGCGAGCGCGTCGACAGTGCGCGAGTGCAATTATCGGTTTTTTGGAAAAAAACGCGACCGAGCGAGCTCTTTTCAGGACGTTTTTGTGTACGTATACATATATGTGCGCGATGACGGCAATTTGCCAAATAATCGCACGCGTGCGAAATTATCATTGTGGCGCTTCGGGTCCCACGTGCGTCTTTTGAGAATATCGCAGGCGTGTTTTCGCACACGTGCGGATCTGGAGCTCGGACCCGTTCGAAAATTTTGGAAACGCGGAGTGGGGGGAGATGGCCGGTTTCGGTAAACGGAGTTTTTGGGTGGTGGATGTTTGAATGGCGAGGAAAAATTGACAAAGGAAATGTATGTTTTTTTTTTCAGTTTAATTTATAAAGGAATTCATAAAGTTGAGTTAATTGAAGTAGTAGAAGAGTAGGTTTTCAAACCTGTATGAATGTTGGTTTAAATGTTTTTGCCTTAAGTTCGAAGTATTATTTTAATTAGGGATGCCAATTGGATTAGAATTTTAGAGTAATTTGGAGATTCGGTTCTTGAAATTCGGATAGATCCGAATCTCAGATCCTTCCGAGTATCCGGATCCTACGGATAAGAGATCCGGATTTTCCGGATTTAAAATTTTCACCCCACTGATCAATTTAAAAAAAAATAAATAAAACATTGTCCATAGATAATTATTGAAAAAAGAATTTATTTTATATTTTAATAAAATTCCTTCTCCAAAAATCACATTAAATGTAGTCTTGGATCCGGATCTTTTATCCGTAGGATCTGGATCTAGGATCCTACGAATCTGAAGTTCGAATCTATTCGGATCGCGAGTATCCGCTTAAATATTTGCATTTAAAATTACAAAAAATCTAAAAAATATTAACAAGTTTTTACGAAGACACACAAACAATTCATTATACCTAATATTTTGTTGTATTTCGATACCATGGCAAGCATATTTTCAATAATCGACGATTTCACGGATGTGTAATCTTATAGATATATAATATTTGTTACCATGTACATTAAATATTAAATGCATTCAAAGAATTAATAAGATCTACCTATCTGTCATAATTACAAAGTTAATAAAAATTTTGATCCCGTCTGTCACATGATTAAAAATTCACTAAAACATCAACAACATCAAAGAAGTCGAATCCTCTCTTAAATCGATGTGATTGGTTGTTGAACTGAGCGGTTAAATTAAAAACAAGCCAATTTTTTAATCTTAACAATAAAGAAGGTGTAGAGAATTGGAATGGAAAAGTAAAAGAGATTCTTTAGAATAAATTATGTCAATATTATGTTCAGATTTTATTTTTTATTTAATTATTTAATACTTTATGAAAAAAAAAAAAAATCGAATACGCTTATAGTTTCTAATCTCAAAATTTAGTATTAATTAGGAGCAAATGTACAACAGTATTATATCAATTATTAAAGATGCATGAAAATAAAAAAAAAGATTTCTGGCTTATAACAAATAAATGGATTTAGCTAGTTTCTTCAAATTTACATTAATCCATGTATTTAAATTAAAACATCTGCAGATGCCCCCAAAAAACTACTCCACATTATTATTAAATTACACCACGCATTTGGAACAACAGCAGCTCTGAAAAACGCAGCAGCGCGTGGAAAACAGCTTATCATCGATTCCTTCAGGTCGCTAATCCAAACTGCCATATACCATTCGTTATACGAGGCGCAAGATTTACGACACTCGCACCTCTTCCATTCCCGCGGCGACGCACGAATTATCTGCTGTGTACCGCGCGCACGCATCACGCATATAAAAACGGAAGTGTGTTCTCGTGAAATTTCGTCACCGGTGCGACTAATCCCTATACGAATCTACCCTACTCGCTCGGCAAACATGTTGTCAGATGCAGCGCGTCTGTGTACATACTTACATACGCGAGTGCTCGATGAAATGAATTTGAGAATGCCGAGGAAGCTGATAGGAGGTGAAAATTTAGATAGGCGAGAGATAGATGCTCGAGGTGTTTAAAGGTGGGAATTATCATAAGCAGGAAGCTGGTAATAGGATTTTAAATCGTTTCACGTGTTTAGGTTTATAATTATTAAAATACTTGACGATTGGGTCCGAGCTGCGTGCGTTATTTATACGTACTGAAATCAGTAATAGGATTAAGGTGGATTTTCGCTTTTAAAAAAATGACGTTGTAAAATTAAGGTTCTGGTGAAAGTTGGTTATCAGTCGTTTTTCATCGTGAAGAAGTGAGATGATTCGTAAAGTGATTTTATAATCAAAGAAAAGGGGTTTTAATTTATGAAAAATCTATATAGTAACTGATATTAACGGCGAAGTTCATCGTTACTTTAAGCACAATGAAATCAAATATTAAAATACTTTACTGAAACAGTGAATCACTTGCAGATAGCATAACGCATTTCTAATCACCATTGACAAAACACTCAAACATCTATAAAACCTGTCACCTTTATACTCCCCTATAATCTACTTTAACTTCCACACCAAAACTCTCCACCCTCTCTCTCCACAACACCGCAGAAAAAACACACACCCACCAACCTTACAAAAAAAAGAAAGAAAAGAAAAAATTCGTCCGTCAAACGCGAAAAATGCACGCGGCACGTCGCATATTTACACGGACGAGCGACGTGTGTTACGAGGGTCGCTCTTGCCGCGCGCGCGCCTTCCGGTTCCACGGCCGTTGGCGTATATACGCGCTGCGCACGGGTAACTGGATTAGCGGATTACTCCACACGCGGGCTCCCGGCCCTTTTGTGCGTGCTGCACGCTCGCTTTCTTCGCCTCTCCCTTCGCGCATGGTACAGGTATTTGTGTATGTATGGGTAAGATATATAATGTACGTGATGGCAACGGATTTCGAGTGTTTTTTTGGATTTAAGAGGTGGGTGAAGGGGTTGGGTAGGTAAGGAAATGCCAAGAGAAGGTGTAGGATTGTATATAGGAAATTGTTGACAAAATCATTTTCAGCCCTGGTGGAAATCCAAAACATTTTATAACTAATAACTGACCATTTATGTTAGAAACTTACTATAAAATAGGAATTTCTCTTGTCCAGTTTCTAGTTCCCGATGAAACGCCTTTTTCCCTATTATATGGCCATTTAATAGATTGGAAAATAGAATGACTTTTTCGAAGCAAGTACAAGTTTGTTCTTCAGTATTTTAAAGGTATTAAAACTGATCAGTTTCTTTAGTCTGGAAATGGCTAGCAGAAGGCTTGCTGTTATGACAAGGAGTGAGAGAGACAGAATCAGATGGAGAGATAAAAGTTTTACTGAATTACTCATAGAATGACTACAACAAATGATTTATTAGTTAATGTGTTATTTATTTATATTTTGGTAAGCCATCCAATGCGCTTTAATGCTCTTTCATGAAAGATAAAATTAGTAAGTAAATCAAATAAGAATATTTTGTTATTACGTCAATCTAAGAAATTGGCAAATAATGATCGACAAATCGCGTTTCATCATAGCGATTTATTAGCCAGGTTTACTAGCTATTTTCTAACTTCTTGGCTATTTCATATAGATGAGTTTCTACCAGGGACATTGAGAGAAAGTAAGAAACTCTGATTGATAATGTAAATTGCCTTAATCGGTCACCTTAAGCCGTAAACGTAAAATAATTCCTTGTGGGTTAATTCGAAGATAAAGGCATAAGTTATTCGTCTGTGTATAGTCTACTGACCAAAATATACGAGCATTTAAAAGCGAGCATTCAATGAGCCGCATAGTTCTTATTGATATTTGTAAAAAAAATTGAAATCAATCGATGCAAAAAGTTATTACAGTCACATAATAAAAGGTTTTTGAACCATTTATATGGCACTCATCCCACATTACCTAGCTATGTAACCGCGCGCTTATACTTAAGCTTCCCAATCATCCAAAGCCGAGATCTCGCGATTAGGCCGGAATTGAGCAATAGGCCGATTTAGGATGACCTATCTTAGTTCAGGCCTTGGGCGAGGCTAAATTTATTAAATCACAACCTACCAAACCATTGTTACATCCGTACGTTATTTTAGTATAATTATAGATTTACAAAGCAAACAGATTCATACTTTGTATTTTTCGAGAGCCTCGTCGATCGCTTACCAATTTCGCTTATCCGGCGCGTCGCGCGGAGGTCCTTCGCACAATCGGCGCTCGTTAGCGATCGCCTCTCGCGAAAATCGCCTTCTCGCGTACAAACCCACTACACCTCTCTCTTTCAAATACACACATACACACACAGTCAGAGATACTTCTGTAGCATAGGTATAAACACGCGGCCGGGCAGGAAGAGGGCAGGGGCACATCCGTATCGTGGTCAGAGCCCGTGACCCCCCACATGCACGTATATATACATACATAAGCATATAGGTGCGCTCGTGCGGTTTTACCGGGGATTATCCTCCACTCTCTCTACCTTCATTCCGCGCGCGCCCGGCTTTTGCGCGCTTTTTCGATGCGCGCACTCGCTAGTCCGAGTTTTCGACTGTATTACACGTTTGCGATTTTTCGAGAGGTCGGTTCAAAAGAGCGCGCGCGCCTGCTTGAGGATTTTACGGTTTATTGAATGCAGCAGCAGCAGCAGCAACGGCGCGGATGTGTGGTATGTGTATATAATAGAGTGAGCGGGTGTGGTTAGGCCGACCGAGAGAGGAGAGTTTGTGTGTTTGTTTTTGATGTGGGATTTGCGCGCGGGTATATAATGACGAGAGGACTGCGGGGGGTAATAGGTGTCGCGGTTGACTTGGAGAGAGGAGAGTGTGCTGGAATGGAGAAGAATAACGGGTATCAATGGTGGAGGATGTTGGTTTAGGGAATAGGGTTAAAGGTTGGTAGGATTGTAAGTGATGAGCATTAGGAAGTATTAGAATAGATACACTTGAACTGTCTTCTGTGCTAGAAGAGTAAATTGTTACACTTTTTCATATGCATTTTCTTAGAACGATCACGTGCCGGTCCTCTAAAGGTTAATATAAAAATATTTCAATAATGAGAAAGTTCTCAGTCTATTTAAGTTTTCCCAATTTTATTTCCACTTTTTTGTTTGTTTTGTTTTGTCGATATATTTGTACGTAAACGTCACATACCTATAAAATTCACATTTTATTACAAAAGCACGACCTCGACGTCACCAACACTAAAAAACGCGTCAACCATACCAATAAAACTAAACAACAATACTTACTCCCGCGCCAAATCACATTTTCAAATCGTCCATTCCCCATTCAATAATCCACCCCATACAAACTATTATATACGCATTCCGATCCACGCGGCGCAGCTCATCAATCTCAATCGCCAACATATTATATACAAAACGGGCCACTTAGTCGGCGGTGCGGCGCTCCTCCAGCTCCAACCAGCCGAAAATGACCGGTGGGGGGGGGGGGCACAAAGGGGCATCCTCTCACTCGCCCGGCGCGAAATAAAACACGGGGGTGGCCAATTGGCTGTGTAATGCCTACGGGGGAAGGGGTTGCGCGTGTAGTCGTCCCCCTAGAGTGAGTGGAGGAATGAGCGAGAGACGAGGGGGCGACAGATAAGCCGCGGGGTTGAAGAGGATAAGGTGAGGTAGGAGAGAGAGAGATATGAATGTTGGCGGGAACGGTTGTGTAACATTTTCAGGGCGATTTGTTGTATCGGGAGAGTTCACGTTTGTTCTATCGATTGTGCGTGAAGTGCTAATCACGAGGCTCAACGCTAATTATATATATACAATAATCCCGCGATGCTCTGGGGGTTTAATTATACGAAAAATAACTCCTGTTTGACCGCAGATTCTTTCCAAAGGTATCGCAGGATTAATGTATATAACCGCAGGTACACAGAACCATTCTCTAGAAACAAAAAGCTCATCATGCATTAGAACCCACTTGAAGCCAAACCCCAAAGCACCTTCGGCTCCGCTCGAAACACAAAATATTTTACGATTACCCCGCGCACGCGTTGCAAGCCCGTACACCTACGTACCCTACGTTGCGCGATCATCAATTTTAACGGCAGGGCAATGATAATTCGCGCGCATCGCGAATAACACGCAGTACCGTAACATCAGGCTAATCTGCTTATGTTCATTAATTCGTATACCCACGTGTGTATATATATATATATATATATATATATATATAATGCCTAAGCATGTACATATATAAACTTGCGAATTATGGGAAGACCATCAAGCGCGCTACTGTTAAAAATCACCTACTCAACCGATAATCGCGCCGCCGATTTCCTAATTAGCATTCGGCGGTACCTCTTCGACCTTCCCACCCTGTTACCCAATAACCTACCCGCGCGACAGACGTCCTTGGCTCGTGTCTCTTCTATGGCGAGAGACCCGAAATCCCATCCCCCGACGACAGGTAACACAACCTCCCCGCTCGCCACTATGCGACTACTCGATTTACCTGAACCTGATCGCTCTTCGTGTTGACAGCCACCCAGGCTTCGGCGAAGGTCTCCATCGCGCTCTTCAGATCCATCACCTTCCCCCTGGCCCCAGTGCCTCTCTTCTTCCTTTACTTCTACTTCTCCCGCTCTCGTGTTCCTCTCCTCCTCCTCCTTCGTCTTCTATACTGTCTCTTCTATACTGGTTACGGAAGCTGCGACAACCGTCGACTCGTCCTCAGCTTCGGCATTGTTAATGCGCGTCGCGCGATAAGCCGCGGATTTCGCTGGCCGCGTATTTATTTATATATATAAAGCTTTCTTTATGGTCCAGCTCCGCGGGCGCGTGCACTGCAGCACACCTGAAATCGACCACCGGATGCCGTCACGCTCTGAGAGTTTTTTTCTTTTTGCACTGTGGGTGAGGTCGTTTTTATTATTATTTTTTTTTTTTGTTGATGACTTATGGGGTTTGATTATTCACTTTAAATATCGTGCAGTTTCTGCGTTATAATACGATCACAGGGGATACTATACTTATACTTTGTAAGTAAATTGCACTGTCATAATACTACTTCTACCCATTCGTACAATTAATTATCACCGGCGCTTAAAGTACGAACACACAATCAATGTCAAGAATTAAAACGAAATAACAGAACACTTCTATATGTAAACTAAAGCTTTATTTACAATTCCCTCGCAATCCGTAGATCCTTACAGTCTCCACTTCTCGAAATCCCCATCACTCTCACCCTCAACGTGACATAATCTCGCCACGTGCAGCCACCACCCCACCTCTCGAAAGTCACTCTGTCAATCCTCGGCACTACCACCACATCAATGTCTTCTCCTTCTTCACCAGCAGCAGCAGCAGCAGCAGCAGCACCGATTCTGTCCCATCCTCAAGAACCATCCTTCAGCCGAGAGAACAACAACAAAAAAAAACGCCAACCACCGGCGGCACCACCAAAATATCCACACGCAGAAGCAGTGACAATATATAAGAGCGCGCGCAGCGAGAGCTTCCGACAGCGGCACACGTTCGTGGCGTGCGGCGCTCGAGCCGCGACTGACTAAGCTGTGCGCGCGCGAGCTTATAGTATGCCGTGTGTGTGTCTGCTCTCTCCTTTGCTCTGCTTCTCTCGCGCGCGCGGCGCGTCCCTCCCATCCACTGCGCGCGCGCGCGCCCGCCACCCCCACCACCCGTCTCTCTCGCACTCACTCTCGAAATCCTGCGTGCAGAGAGTGTATCTCTGTGTATGTGTGTGTGCAGCAAAGTCGGTATGTATGTACCTATACTCCCCTTCCTTAGATCCGCGAGCGGTGTAGTAGAGTTGAGATATCTGGCTAGCCGGAGATTGGTCCTCGGCTGGAGCGCGAGGGTGGGTCCTCGGGACGCCGCCGACGAGATAAGAAGGAGGATGGAGGGCAGACGCCCGGGAGAGGAGGAGGGATTAGAGGGAGGGTGTAGGGGGGGGATGGAGAAGGGTTGATATGGGGGTGAAGATTTTTGGCCAGAGGGGGAGATGCAGTTGGTGTTGTTGTTGTTGTTGTTGTTGTTGTTGTTGTTGGTATTGAGGGAAGGGGTGGGAATGGGATTTTGAAATTCGATGAGAGGCGGGGTGGAAGGTGTAAGAATCGGGGAGTTGGAATTTGTTATGTAGGGGGATTTTTGTTAGAGTTTGGGGTTGATACTTTGTTTATTGGATTTGTCAAAATTTTAAGAATGAGGGTTGAGGGTGTGTAGGAGCTAGTATTGAGCTTGACATGTTTCCTGTCTTTTTTTTACTAAAAATGCTATCGAGTAGCACGGTTATTCGTGTTTCTTTGAGTTATTCTGTTTGGATTAAAATTATGGTGGAAGTATCAAGTAAAAAGGTGAACTGTTGATAACACCAAGAAGTTTTTACAACGAAAATTCATGCATCTGTAACTGTAAGATATCCAAGATTGAGATTGATCATTTAGAGCTTTTTACAGCGAGCTACTAAAATTACTTTGGCATCTCGTGTACATAGATGACTGCCTATTCACAACCAATCGAATTTTTTTTTAATGTCAATTCTAGGATTTAGAAAACTCTTATTTAGTTCAAAAGTTCTCTTATGAAGTATTCTTACTTATATTGTAAACATTGAATGCACTTTTTGTTTTTAAGGAAATTTTCTGAGAATTGGGTAAGAAATGATTTATTCAGGGGATATCGAAGCCTATTATTATAAACTTACTTACCGACATTTTTCGTATTATTATTATTTATTGTATTTTTCGTTATTCTTTTTTAACTTTTAACTTTCAGTAATTATTACTTTGTAATTCACTATTTTTAACTCATTCAGAAAAGATAATGCCATCGATGATTTTTTCTAAAACTCAACCCGTATTTAAATACCGAAAAATTAGACGTAGGAATCTAGTGACTTTGTCATCGCTTTAAGATTGTATTGGTCGTATGGTCACATTGAAAAATTTAAGATAAATATTTTGGTCGTATATTGCGTCAAAAACAGTAATATTCTACAGTAATACTAACAGTACTTAAAGAATTATGTAAAATGTTTTTTTAGAACATTTTACATACTGATGGTATGACTGTACGTTTAATTTTACAGTATTTATGTTATATTTCAGAAAATATTCTCGAAGTGGATATTTAATAAAATGAAACTTGTTAATCTAACATGCAGGGACGATTATACAAACTTTCAGTCATGACATTTTGGCATCTGTATCTTTTTTTTAATTTAGTTGCTAGTTGCTTAAATTAAATAGCAATAATTCCGTAACTATTGTCGTTAAGCCAATGAAATTTTGCATAGCAGTTTGTATTTATCATATTTAATGACTATCAAATTTTGAAAAACATTGTCACTATTTTCATTTTATAACCAATGTACCCTTAAAAGGTTCCATATAGAATTTAGATACCTTTTTTATAATTTTCTGTTATTTATTTTAGTTATTCGTTCTTCTATAATTTTTGATAAAAGAATACAATTATTTTTCTCTTAAAAACCTTAAGAACTTGGAATCAAATTAATATTGCGAAAAATTAGTAAAAGGAATCGTATATGTATAATTACTGATTGTGACATCCCACGAATTAAAATTCGTATAAATATAAATATTTAATTACCAATCTAAATTGGGAATTTCTTTATACTCGTTATCCGAGTAGTTACATTATTATATATCATGTAACTATACCAAAATGTATAGTTTTTAAGAACCAACTAATAAATTGTATCACAATTTATTACGCCTAATCAAAGTATACTTTGTACAGACGAATACATTTCTAAAAAGCTAAAAAAAAGTTTAAACATACCTCGAATCGCATTAATTTATCTCCAACCAAAGGATAAACGAGTAAAAGCGCGCGATAGGACGTATCTATATACGTTCTACGCGCGCGGTGGTCACTAGAAACATCTCCGGGCGTTTCCGTTACGTTATCGGGTTTGCGGGAAGTAGTGGGTATACCTCCAGTACGGGGCCAGCCGGAGATTCTGATGTACATCATCGCTTTCTCCGTATTAGCGAACGCCGCGAGACCACCGCCTTCCATCGCATAATGTCGACGTTATACAGGGGCTCGCGCGATTTTAAGCCGCTTATGGATTCTTCAGATGCAAAATTCGATCGTGGATTGTTCGATTTGCAAAGCGGAGATGATGATTTTGGTCGAAGGAATGTTTAAGAAATTTTCGTATAGTGATGCTGTTGATTATTTTAGATGTGGAAACGTAAGTGATGAATTTCTGTGTAGTGATGTATTTTTGCGTTACAAAAATAATGATTTGATTCGATCGTCATATAAGTTCAACAAAATTGTAATTTATAATTAGAAAAAAAGGTTATTATAATTAATGTAATTAATTTTTTTACATCAGTTGTTTAAATAAATAAAAAATTATTCATAAACTTTATCAGGTTATTTCAATTGTAAGTGGTTTTGAATATCTCTACTAACTTGAGTATCACGAACTATTTAATTAATAAATGAATGTTATTCGGTTATAATAGTTTATTATTATTTGTTTATTAATAATTAAGATTTTAAAAATAATATTTACATTTGCTTTTTAAAATCGCTATAAGTAGTATTAAAACCCGTATATTACACTACTGTGCGTTATCGATACTCGATTTATTGTCCAATACAAATGTTTAAAAATAATTAAATATATTTTTAATTGTTAATAAATGTGTTAGAACGCTTCGAAGATTGTCTTAAAAATATAAAAAAAAATGTGCGATGAAAAACAAAAGAAAATGCAAAAAATGTGCGATGGCCGGGAATCGAACCCGGATCAACTGCTTGGAAGGCAACTATGCTGACCATTACACCACCATCGCACCATGCTCATGTTTCACTAATTTCGAAAGACGTTGATAGACGGGTAGATTTCACTGGCACTTCGAAGAAGCGATAAACATTTATTTTTCACCTTTTATTTATAAAAATACATGCATACATTGCTATCAAATGTAGACGAAAAATATGTATACATAATGTTATTTTTTTTCAAGTTATCAAGTAAGTAAGAATACTCTTAAAAACAAGTAACAAAAGTAGAATTTTACAATACTAATTAAAATTCTAAATTTATTCCTAAAGCGGTTACGTAACTCCACGTGCCTCTTACATACAGCTACAGCGCGAGCTCATAAAATGACCGTCAATAACCAACGTCACGTAATATCGTCACAATACGGTTACGCTAATCATCATCAACTCTCCGTACTTGCCACACTACCACATATATACATACCAAACCAATATTTACGAATATTTACGAACCTCCACACGACTATCAACAATAATACCAACGTATCTCCGAATATCAGTCCACCGCACTAGCCTGGAAAATCTCACGTACTTCGTACGGAATTAACCGTTCCCGCGAGCACTCGCTCGTCTCAAATACCTACACCAATCTCCGTCGAGGCGTAAAAAAAGCTCGCCCCCGCCCGCGACATCCGGCCGTATTTCACGCGTTCGACGCGTAATACACGACTGCGTCTCCTCTCCCGCAAAGAAACGACGACGACTATGATAATTCTCGCAAAAAGAAAGTGTATACACATACACCCACTCCGAATCCTCTCTCGCTCCTTCATAAACTGCACATACATCCCGCCCCCGCTCCGTTGAGAAAAAGTACAACCATCCGCGCTATATACACGAGAAAGTACAAAAAAAGAAAAAATAAGGAGAACGATCCTCCTCTACCCTATAAATAAACCCATGTAAATACCGTCGATTCGCCGCCGGCATAACGATTGCATCCGATCGTTCCCCGCCGGCGCGAGCTTGCGGAAGGGAGCAGCAAGGGCGGACCGCTGCGGTATTGGATAGGAGAGAGCTTGCGAGGCGGAGCTTGCAGCCACGCCCGGGACGAAAGGAGAGGGAGCTTTCGAGCGAGGGATCGGATGCAGCTTTGCGGGGAGGGAAGGCTGAGAGGACTTTGGGAGGGAGGGAGGGCTATATACCTGCGTCGTATCCGTGAGTCGTTGTTGAGGCGTAGCTCGATGCCTGTGTGTAGGTGTGTTGAGGCTCGAGGCTGCAGTGCAGGCAGAAAGGCGGCTGGAACGTTCTATTTTCGTTTGTCTGCGCTTGGATGGCGAAGGAGGGGAGAGAGAGAGGCTGGGTTTGCGAATTCATTTGGAAGGTTATTTGCAGGATGAATGTTGATGGTTGTTTTGAGGGATGAGCAAAAAAAAAGTGAAAAGATGTATGTGGAATATATTTTTATTTTTTGAGAGCTTTCACTGAAAACATATGTACAAGCGTAGATCTACCATGAGGTTTGGTTATATAAGAATATAGTTATTCGGTATTCTTAGTTATATTCTTTTAACAAAGTTTAACAAGGGTTAAATGTAATCCAATAAATTGTGTCGTAGAAATTACTATATTTAATAGTAAACGTGGGACGGACTGGTATTTTTTCATGAAAGCAATCACTATAATTTTTAGTAAAAATTGCTATACGTATAATAATAATGACAAAGTGATAATAATTTTCAGTATAAATTGAAGTCTCTCCCACGTTTACCATAAAATATAGTAATCTTTACTACAGAATTCGTCTCTGTCTATAATAAGTGTAACCACAAAATCGAATTTCAACCACCTATTACAGAAAACCAATGTTTCGGCAATAAACGCTACTAAAGACACAGATTATGAAATTTTTCGACGAATTCAACAACGCGCATTTCTCCAATTCATCTCCCACTCGCAGATTTACATATAGCATTCCACAACTATCCACCTTCCTCCTCTTTAATCATTCCATTTTCACCTGGCCGCCAACAGCGACCTCCATACTATATACACTTGCGGGTATCTATAGCCTGTCGTCCTCTCGCGATTCCCATTTCCCAGGGCGCGCCTTATCGTGCGCGCGCGCGGATCCTCTTGCAGCAGAGTTGGGCGCGGCGCGGTGGCGGGGATGAGGCCGAGTCGAGGCGTGGGTGTCCGGGGGAATGCGCGCGCGGCCTGGGGTGGGGGGATGGGGAAAATGCACGCGAGAGGGGAGGTGACGAGGCTGCAGGAGGGTTTGATGGGTGAAGGAGGTATTGGTGTGGTTTTATGGTTTACGATGCGTTGTTAGAGTCGTTTTAGATTTCTGTCTTTTATCTTCTTATTTGAATTTGGTTTATTAAAAGCGACGAATGAGTGAGGATATTCGATGTCATAATCGTTTGCAATTGATGGATAATCAATCTTAAAATTATATTATAAAGCTTGTTGAAAATAATTTTAGCTCGATATTTTTTATTTGTAATTCTTACCCGATAATTTTTTTTCAGTATAATAGCCGCTTATTTTGTTAAATACTTTACTCTGCTGTAATAAATATTTTTCTTCACTTTCCGCAATAATTGTTCGGCGTTTTTCAAGTGCATCCCATAAACATTTTACTTTTAACTTCCCAAAGATCCTTACATTTAAAAATAATATCAACCCTGCACCACCGCAACACGAAAACTCCCGACCTTACGAGCGGCAATAAACCCGAATAAACAGAAAAATAATTGCTATCGCGCGCTCACCCCACGAGAGTGAGAAAAATAGCGCGAACGTACGCGAACTAGAGCGAGCACACAGCCTTAGTCCCGGAGGGGTATAACGTATGCCCGGGGCTAATTTGCCCTGGAGCTTTGCGGAGGGGGAAGGGGGAGGGTGGAAAATTACGAGTGAGCGGATGCCGCGATGCATCCGAATGTCCTGCGACTGCGGTTAAGCTCCTCCTGCAGCGCTCGCTCGTGACTTTTATCGGACCTCTTTTGGACCCGCCGTCGTCCCGCTGAAGCGCTGCGCTCCTTATTTTTCCGAGGATTTGGCGCGTTCCGGGTTGAGTTTTATTTTTGCCGGTTGGGGGTGAGATGATTGTTGTAATAAAACGAATTTTTTTTTTTGTTCGAATGTTGGATGCTTGGGAATGGTGTTTATAGAATATATTATGTGATTAGGTGGAATTATGTACCTATACTTATGGGTGTTCTGGTACTATCTGATATTGTCATTAAATTTTTTTTTTTTGATGATTGTTTAAATTCCTCACTAATTACTCATGGATTATAGCAAAAATAATAAATGGTCTATGTAATGGCTCTGATATCTTAAATTCATTAATTCAGTCTTTATATATTTTCTAATTTATAACTTTTAAAATAATAACAACAATACAAGTCATTAAAAAACACTTATATTTTTAAAGTTTCATTAATACGAAAGCAATAGTGTACGCGAAATAAATAATTAATAATAACAGAGCTTGTTTAGACATCGTATTGGCACTTTGCCGAGCCGAGCGTTATGCAACCCGTCATACTTAGAAGCTTAGCTGTAAACCAAATTTCAGAGCAGTTCTATACGAAATTCACTGAAATTAATTTTGGAATTATTGCAAGCCAAGCGCATAAACAAAGCATTTTCGTAAAGAATAAATAGATAATATTATTCATAATTATATTAGTTTTTTATTTTTATAAAAGTTTAAATTAGATAATTGCGTTACTAACAAGCTACCATAATTACTTTTGAACCTCCACAAAAGTTTTCCTAGAACCTAACCAATATTGTTTTAAAAATTCCTCTCCTCATTTCCTAGAAATTGATTCAAGATTAATTGATCCAGGAAAATTGTCGCTTAAAGCTTAAGACTATTACAAAATTCTCCTTAAAAAAAATTACTACAAAATCCATTACAACTCTATTAAAAGAAACTCCTCCTCCTATATACCCAACAAACCCTCTTCCACCCTTCCCCAGCACCCGGAGAAAGAATCGTCTCCCAAAGTACAGCATTAAAATACAACCACCTCTTGTACACCCGCACACACATTTCCTCGCTCCTGTGGACCTACACCTTCGCTTATTATCCTCCCTTCTTCCCCGTTCCCCCAGAACACTCGAGCGATAAACCGGGTGCGCGCGCGCGCTCTCTTTTCCTTTATAGACTCCTTCGCTCACACCACGAGCCCCCGGAAACAAACCGAGTGTATCTACGCTCCGCTCCGCTACGTTCGCGTACCATACAAATTGAAAACCATTCAGAGAATCTCTCTCTCTCTCTCGCTCGCTCGCGCAAGTGTTAATAAATTCAGGTTTACGAGGGCGCGAGGCCTCGTCGTTATGGATCTCGACTCGCTCGCTCGCTCGCTCTCGCTTTACATTAGACATAAAAGCGACGCTTACGAGGCAGCTTTGCACGCGAGTACTACATCGACGTAGGTAGGTAGGTATCTTCGCTTCGCGCCTGAGCGCAGACGTAGGTACAGATGTTTTCCTCTCCTACCGCCGTCTCTCTCTCTCTTGCTCTCTCTCGATTCGATCTTTATACGCGCGAGCGTTTCTCCTATATATAAGAGGGATGTATTATTTTATTCGTGCGGAGGTGGTGGTTTCGATTGCGCGTAAGGGATTTCACCGTGGTTTATGGTTATGGGAATTTTTGCGTGTGTGAATTGTAAGTTTGCGGCCGATATCGTTTATTTAATACATGTATACTCTGATATATTAATTTATTATATGTAAGTGTATAGTGAGTAATGCGGATATTTTTTTTTTCTTTTTTATAGAGTGAGCTTTATTCAGCAAAAGTGTCACATTCAACAGAATGAATTTAGAATTTTGAATTCGATTACTTTAAATATTGGCATAAAATTTACGTAATCGAGAAAAGTTTGCCTACATTGCTTTACCATCCTAAATTACAACTTTTTCAAAACCCCGACACCAAAAACTTGTCACGTCCCCAAAATTACTCGCCCAAAACTCCGCATCCATCCGCCACCAACGTTATTAAATTTTCCACGAAATCTCGCGAGCTCACGCGCCGCTTTACTCTAGAAATTCCTACCTACTCCTCCCCCGCCGAGCTTTCGGGCAAAATGGAATACACTCGCGTGCGCCTCTGCTAAATCGCAAAACACGCTGTCCCGCGATGCGAGTTTATTTGACGTAATCCCCAACTGGAGCATATAAGGCCTTTGAGGTCGTCACGCTAAAGTAGGAGAGAGAGAGAGAGAGAGAGAGAGAGAGAGAGAGAGAATCGAAAGTTAGCGAAATAGGAGTAGAATCGTAGTAGATTTACAGCTGCTGGCCTACGGCTGCTGTAATACTGCGACTCTGCCTTTCCTTGTAAGCATTCGTCAATTAATCGGATTTGAGGTCAGTGGCCGAAAAATTGCGGTGCCGGGGGCTTCGTGGCAAATTTTGAGTTTGAGACACTGAAGTGGAGCTAGTTCCTTTAACTTCTTTTTTTTACGGATACGTAAATATTTCTTTGTACATTCTGCCCAATTTTCACTTTTTACAAATATTATTAGAATTTCATAAGACACGTAAACCCCACAGCCTATTATATTTTCAGACAACCCCGAAAGAAAAGAACGAAATTCTCCTATACACGCTCTAATATTATTCCGGACATCAATCCAATCCCGTCTCCGAGCATCCGATAAAACGAAAACGCGCTGTATCATCAGGACCGTCGCATATCGCTCCTCCCCTTCCCCCTTCGCCTTATTAAAACCGCATCGCATATATTATTCGGCCTCCCATCCGCGATGTCCAGCAGTCTCTCCGTCCCATCGCAAAAAGGCATATCAGTTGGCTCAGCTCCAGAGCGAGACTATACGACTACGTCTCTCTCTCTCTCTCTCCTTCTCTCAATCGCCTCGTCTAAGCAGCTTGATGTCCGGTCGAGTTCGTCGCTGGAAACCCCTCGCATTTCCATATAGCACTAAGAGACGTCGTCGTCATCGCATACGTGTACGAATACGTACCGTGCGCGAGCATCGATCCTGAAAGGAGCAAAGACAGAGCGCGGGCACCCCTCTAATCCAAATTTCGGATCCTCGACATATTTGCCTTTGAGTGATATGGAAACGGCTTATCGGAACTCTCCTCCTTCATTAGCCGAGAGAGGAACGCATGGTGGGATGTCGTTTGAGACGAGCGCGCGCTCTCTCTGTCTCCTGCCGCTGAGCTTCTTTTCCCAAAAGCTTTGTAGGTTTGGGAGGAGAGATTGTGTTAGTGTGGCTGTGTATGTG
Organism: Torymus aiolomorphi; assembly: GCA_036365515.1. Lineage (NCBI taxonomy): Eukaryota > Metazoa > Arthropoda > Insecta > Hymenoptera > Torymidae > Torymus > Torymus aiolomorphi. The sequence goes on from CM070873.1 coordinate 55,786,323, forward strand.
CGGCGCTGCTGCGTCTGCAGACGCGAAATCTATGCTTGGATGGGTAATACGATGGGGATGAAATGTTTGGAAATCGCGTTTTAATAAGTAATTAAGGTGGGGAGGATGCGTAGTATTATAGTGCATGATTAGGAAAAGATTATTGTTCATTTATATAGTGATTATAGAAATGATTGTATAGAGTAGAATAGTTTTGAAATGACAGGTATTTTGTAAGTTTTCTTTTATACAAAGATCAAAGAGAAATGGCAGTCTTTCGAATAGCTATGTTGGATATATTATTATAAAAATAAACTTGAATTCACTAATTCACTTGAAATTGCAAAATAATATTATTTTTATAATATTGTATATTACTTTAAGTGGCAAAGTGGACTTTAAAACGTTAAAAAGGGATGAAAGATAAAAAAGATCGCGGTTCTCTTTTTGAAAGTTTTCTCAAATCATCAATGTCTGTACTTACTGTACTACAATCTTTGTTAATAATTCTTTGATCTATTGTATTTTATATACCCTCTTATTGTTATGCTTTTAAAGATGTATTTGTATTAAGGGGGTACTGGTGTACTCTTTTTTACCGACAGAACGCGGTAAATTCTATACTATCAAAATAAATATATCGAATTTCGTCTTATAAGGAGATAGTTGCCCTGCGCAATGTGATAATCTACCATCCTACGCAGTTTTGAGCCCAAATACCAACGGCACCCTACAAATTTTTTCGAACAAATATAACCGAAAAATTTGTTATGGTGTCGTTGATATTTGGGCTCAAAACTGCGTAGAATGGTAGATTATTACATTGCGCAGGGCAACTATCTCCTTATAAGACGAAATTCGATATATTTATTTTGATAACACTCAGAAAAATGATCCTCCGGTACCAAAATAAAATTCCTCCCGAAAAAATCTTCCTGCAATAAAAAGGACTTCCTCCCGCGCGGTAGAATCGTAATTCAATTACAGGAACCATAGTCTCCTGTTATAGGAGGCCAATACTCCTGCAGGAGGAGAATTTTACGTTTTATTACAATAATATTATGTGTCAGTAATGGAGGAATGATATTTTGGGTCTTAAGTCCTCAAAACTCTATTTTATATAATATTATAATATTATAATATTATAACAGATGAAACTAGGACTATATTATATAAATATTTAAAATAACTAAAGTCTTTTTACTCCATTCATGTACAACAATTTTATTTTTACATTAATTATTTATTTATATTTTGTTAATAATTATTTTATATATGTATACTGGAGGAATTGCTCTTATCGCGATGCGACATCAAGCGGATATTCCTCCTTCCATAGGAAGATATTCTCTTGGCCCTATTTTTAATTGAAAATCCTCCTCCGACAGGCAGATTCTCGTTGGTACAGGAAGATCGTTTTCTGAGTGTACTGGTAATAAAAAGCTTCTAATAATTTTTATTTAATTACCCAGTCCTTACCCAGACCCATGATCCACCTTTACACTCAGAAAAATGATCCTCCTGTCTTGAAATAAAATTCCTCCCCAGAAAATCCCGCTACAGGAAGCTTGACTTTCTGTTGTAAGATAATTCCTCCTTCCAAAGGAAGATATTCTCTCGGCCCTATTTTTAGCTGAAAATCCTCCTCCGACAGGTAGATTCTCGTTAGTACAGGAAGATCGTTTTCTGAGTGAATATAGAATTTAGCGTGTTCTATCAGTAAAACAGAGTACATGAGTACTACACCCCCTTAAGGTTATCGAATCATATATGTCCAACTTTCACACAAAAATACAAAAACATCATGAATCAATCAAATGTCTAACAAATACATCCCTAATCTGCATAACTTACACATTTAATCAATTCAATCCATTAATCAACCACCTCCAGAATCCAACATCACCAACCTTTTCGAAACCACGCCCACAAAATATACGGACCACTTAATCCACCCCATCGCCCCATGAATTTACCTCACGTACCATCCATACCTCCTCGACTCTCTTTCTCCTTCACGTAATATACGCGTTAAGGGAAAATTACGCGACCGCGGGTAGGAGGATGGGGTGGCGCGGAAAATTTGTAGAGGCTGCGCCGCGTGCGATATACACACGCGGCTGCATCGATTCGCCCCTCCCCCGCGCGAAACTTCCGCGGGATTCCTTTTGGAGCGCGCAGCAGATACGTTATATATCACGAGCTCGAGCACGGGAAAACTTCGCTGCTGCTGCTGCTGCTGCCTCTATACGCCCGGCGTAGATAACCTACTTGAGGAGTTAGCCCGCGTGCATGCAAATTTCTGAATTATTATGCCGGAAAAGGAATATATTATGCAGCGGGGTTGAGGGTGGGGGATGGGAAATGCATCGGGGGTTTTTTTTGGGAAGGATGGTGGATGTTTTTTTTTTTTGGAAGTTGGGGTGAGGTTTTTGGTGTAGATTCATTTAATGATTTGATATCTTTATTATTTATACCGTTCGATACTTTTAGAATGACTTAAAGGGCTCATCTTTTACTTTGAATATTACGATATGAATCATTTTTCTTACTGCGTTTTATATAAAATGGTTGTGAACCATTAACATATTCAAAAAACATCAGTAGACAGTTGAGTAAACCTTCAGAAAGAAAAATTCTTCCATCAACATTTAATACACTTCATTTCAACTGTAAAATAACAAGAAAGAACTATTGGCGAGCAACAAAGTTTTTCTGCGTTTCTCCATTAAAATCTCCAGCTCTTCCTTTCCCCCAACCCCTTCCTCATCAACCCTTGCACACTCCTCATCGATACCCCACCTCCGATACCTATACATACACACACACAACCGAAACGAAACTTTTCCTCGACTTTTTCCTTCTGCTCCCTCTCTCTCTCTCCTCTAATTGACGCGTAATTGACCGAAGCAGCAGCAGCAGCAGCAGCAGCAGCCTCGTGTCCTTCTCTCCTCTCCACCTCGTCGTCGTCGTCTGCAATTAAGCTTCCCGCGCGAGCGCTCAGTTCGCGCTCTCGCGTAGTATAACGAAGTTGGCTCTCGTTCCCGGAAAAGCCAGCGCGCGCTCTCGCACAAAGCAGATTCATCCTAGGTAAGGTCCGGGCGACGGCACTCGTTCGATCTATATCTTGGGCGAGGCGCACAAAGGTCGCGCGGCTAACTGAATTTTCTTAGCAGCCGTACCGCGCGCGGCCATCAAAGATCGCTGACAAGAGGGAGAAAGAGAGTTAGGTGGGGCCTGAAGGGTTGCGAAGTATAGCGAGAGGAGTAAGATGGACAGTGTAATCTTAAGTGGGTCTGGGAAGGATGGACTTGGGAGTCGATGTGTAGTTGGTCAGATAGGATTGTGGAGCGCAATTTTTGGGGTTTATGCAGAAATATATGTTTATAATTTATCGATATGGCGCGTTATGTACTAAGCAATACTTCGATTAAAATGCTTGGATTGTTTAATTCTGTTAGATTTTATTATGGAATCGAATTTTTCGATCGGATACTCTTGAGAAGGCACAATTTTTTACTTTATACTAAAACTATTTTATTCAATAGAAAAGAAAATATCCGGAGTACCGGTATTTCAATCAGCATCAACAATATAAGAATCATAAAGATATACCTCTACGCATTCAATACACCTCTACAATGTAAATTACTTACCTTCCTAATTAACCGTCTCAAGGAATTCCAACACTTCCAGCATCCCCCCAGGCTCTTAAAAGTTCGCCAACCCTTTCTCCAATCGCGTCGCAATAAAAATCAACCATTCCTTCCCTCATAGCACTCCGACTCGATCTCTTCCTAAAAAGAACAGCACCATATAGCAGTGGCAGCAAAATAAAAAAACACCCACGCAATTACTAGCAGCGATCGACGAGCGAAGAAGCACAACGTCTCTCTCTCACTCTCTCCGAGAGAGCGCTGGATAAATCGAATAAGGACTCTCGCGCAGGCCATCCTGTCTCTCCGTCCGGCGATACTTGAACGCTCGATATACATACATACGAACTCGGTATAGCGCGCCTCTCTACAGGCTAAAACGCCTGCATCTAGCCGTGTGTACGGCGCGGGGGGGGGGCGATAAGTAATTCACTTAGGCCTCTATTGAGTTAACCCTTGCCTCTCCATTTAGCCTCTCTCTGAAGCGTAGCGACGCGCTTCTCTGTCGCGAGACGCACGCTCTCTCTCTCTCTCTCTCTCCTCTTTCCCCGCGGTCGATATTTATTAAAACGCGTCTCGGTGTGTTGGTATCGGCTTCTTTTTGGCTGGCTCGTTGCGCGCATAGCAGCAGCAGCAGCAGCCAACGTCGTTGTTACTGCTGGTGGTATTCGGGGAGGTGAGGTATACGCAGAGGTTGAACTCGATTTATAAGTTCGTTGGCCGTGACGTTGACTTCGTTGATCCGCTGACGTGATTGCGCCGAAGTGACACGGTGATTGGATTTTTTCGAGGAGAGAGGTAAAGGTGAGTTTGGTGATATAAGTGGTATTGTGTTGATGAAGAAGGTTTTTTCATAAAGTGTGGAGTGGGTGCGGGTTAATTTGTTTTATAGTAGCGATGCTTATGCTGCTATGATACGATTATTTTAATTGTTTGAAATATTGTTTATTTCCAATTTATTCTAGAGGAAGAGCTAAATCGGTGTTTAATAATTTAACCAACTCTCTTTATAATACTGCAAGTCTTATTATACTATCATTGATACTTATTTATGGACGTAAATATATATTATTTTTACTGTCAAGGGATTAATGATGTCAAGAATTAAACAATGTATTAATGATCATTTCATATCAATGTTATAACAATCCATGATAATATTTTCATCTTCTTCTTCAAGAAACGAAAGTCTTATTTCGTAAAGATACATCTCAAACACCAACTAGATCGAACTCGCTTTCACCGCGCACCGCATCATTTGCATCGAACAGCGTTAAGTTTTCTCGGACCCCGAAGCTCGCTACTACGCCGCGCGCACATCCAATATTGCCGGTAACCGACCAATATTGGCCCAAGAGAGACCGATCTCAAAATATATCAGTCGAGCGCCTCCTCGCTACTCTCCTCTCCCCCGTTGCAACATCTCCGCATAAGAAACTCCACGCTGGTCCGTCCGTAAATTGATATCCAGCCCCCGGCCAATTAGGGGTCAATTTCGTATAGTAGCCGAAGGGGCAGTAGCTCGTCTTCCCTCGAAACATTGACTTAAGACCACTTAGCGCGGGCAGCACGAAGTCACCTCAGGATTGACTTTGCGGCTCCGGGGTGGTGCGAGAGTTGCGCTTTTCCGCCTCAGAGTGGCCATTACCGGTCACGTTTTCTCTCTCCGGGTATAGAGATCGCCTCTATATGTCATAATTCGCGCCAATTAGCGCGCGAATGGATCCCCGAGAGTGGCGACTGCTGGCTTCTTGATGCGGTGGTCGAGTTTGCGTCTCCTTTTGATCGGAGAGAGAGTGGCCGATCCGATTGCTCTCTTGCTCGGGAAACTTGCATAGAAGAGGAGACGATCGCGTCGGGAAGATAATGACGACGACCGGAAGCGTATAGGGGCGTCTTGGAATGGTGATGTACGAGGGATTTTTGAAAGGGTTTGTGGGTTTTGATTTTTGGAAAGAGAGTGATTTAGCGAAGGAAACGATGAGGTTTCTGTATTGTAATATTAAGGATGTTTAAAGACAATGATGAGGTATCAAATTAAAGTCCTATGCCAAAACATAAATTGTAAATTAAAAATGTCTTGAGGCAATGTTGCAACTGCTTATAGATTTCTATATCGAATTTATTATTTTTCAAAATTGTTTCCAAGTTTTTAAAGACGAAACAATGCCGAATTATCGGTAGTCATATACTTTCATATCGGATAATTTCAAATACTTTGGAAAAAAATGTTCTTTATCGAATCATTCAAAATTCTCGTACAAACAAAACAAAAAAATTAATAATTTTACATCGACAGGATGAATAAAGCCGTTGTAAAAGTAGCTTCGATAGATAGAGCAGCATTCGTTAGTCGGTTAATGTACAAGTTTGAACTAAAGTAAGCCCAAGGCTGGAAGCAGCTTTCCTAAGACTTTAAATCTTATACAGAGTGGCGTTGGCCTACTTCGAGGTTATTATGGCGATTTTCATAACAATCCGCAGCTGGACAGTAATGAGAAGTAGCATCATACTTCCACTCTGAAACGTTTTTATAATAATACATTGTACCGAGATTGCGAATTCTGCGAATCGATGCTCATTTTTATTTATATTCGTGTTCCTCTTTTCGCAGACTTAAAAACTAAACGACAAACTAAATGCTCTTACACGTTATTTCCAAACAATCCAAAAGAATCCTCCATATTTTTCAACAAATATAAATTTCCTATACTGAGAGAAGAATATTGTTACTGTTAACATATTTATCTATTTAAAATACAACTATTTGACATGTTTAAGGATAAAATGTGTTATTGTAATAGTTACAATATCTATATTAACTAATAGACATATTCAGATTTGAAAGTAGCTGATGGTAGAAGTTCTTTTAAAATGTAGTTTTTTAATCTAATAGCCAATTTTCTACCAGGATGATCTTGTTATATAACAAAAAGGTTTGAAATAAAAACTCCACTTAGTTTTTTACTCCAACGTTTCGGAAATTTTTATTGTTTATGTCCCTCATCAGGATAAACAATAAAAATGTTGTTATAAAACTACATCATCTTGGTAAAAAATTGGCCATTGGATTAAAAAACTACTATAATAAGCATATTGTAACTATTACAATATCAATGTTCTCAGGTAACATAATTGAAATTGTTTATGAGAACATGGTGACATGACATTATAACTGTTACAATAACTATATTTGGCCATATTTAAACATACGCATGTTAACAGTTACAATGCCATGTTAAGCACTTGAGTCGCACGTCTATATGATACTACAAATCAAAATTAATTCAAATTTTCGTGCAAGACAAAATATCATTAATTTCAATGTTTACTCTTTCGCCTTTCTCCGCCGACAGAGACTGCCTATCTACGCTCTATTCGTAGCCTTTCTCTTCGGTTCCTTCTCATGAGGGGGGACCATCGGCGAAACTCTTCCGCGGATCTGGAGCAAAGGGAACGCCGTGGACACTTTCTCGATAGTTGGCCGACGTCTTCGCGGCCACTTCGGAAATCCTTTTCCAGCGGCCGAAAACTAGGCTACGCGTGACAGGTTAGATAAGACCGGCCGATATTTTTGTCATCGAAGGAGTACCCCTTGGAGGTTCGGTTCTGATGGACTTGAAGGCTATCGCTTTAAATCTTTCGAGGGGAGAAGTAAAAGGGGTAGAAGTGATTGCATTCGAGCGAATTCTAATAAACTAATGTGCGATTGCAGTATGTATAGGTAGTTTGTCTTATTAAAGATGCAGCTAAAAATTGTTGCCACTAGGTGGCGTATCCTGAAAAACTTGAACCTTGTATAAAAGTATAATGATGTTTGAACATTACAATTTTACAAATCGAATGAATAATATTTTTATCTAACGGTTTTGATCTACGTATATTGTAATTAATTAACATATATGATAAGGATGAAAAAATGTGGAATAAATATAATTTGGGATTTGAATATGATAGTCTAATCCATTAGAGTAGTAGATTATGTTCATGCGACATTAATCTAATTAAAATAATTCTAATACATCCTAATTCTTACAATGTAAACTCAACAAGCTTCCACCAACAATAACAATCGCCGCTTACACGAACGCACGGTATCTCAAACCTTCGACTCTCCACGCGCGAAGAAGTGGAAGAGCTCGAAGTAACATCAGCCGCCCGTAGTATCACTAGCTTCGCGAGAAGACCTTCGCGGCGGCCATCCCGAGAAGAAAAGGACACGTTTAAAGAATTAAAGTATCTAACGCGGAAAGAAAGATCCTCTCTCTCTCTCTCTTCCTCCCTCTCGCGAAGCCACGCTCGCGTTTGAAAGCGAAGCATTGTCTGCCTAAGCCCGGCATTCACCGCTCCCTCTCCCTCCCTTCCTTCCTCTCTCTCTCTCTCTCTTTTTCCAATCTCCTTCCCTCCGTCTCTCTCTCTTTCCCTCTCTCTCTCTCTCTAGCTATCTGGAACGGGTATAAATTGCGCGCGGTGGGATTGAGGCCAGGAGAAATAAGAAATTAAGAGAGAGTCTTAGAGAGAATAAAGCTAAGAATTAAGACGGACGAGATGGAGAAAAAGGAGAGCGCGAGCGGTCCGGGGCTCAAGAGTCCTTGCCGGGGATTCTTACTCGCGCGTCATTTAACAAAACAATTAGAAGCTAACCCCTTTCTTCCGCCGGTAGTGCGGCAACGCGCTGCTTCTTCTTCTATAGCCTCTTTTTCCCCGAGACTCGCTCGCCGCCGCCGCAGCCGCGGCGAATCGAGTTTTCCCGCGGAACGAGGGATTACAGCTGGAGATTTCATTTGAATTAGCGGGGCTGCTGCTCGTGCCGCGATGTGGAGGCAGGAGAGGAGGGAGGGCGCAGCATTGTAATCGAGGCGAGGTTGATGCAGCCAGAGGAGGAGTGGGAGGGAGAGGGAGAAGGGGAGAGTGCTTGCGCTGATCGATTTAGCTGTTGCTGTTTATATATTCATTTTTTTTTTTAATGTAAATGTAAGGTTCTTGATTTTTGTTAGCACTAGAAATATGAAATAAAGATGAAAATGTTCAATTTTACTAATGTTAGATCTTAACAGGAATCTGACTGTATCAAAAAAACTTGCATATAACTCAAAAGAAACTTTTTTCTATCCTATACATTCTTCAAGTGAAAAGGTTCGATGTGACATTTTTAGGGAAAAGCGTTTTATTCAGAAATACTGAAGCAAGTCTGTTGTATATAAGTGCATGTGTAATATACACACAGAACTTGAATAGCTATTTAAATCTTTTTCCAGCGCGAACATCATCCTTTCCCGATACATCATCTCGAGCTTCTTCAACCGAGTCACATCTTATTATTGTCTCTATATAAAAACCCTACTCGCACGTAGATCGTCTCCCACAACAACCAACACACCCCGCGTTCATAGAATTTGCACGCACAACGCCCCCCTATCCTCGTCTCTCTCTCTCTCTCTCTCTCTCTCTCTCTCTCTCTCTCTCTCTCTCTCTCTCTCTCTCTCTCCATATACTTAACGGTATCATAAATTGCCGAGCGGTACGTCGAAAATCCCGCTGTACAGCGGAGCCAGAAGCGAGAGAAAGAGAGGAAAAGAGAAAAAAATAAACGTGGAATAAGCGTAGACCCACCTACTTACCCTCCCCGAGACGGAAAAGAGTCGTCGTCGTCATTTGGCAAGAACTTCCTTTTACCCGCGTCCTTTTTATATATAGTCCGCCCGCTTTTTTCTCTCTCTTTCTCTCTGTCCCCGGTATCTCTTTACCTCGGCGCGACGCGCGCGGGGAAACTCAAACGACGAGTTTTTTCCGGCTCCACTCTCGTGAATTTTCGCTCCTTTGCGCGAGTTACTCTGGCAAAAGGAGACAAGATAAAGAGAGAGGTAAGGTAAGGTATACCGTAAGACAACATAAATACTGAGAAGGCGTTTTTCATCGTGGAAAAAGACTGCCGCCGCGTAATCCTCAAACGGATGAAAGATCTTCGACCAATTATCGATGGTGCGTTTGATCTTGGAGGAGAGGAGTTGGCAGGAAGAGAGAGAGAAAGAGGCTGTGTTGATTTTTAAAACTCGCGGCCGCGGCTGTGTGTTTGAAAAATGTCTCTCCCTCTGTTTTTCTCAAAGGACTCTGGCGGGGGTGGCAAGTGAGCTTCTGATGGAAAAGCGCTAGTGCGCTGCGGAGATGTCTGCCGAGTGTCTGAGATCAGTGGTTGACGATTTCCTTTTGCCATCAGCTCGTTACGATAAGTTTGTTGCTAATTTCGCGGTGCCGCGGGTGTGATTCAACGGGGTGACCACAGATATGTTTTTTTTTTTTTATTAATCATGTTTGCTGTATACTCCGTAAGAGAATCGCTTTGTAGACTTGCGAAGCTAAACCTAATGTTATTTGTAAACATTCACTAAATTATTAACGTTACAATAATTAAAAATTTTTAATTTAGTGGATCACCCTCCCCCTTCACCTCCTGTGCAACAGTTTTTCTTGGCTTACTCTTTATATCTAAAATTGTGGAAAAGACATTATTTCAGAGTGAAAAGTGCTCCACTGCCGAAATAGTGTATTGTGATATATGCACTATTTTGGCAGTGGAGCACTTTTCGCTTTGAGATAGTGACTTTGCCACTATTTTAAATTTGGAGAGTAGATGTTACCAAAAATCGTTACTTTTGTGAGAAACGTTTGCAAAATGAACCAAATATTTCTCGAGATTTTTGTTCAGGAATTACGAATGAAAATTTTTGGATGAATATAGTCGTCTTGCTGCATATGAGAACAACTCCATTTTGACACTCTCTAAATTCGTATAAGTGAAATTCATTTCAAATAAGTAAATATTCACTTATTCAAATATAGAGGGCAAGTAAACTTGGGATAACGCGATAGGGGGTTAAAGTACATAATGATTATAAAAAAGATAACAGATATAATGATTATAAAAGATACTATGTATTATAGTAATTTTTATTAGATCATTTTTTTCAGTGCGCAAATTAAATTATTGGTGATAAATAAATAATGAAGTATTTTTGTCTTTTCGACTTTTCGATTAAATACATAATTAACTACTCAAATCCTTACTCCTAGCACAAACGCATACACTTGTTTTAAACCCTTAAAATGAAGCTACTACCACCAACGACATCCTTCACGAGTTTTCACTCCAAAACCCGCCTAAACCACCGTATTACACAACTGAAAAAGCTTCGTTATCATCCCCACCCTCCATCCGCGCAAACTGAAACTCTCCAGCAGCCGCCAAACACAACCAAACTCCGTCGAAAATTCGGCGCGCGAGTGTGTAAACCAATTATCGGAATCGAGCCCAGCGCAAACGACGCGGCTAACCTTTCGGCAAGACCATCCGCCTCCTCTCTTCCCCTCCGCTCTCCTCGCCGGACAGATTAATTTCATTATGAATGTTAGCCCAACACTCGAGATTCGCGCGCGGCTGCCCGCTACGCATCGCCGCGCCCTCAACCCCCCGCCGCGCACGCGCGCGCATGCGCAGTCGTGGCGCGCTCAGCCGAGATTAAATCACTCGCCCTCGAAAAACTGCGCTTTTTGAACGCGGCCGCCACTTATCCACTTATGGAGCCCTCGCTCCCTGGCTTTTTAGCCCAGCGTCCACGCGGAAAAATGGCGAGTGGAGAGGAGTTTTTTGGGATTCTTTGTGATCTGCCGAGCGGAGCTGTATGTATACGCGTGCGCGCGCGCGTGCTGGGAGCTTTAATTAACCGCTTTCAGGCTCAATTATGCTTGAAATTTGTATATTTTTCGCCGGGGCGAATGGAATAAAAGTGCCCGAGCTTTATCGAGTTTTGCCGAGCTTTTTAGCGTGCGCGCACGGTGGAGAGATTGCGTTATCTTTTGGTATAATCGCTTTAAAAAGTATATATACATTGTGTACAGAGAGGTATCCGAATGGTATTTATGTATCTCGAGTGGTTTGGGAATATTGAAATTCTTTTTAGTGTAATTGAAAGGTTGGGAAATTTGTATTGTATTATAATAATTACTAATAAGTAATTACAGGTGTTATGGTAATTTAAATTTTTTTAATTTTTTAATTATGTATAGTAAGTGAATCAATCTGTAGCGCGAACTGACTCCTTTTATTAGATGCAATTGTTAAAAATGCTTATTATGAAGTAACTGAAAGTATTGCCAATTTTTTACATTTTTACCTATATTATAGTAAATCATAATTAAATGACACGCGCCTTTGTATAATCTCTTCATTATAATCTAAAATTGTGCAGATTGTCTTGTTGAAGGGCCTATCGCAAAGGTGCTCATTCTCCTAGACTTTTTTTAAACTGAAAAAAAGATCAATAACATCCTGATAATAATCCACGCAGCTCACTTCTGTAAAAATGACCAAATACCAGCATTAACATCCATAATCAAACACGCTCCAAAAGGTATCATCGCGATACATCTACTAATTCCCATCTCAAAAGCCGAGACCGCTTATCAATAAATTCCTTTTTCCCAAAAGCATCGACGACACCCACGAAAGCTTTCCCGCTATAAAGACTCCACCGGCCGCGCGAAGACAGGGGATCGGGCGAGAGGTCACGAGCGGCTTCTAACCAAAGGTCGTTTACACAATTTTTCAACCGCCGTCGAAATAATAAAACCGTCGTCGTCGGCGGCGTATCCGCGCGGCGTCGCCGACAAAGGCGGGCCGGCAAAGAGAGAGTCTTACTTTTAAAAGCGTACCTTTCCGACCACCACCCCCACCCTTGCGCGTTAAAATAGAAGGGATTAGTTCCTACGGGAGAGAGCACGGGGCTTAGGCATTGATGAGGTTTTTAAATGGGTTCTCCTTTGATGCTCTCTCTCTCTCTCCTTTTCTGCGTATATAACTAAGACCAAGAGAGAAAGAGAGAGAGAGTAAGACGGAGAGCGCGAAAAGAAAATGGAGGGTGAGGAGTACATCTCGAGACGATATTTACCGGGAGATTAAAAAATCGAGGGAAAAATTAAGCGCCGCTGCCCCTTCGCCGAGCGGTTTAATCCTCCCCGAGGTCTTCGGTGCAGCGGCCCCGATTTTTACTGTAGTTCTTCTTTCTCTCTCTCTCGCTGGCGAAGGGAACTTTTTTGCGCTCGCATCGATTAATCTCGGCCCCGGGGCTTTTTGTCGAGGTGTATTTTTCTTCAGGGGGAGGGATGGAATCAAAGGATTATGATTCGTTAAGTCTTTAATAAGTAAGGAGAAAGGAATTTTACAATTATAAGAAGGTTGGTAAGGAGAGTTGTGTTTTTTCTTTTTGGGTGGGCTGAAAGATTTTGAAGAGAATTTTTTGGTGGGTTGCAGTTGATGGTGATTTAACGATGTTTTATTATTGGTTACAATCGTGACAAAGCGTTATAAGCTTCTATAATACTTATGTAGCGTAAATATTTTTTTTATGAAAAATTTCTTCATGTTGAGATGTGGCAGTAATGAAAAGATTGTGATAGGGATTTATATTACTAAATTGTATAGACTAACCCTGGTTTAATAAAAATATCTCGGTGAAGAATCAACCCAGATTTCTCATTAATTAATAGAGAAAAATGATTAACGACCGAAAACTATAACGCCACCTCCCCCGTAGCAACTTACGAGTAATTAATTTCATCATCTCGACCCTACCACCACCCACACCCTCATCCAACTCATCCACCGAGCCACTTCCGCTGCACTTCACTTTATTCCCTCTCTAATTCGCAATATCCTTTCCGCAAAATTGACGCACACATACACTGACCGTCTCCAGCGTCTCGCAGATCATTTTAATATACACCAACAGCTCGCATTCGCCCCGTTTATACATAACCGAAGGACCGTAGCGCGCGAAGCTGCAGCAGCTCCCAGGGAGGAAAACCGTATATTTGACGCTCCTCCAGCGCCGACGCGCTGCTTTCCATTAGGCAGAGTAAGTGCGGGGGGCCGCGGCGCGCATTTTCTTTGATGTCGGTTAATTTACTAATAACATCGCAGCACGCGCGCGCGACGGTCAGCGCGCCCTCTAAATATTTGTAGCGTCAACATATCGGGACTTGCGAGAGGGAGTGAGATGGGTGAAAAAGGTGGAAGGATGTGGGTGAAAGGGATGCTTTAATTATCGAGGAGATAAAAACAGAGGAGATGAGGATGCGCAAGTACGCGCGTTCTTGCGTGGTGTGTGTGTGAGAGAGAGAGGTTTTTCTTGGGGTGGGAGATTTTATTACATTTGAAGGGACGAAGCGAGGCGGAGGTGGACGATGCGATAATTAATTTGAGGTTGATTAAAAGGATGGAATCGGAGAATGTGCACGCGTGTGTGTGTGGACGGTGATTTGAAAAGGCGGTAGAGTGATTAGTTGTTTTGACGAATGTTTGTGAAGGACGAAGATAATGAATAAGTGCATTGATTTGATTGGTTAGTCATTGACTCTTTTCAATTTAAACCTTAAAAGTGTTTTTATTTTTCATATTATCTTAGATTTTTTACGTAAAATTATTATTATTTTTTGTAATTTTTATCATTTTTTTTTAAATTTTTCTCAAGAAGTTGCCTTGTATTTGAAAAAAGCATTTCTTATCTTTCAACAACGTTTCATAGATCGCAAAAATCAACGCTCTCCCATAATTAAACGACTTATGCAAATCGCTCCAGCAACGAAAAAAAAGAAAGTCATAACCGCGCCATACTTACACCCCCGGCGTGAAAAATGTACAGCCGCGCATGGAGCAACAAAGCCCGATGCCACTTGAATATTTTTCCAATTTATCTCTCTCTTTCTTTCTCTCAACCGTGCAACTCTCCGAGCAGAGATCGAGCCTAACGGGGTATCCCCACACCTCCGCCCATTCTCTCTATATACACAGAGCAACCCCCGTCCCCTGCATCGGAGAAAAAGCGAAGGCGCCGCTACACCATCTCGGGACTTAAGGGCGATTTTTTTGCAAACGAAAGAGCGCCCGCGTTAGGCGACTAAATTTCGCGAGCGAGCGCGCGCTAAGCCCTCCGCGTAATCCCGCCCTTAATATTCAAAAACGTGATCGCCCTGCCAAGAGGAGAGCTGACCCGAGGAGGAGGCTGCTGGCCCCGAGGCTTTTCATATGCTAATTGGCATTCGTCATTTTCTTACGGGCGCGACTTAAGTGTGCTTAAGGTAAGACGCCGCGAGGAGAGAAAGAAGAGGCCGAGGTGGAAGAAGGCGAAAAGGACGGTGGGTATAAGGTGAGTGGCAGCTTCGTTAGATAGTCGTTCGCGTATGTGTGTCGAAGTCTGATAGATGAATGTTAATTTTGATAAAAGTTGGAAAACGCGAAGGATGTGAGTATAGTAGCTGTTGGTAATTTATAAGCGATAATTTTAATGTTTGGAAAAGGATTTGTTTGTATTATGCATTCGTACGAGTAAAGTGAATTATTTTATTAGTGAATGGATAAGAAAACGCGTCAAAATGTTTTTGGGCCAATTTTTATCAGATATCAGGCACATGTTGTCTCACCGGCCACGAAATACCGTATTATTGATTTCACGCTCTTTGTACCACTTTGACAGTAATCTAATCTAAATTCATGGGAAGAGTCAGTCTGACAATCGCTGTATAGTCCAGCCGCATGACTAAACCGCCAGCAGATTTCTTTCTCGAAACCCTTATCTGCCATTACTCAGTCCCGACTTCTTTTTCCCACTTTTCAGCAACATCCAGCGACATGAATTACAATCCCTTCTTAAATCGCATTCCACACTCTTTTTCACATACTGCAATACCAGCACCCGTCAACTCTTCGCACATTAAACCGTGTAACACAACAGATGCGCGATGATCGCGCGTGCGACGTTCCTCATATATATGTATTAATATGGGCGCGCCTCGACGCGACACGCTCTCTTATCGCCGCACTTCGAGATATATATCGCGTTATCTGCGCTCGAGATAACGGCCCGCGGCGACGCTCGCGCGCGCATGGCCGGTATTATACGCCACGGACACACGCCGATGGCTGGCTTTTTTCACCGGTTGTGTGCTCGCGCCCGCGCGCCGCAGGTACTATATTACACCGCGGGCTGCTGCTGCTCATCGGCCGCTGACATGAGGCTACGTGAACTACGGATTGATCTCGGTCCCGTCGAGTGATTTGGATTTCGAATTCGGAAGTGGAGGTGAGTGAGAAGTATGGACATGTGTGTGAGGATGGGTTATTTAGGTGTGGAAGTTATTTCTGTATGTGTGGGTGGGTGTGTGGTTAGGAATAACGAGGTCGATGGTAAACATTAAAAACTGTGAAATTCTTCTTTTTACAGAGTGATTTTCTTATTTTTCAGTGTACGATTCACGGCGTTTTTATATTTCGTAACCGAATTATATTGACTTTCGAAAGAGCTCTCGATCGATGCTTCGTTGGCTTACTTAGCCGGGCGATAAGACTCCCGCTCGCTTGCACGAGCGCTCGCATGTATAGGCATCGAGTATTTTATTGATCTGCCGGGAGACTGTTGCACATACTTTTATCGCCGCGCTCTGTACGCGTGGATTTGAAATCCTCGGTATAATAACGCGGCAGCCAGAACGCAGCCGCGCTCTACGCAAGGTGTACACGCAATTGTAATCTGGCGTAATGGAGGTACTATACGGTACACTCGTCGTGAGTCACCCGCACGAGCGCGCACGCATGTATGTGTGTTTATAGATAAAGTGACAAGATGCCTTCGCGCAAGGTGAAAACTGTTTCAGGCGGTTCTCCTGCGGAAAGTGGAGTTTTGTCGGTCGAGGCGCGTTTCGTGAATGAATAGGCGGTTTTTGGTGTGTTCAGTGTGGGTATGGATTGTTTGTAGAGTGAGGTTGAAAATAGTGCGGTTGGGGGGTGGTAGTTTATTAAACTGTGACGGGGAATGAACGTGTCGGCTGAAAATAGCAGTGCGGTTGTATTGTGAATACATTTAGTGCACACTGTCAATGATTCAACTGTAAGGAGATTAGAGGTATAACGATTAGCGAATTATGTGATTCATATAAGTTTCATTGACAAATTCATTAGATAAGGTTTAGAAAAATTATCTCTAATAACTTTTAAAACTCAGGATGTATAATATACTTTTAATGTAAAAAATTACTGATTTTCAACTTTATGGTATTATTTTTTCTTTCTATTTCAACAAAAAGTGAATTTAACAAGCACTTTTATGTTTTTATACTGTGATAATTTTTTATCATCTTAAAAGCACACCCCCTATTCAAATTAGATTAATAACTTTATATAATACACTCCTCTCCCAGTCAACCATATTCCTACATAATATAGTTTTAATGTCACCCATCACTCACACCAAACCAATTCTTTTCACCTCTAACACACAATCGTCGAATTTCACGACGACTACGCTATCCGCAGCGCCGCTTTTCGAGCACGCCTCCTGACTATCGGAATTTCCTTGAAAATTGCCGCAGGTCGAGCGAAACGAACGAGCGACAGTGAGACAGACGCATCTCTATAGAAGAGTAAGCGAGAGAGAACGAGATGTCGCTGAGACCGCAAGAGATAGTGAGATCAGAGGTGGAGGGCGAGCTGTCCGGACCGGCGAACTCCCTGACGGCCGAATCGATAGACTGCGGCTGCGGCCGCTATCGGATGCCCCGATTGGCCAAGTTCGCGACGCGCAGGATTTTCCTCAGCCTCCTCTGCTGCATCGGCGTGCTCCAGGCGGCCGCCCAGGCTTACTTCTACGTCACCAGCTCCACCATCGCCAGGCGGTTCCACATCGATCCATATCTCATGGGTACGAGGGTTGACAAACATGATGTAGTTTTATTGTTCTTTTGGGTGATGGTAGATTGATGGGCTGGGAAATGCCAGATTTATGTTGCACTAATAACGAGATATTTGGTGATAAAGCCATGCTATTATTGGAGTATTTCTATAGAGATAAAGGGAATGTTTGTGATTGGATTTCTCCGAATGTTGAATACTTTTCATGTGGCTTCTTTTTTGAGATAATAGAGATTTTCGTAATATAATTTTAAAAACTGTTATTTGCGTTCAACGAGTCATAGATTATAAGAAAAAAAATTATTTATTAAAAAATAATTTTCTATGTACAATAATTTTTATAAATTTTAGAATGGATTCTCTGTACATCTGAAATAACGATAATCCTACTTGGCCTTATTGTCGCCTACTGGGGTGACAAATTCCACAGGGCGTCATGGCTGGGTGGGTTGACACTTTTGCAGTGCGCAACGTTTTTTATGTGCGTGATTCCGCACATGTCGCATTTGACGCACATCGTGCACGAAGGTCAAAATGTCACACACTTGTCTGTTTATTCAGGTAAGGTCTCTCTCAAAAAACAAATAAACGTAAAAAAAATACTAAAACATTACCCACACTCACGATGAAAAGTGAAATGACCACTTTGTACAGCCAGTTTTTATTGTACGACCTAAATAATAGCTTATCGTGGGTTCTTATCGTCTTTATCGCAATACTTTTAGCGGTTATATCTCCCCATAGGTATCAATACATAATGGCTCGTCGAGCTCTCTCGCGCAAGCTCGTCTCTCCGCGCTGGCAAGAGAGATTTCTAAAACAGCCACTTTCTTTGCAGAGGAAAGCCCGGACCTTTGTATGAAAATGTCCTCGAGACTAATCGTGGCGGAGGACCCGCCGCACTATACGACTCTCTTCATTCTGATCGGCCTGCAGATCGTTACGGCAATGGCCAATATCGCCTACTACGCCCTCGGCGTCTCCTACCTCGACGATAATACGAAGAAAGTACACGTGCCTGTTTACTTTGGCGTCGCCCTCGCCGTCAAGGTACTGGGCAGCGTGCTCGGCTTCATGATGGGCTGGGGATTTCTACGGTAGCTTACTTTTTTATGAGTTTTGCCGAAAGGCGAACTCGCGAGCAGAGAGAGAGAGATGGGGGAAAACAAATTAATTTTCAAAATTTTCCATTTTTCTCATCCGTAGAATAGATGCTGACAAGTTCACCCCGATATGGTCATATAGGGATCAACTTGGCGCCTGGTGGCTTGGATGGCCGCTGTTTGCTATTGCCTTAGCGATTCCGGCATTTATAATGGCCATTTTCCCCAGAAAATTACCATCAGAGGTGAGATCGTTGTTCATTTTTGTAAAATCATGTTGAGTTTTTTTTTCTTTGATTATGGACAAAGTGATTTGCTTTTAGCTGGTTGAACAGGCTGCAGCATCGATTATTGAACAATCCGGAACGTTGAGGGGATCACAGAGGCCGCTGATAAAAGTTGGCAACCCCGACTTTTTCCCATCGGTGATGAGACTTCTTACAAATAAAACTCTCATATTTAATGTACTTTCGGCAGCATTTTTAATGACTGCAATAACAAATTTTATTTTGAATGAAAATTTATTCTTGGAGTCAAGATTTTATGCCCCACGCCCTACAGGGCTGCTCCTTGGTTTTGGGGATCCTATCCTTTCACGATCGGTTACAAGTATGTATTTATTAAATGCTAAGAACTCTCGAAGATAATTATAAATGAATACATTACTGAAATGATTTTTATTTATAGCAATAATAAAGCCTGTACTGATTGGTTTGAGCATGATTATTAGTGGCTTAGTGATAGCCTATGCAAAACCAACAGCAAGATCATTGGTTATTTACAGTGTAGTTATACTATCTGTATCATCTTTAGTAATATTCCTCCTTTCCCTTGATAACTGTCAAAAAGCAACTATTTACGGATCAAATAGAGGATCGTAAGTTATAAAAAGCTAACATAGAAATGTTCAATTTCATTTATTGCTATAAAATTATTTAATTACACAATCGTTTGTTAGGCTTTCATTGTTAAAGTTTTGTAACAAGGATTGCAAATGTTCACGTGATGCAGACTTCCGTCCAGTTTGCGACATTAGAGGAACTATCACATTTTATAGCCCATGTCATGCTGGCTGCACATCCACAACATATAAAAATAACACCCAGATATACAGTAATTGCTCTTGTGTTGAAGATAGCACAGGTCAAGGAAATACTGAAGCACGAGATGGCCCTTGTGGTTCTGACAATTGCCAAGTTGGATGGCTTCTTTTTGAGGTGAATTAATTTTTTCACATTAAATATGTTCAGATATTTATAACTAAGCATATATTTTTATTTTATTTATACACTAATAAACTTTTCAGATTTTCACTTTGGTGGTATATGCTACTGTTGCTTCTACCTTAGTTGGTGACTTATTAATAGGTTTGAGATGTGTCAACATTCAAGATAAAGCACTTACGATAGGATATAGCATGGCATTGCTCCTGTTTTTCACCTTCATTCCTGGAAAAGTATCTTATGATCAAATAGCACAAGCTACCTGCCAACATTGGGGAGCTAATGATAGAGTGTGTCATTTGTACCACCCAACAAACTTGGGCAACTATTTATGTTTTGTGACTGGTACACTTTTAGTCATTAGTGCAATACTAAAGATTGGAGTTTGGTTCTTTTCCTCAAAGTTAGATCTGTATGATGCTGATG
This sequence comes from Torymus aiolomorphi, assembly GCA_036365515.1. Lineage (NCBI taxonomy): Eukaryota > Metazoa > Arthropoda > Insecta > Hymenoptera > Torymidae > Torymus > Torymus aiolomorphi. The sequence continues at coordinate 55,806,448 of CM070873.1, forward strand.
AAACAGAAGCTCACGATCCAACGGAATTGAAGGATATATCTACTCCTCAGGCTGAACCATTACTGCAACAGCAATCTACTTTGGAACAAGCAGAAGAGAGTCAGACAGCAGGTGAAATTTAAAAATAATTTTTTAATCTCTTTTTATTTTTTGACGATTTTTAATTTTATTTTTTTGTGTAATGAATTTCTAACTATAACAGAAGCGCTAGATAACGTACCAGAGCCAGTAATAATTATAGAACATAAAAAACTGGGTAAGGAAAATGGGCCAGTGGCGAATGTTGCTGAAGGTGAAGCCTCTTCCTCGAAACTGCAATACGGACCTCTCGGACCAGGCAGAAGAAGACTTGGTAATAATCAATCAAATGCTAGTATAGCGAACATAGAAACTGATGATGATTTAGATAGTTCGGATGGGAGTCAAGATGTAAGAAAAGGTTCTGTTTCACAAGTATCCTACAAACCATTAGAATTAGACTCCGATGTGGAAAGTGAACTTAGTGAAGTCGCACCGAGATCTAGGAAGCGACTTTCAAGTAATTTAGACGAATCGAAGAAACCTCTACCAGAGATTAAACCGCCATTCAGTAATTTGAAATTCCCAGATCCCAATAATTACGAAGACCCAAGATTAGCCAGATCTTCAAGAAATAACAGTCCAAACCTTGCTACAGATGGTTCATCGAAAACAGATAGCTTTGAATACAGAAAAAAGAAAGATGACAAGCCTCCGTCAGGAACAACAGGTAATTTTAATGAAGTTGGTATTCCTGTTGTTGAGGCTTATAAACCTACTGTACAGGCTTCCACTAGCAATCTTCGATCTCCAACGATCATGATCGCTATTCAACATTTAGATAGGACTCCTAGTCGTGAACTGTTAGAGGAAAGCCGTTTTGTTTATAAACCTTCAAAAAAGAATACTAGTGAAGAGATAGAAGAAAACCGTAAATTCCGTCTGGAAAAACTGATACGACCGATGAATTATTCACCTGTTAATATCAGATCACCATCTCGAGATCAAGCTTCTTCGGGTTTCGGAAGCTCGGAAAACGTGCGCGAAAAAGCAAGGTTACACAGTGACGTTTCGGACTCAAGAGATAGTCTAAGTTCGAAATCTTCCACGTCCGGTCCACCAAAATCTAGAGGAGGCCCTCTATGTACAGACTTATAAAAAAATGTTTTTAAACTTATAGAGTATTACAGATAATTTATACTTTTATATAAAAACTTTAATAAAAATGTTGTTACTTAATATACAACTTTACTGCCATCACGATTGTACTTATTAACTTTGTATATGGCTACTTTTTGACATAGAAAATCATGGATGACATAAATAGCATTCCATTTTATAAGTTATTTTTAATCTATAAACGTACATGCCTAACTATCCATTTAACAAATTATTATTTTGTTTAAAAATGTGTACTCCTACTTTAAATTATTTAAATTTTATTATATTCAAATGATTTTAATGAACGAATCACAGTCTTTTGTAACTGTATTGATGTAAATATCAGGAATAGGGCAGTTATAAAATAATAGATTCAATTCTCTTCCTTAAACGTACAGCGTAATGTCTATGATTTGTTACATACTATATATTTTATATAAAACGTTTGCCATAAATAAAAAATAATGTGTTCTCAATCATATAAACTTCTTTAATTGTCAATCATTATAAACAATTATTCACATTATAACAATTTTCATACAATTAAAATGTGACATTCTTATGTATTTATATTTTATTTTAATAAATCTTTTTTCTTAGGATAAGTCTTATCAATACTTACATACTAAACGTTTTCCAAATTTTTAATATTCATTTTAATCATAAAAAAAGAATGAGATGTTTTCGATACTTATACATTTCAGTTCTTAATGTAATTTGTAAATTATTGTTCATGATACACACAATAGTGTTCGTCTCCGATTCTAATCATTTCAGTAAAAAAATAAATGATTTTTTTATTCAGTGGAGTTGCTTGACTCTCTCCTTAAGGTACTTGAAAATCAACGTTTTTCAACACTTTTTACAAAGTAGATTTTCCAATGTCTATGATTATTATATTTTCATGTATCCCCTGGTTCTTTGGCAATATTTTCCAATTCCACTTCTTCGTCAAAAATTTTTACATCCTTGACGTAATACCATACACCAACATCGAACATTGTACCCAGAGTAACAAAACCTAAAATTAAAACCATTTTTTTATTATTACAATATCAACTATTAAATACAAAATGGGTTATAAGTAAAATTTTAATCAACGATATTGAATTTTTTAAATAAATTAATATTAACAAAACTATACTAAAGAGCAATGCTTACTAGCTGCTGTGAAATTCATGAGGTACCTCAGGGTCTCGCCATTATACAACCAACAGTTTCCCGTTCCAGAACACGTTTTTCCCCACACAAGACAGGTTTTATCTACAAGAAAAAAAAACATTGAGATTATCTTCTTATGCAAAATACAATAATATTAATGAATAATAAATGAACCTAATATATATCCGAAAAGGATAGGTGATGGTATGAAAGCAAACAGACTCATAATCGTTAGGCCAAAGCCCATAGCTACAGTTTTGTCCTTTTCATCCACACATCTCACTGATACAAGGAAATTAGATGCTCTTCCTGTAGCACCGCTGAACTTCAACAAACACACAACCACCAAAAACACGTAGAATTTTTCTAAACAATCTATTGGACATGCTCCAGCAGTAGCGGAACCAAACGTGTAGGGAATTTGAGGACCTGACGTTGGCTCGAACGACGGAGTAACAAAGGCACTCGATAGACTACTGTTCCTCGATACTTGAGCGAAAACTTGGGAAAGACTGGATCGAACACAACTACAGTCTGAGTAGATTTTCTTTCCTCTACTGTTCATCTATAACGACAAAATGATTTTTCGCATTATTCTGGCAATTTAGGAGAAGCTAGTTACAACCGTTGGCAACGTACAATTTACCTTCACCGTTTTACAGCCTGCATGACAGGCCGATATAAAGGTCTGTCCGTCCTCCGAGCAGACAGGATTGTAGGTCACATAGTCGCAGTGGCAGTGCTCATTACAGGGCAACAAGGTTCTAAGAACGCCATCGTCATTGACGGCTATTTGATTGTCGTTGGCCGGACAGCCAAGGAAGGCATAGGAGATCATCCCAATCACCGAGATCGCACCTACCATGACGTTCCAGGCGGCTAGATACCGCGCCCTCGGCTTGTACTTGGAGATTACCAAACCCGACAGAAGAATACCAAAGGCGCTGAAGACCAGGCCAACAGTACCGGTGATCAAGGACGACGCGGAAGCTGACTGTTTGTACTGGGTCTCGATGTACTTGGGCATGAAGATCCAGTAGGGCATGTAACCCATGAAGTAGAATACAGCAGCGAGATTGTTGCACATCAGCGTGGTATTCGTCAGTAGGCGCTTGAATGTTCTCATCATGTCGCCTAGCGAGGCCGGAAGTTCGGGTTCCTGTGGTCCCTGGTCCTTTATACTGGCTGAGGATTTGTTACGCTCGAGGGCGAGGACTTTTCTGGCGGCTGCGCGCGGAAGAGTCTTGGGAAAGAGCGCAAGAATGCTCGCGAATATGAAGAGTAAGATCGCTAGAATTATCCAACCCAGCCACCATGCTCCAAGCCATCTGTAAGCAAGATCATATCATCAACATACCTCTCATTTAATTACCCAAAAGTTACATTAATAATATTTTCAAGCATCTGTAATCTGAATCATACCATCCGTCCAATTTTCATCGAACCACCATTTCCTAAGCTTATCTATTAACAGCTAACGTAATAATCATCCATATCCCTATAAATCTGTTAAAAAGCTATCATATTGCTCACAATCGAAAAATTGTTTAATCATCAGTAACAAACTGTAAACTCGATTAAATTGTTCTTAAAAAAAAGTTTTAATTTTAAGTATACTATAGCATTTATCATGAAATAAGTAGGCACCAGTATTATCATTCTATTATAAACACAGAAAAAAATTGTTTCAGACGATGGAAATAAATGAACCTGTCTCGTCGCACTCACGCCGATCGTGATGCTGATACCGATACCGATAACGATAGCACACATTGACAACCATCTCTCTTTCCACACTCAACACATCTACTGCACCAGTGGAAAACTCCTAATCATCGTCACCCACCTCGGATCCTGCATCGTGATCGTCGGCGTCAGTGTCGGACTAATGTAAAACTTGAGGGCGAAGGACGCGAGGCCGTAACCGATCGCCGGGCCGAGCATTCTCAGGAAGTACGAGAAGCTGATGAGCGCCGGAGTCTTCGACTTCTGGATGTTGTCGTCCATGTAGGAGACACCGAGGGTGTAGTACAGTGAGCCGCCGATGCCTGAGACGAGCTGGGCGGTAAAGAGTAGGGCCTGGGGTGCAAAGTTGCCGTCCGCATCCTCGCAGTGCTCGTGGTTCGTGCGGTTCAGACAGAGGAACTTGCGTTGCTTCTCGGGGATGATGGGTTGCGAGTCGTTGTCCGCGGAGTCGAGCTTTGCGCCGTACTCCTTGGTAAGCAGTAACGCGTCTTCGCCCGGACCGTAGAGAAAGTGAGGGAGCATCGTCAGACAGCAGAATAGGACTACCTGGGGGTTGAGTAAAAGGTTTTTTGAGAAATGCTTGCGTTCATTATTTCAGTTAAAGGCTGATGATGTTTTTGTTGTTTGATTTTTTTTATAGGAAGAATTGTGTATTGTTGTGTGATCACGTGATGAGTAATTATTTAACGACGTTCAATGACCACATGATATATTATCATAGTATTACCTGTATTTTTAGCGACAGTGTATCTACGATAACGACTTGAGTACGATATCCTAATGCATGTATCGGTTCTATGAATTTCTCGCGTCTTTTTATCATCGAGACTATCTTTTCTAAGTAATAGTGAATCTTTGATTGAATTCAAAATATAACTTAATTTTTTTTTTGGGGAACATGGTTCCATTGGTATGCAAATGAATAACGATTGTCATCGAGCGATTTTGATTCTAAGAATGAAAATGTCATGATTGAGGAAAGATTAAACGTAGAGCTTGTTCACACTGTCACTTTATCTCCCGACGCTAGTGATGTACATACTATGCTCCTGGAATTTAATTGTCATCAATAATTTAATGAAGATTTCTTGGCTTATTTAGTCTACCGTTTGATCTGGGGAATACCAGAGCGTATAGCGAGTTAAAGTTTCAATCTTTTCTTAAGTTTGACATTTCCTAGATATTTTATGTATTGAAGTTGAAAAATTGAAAACCCTTTATTTTTTTAAAAACTATGTTTGCATTGAGTTTAACAACTCATTTCACTAAGAGGAAATGGCGAGTCGTGATACATTAATTAAAAGTTTTTGTTAAATAAGACCACAATGTTGCTAATATTTGCACAAATGTTCCACTTGTATGTTAAAAGTAATTCATTATATTTTAATCTTATCTAGTATATATTATGTACCGTTAATGTAAATGTACTTAAAATTATGATTAAAATTTTTTTACTTAATTTATTGAGATAAACATCGAACGAGCAGTGTTTATCGAGCACCTGATCAAAAGTTGTGATGTTAACTGTAATTGTTTCGTAGATATACATATCACATTAACTTCACGTTTCATATAATCATTTTTATAAAATAGAATTATCTTCGTTTTACAATTTCATTCATATTGTGTATGTTAGATATAATATTAAAATGTGCGTCATCAAAACTTTCAAAAACTGCAAATAGAGCATTAAAACGTCAGCACCTCCTAATCTGTATGTAAACTAAAAAAAAGAAGCAGATTCCCATCCACGTCACGGCCTCACGACTTTTTACGCCACTGTACGTCACTGCGCCGTCAGTGAAGCGCGCGCGTCTTACGTACCAGCCCATTCCCTAATTTAATTAACTACGTAACCCTTCGCGACGTATACACCACATAGCCGTCAGGATAATTGCCGTTTTTCTCGTGTCCCGTACCTCCAATTTTTCTTTTCTCCATCGCTTCCTCGGCCACATAGACACACGCACACATATACAGCATACACACGGCCTACATATCGCGGCTATGAATATATAGCCGGGCGTCGATTTGCGGCATTGTTGGCGAGGCGTAAAAATAGGTGTTACGCGTTCGTATGTGTGCTATACTAGCGTGGCGGAGAGCGCGTCGCTTATAGCGTGAATACACTGTCGGACCATTAATGCGGAGCTTTCATTGATGTTAATCGGTATAGTTAATTTGTGTGTAGTTTTTTTCATATCTCACTCGCTGTTTGTGTGTATGTGTCACTCTTGTGTATGTATACAAGTGTAACGATGTGACGTTGCGACAATGTCCTCTCGTACTCAATTTTTGTATAAAATTAATAAATAAAAATAAATAAAAATTTTAAAACCTTATTTATATCGTGTATACGCATTTTGTATAATGACAATAATATAAATAACTTTCTATGGGTTTTACTTGAAAACAATTCAACTTTGTTATGATGTGTCAATTTATGGCTCGCCTCAAGTAAAGTGCAAGATCTTACCGTGTAAATGCCGACGGCTATCCATCTGGGCCTGTGGCCTTTGCCTGCGTAATACGAGAGTACCACTGACACGAGCAACTGCGATATGTCGTTTCCTACTGTTATGAACCCTGTTGAATCATTGCATTTCTTTATTACTCTGATCTGTTTTTTGTTTCGTAATTTCGAATTACGACTGGGACACAATGAGCGTAACAGATAATATATTGCTATTCGAAAAAAAATAATATAAAAATTTACAATCAATGCTCATTTAAATAAAAAATTTAATTAAACATCATACCGATAGAACATTACTTGTTATAAATATAAATGAAAATCTATTAAAATTATTTAGGTTAAATCTTGTGCTGATTATACAATTTAATAAGACAATTTTTTGAATTTCGATCATTTAAATTCTTTTATATCAATTTGACACATATACATGATAACAGCAAGAAAAAAAATCTTTAAAATTATAATGCTCTCTATAGAATTGAAGGACGTCATTCAAATAATCACTAAAAAATGTGACTACTAAAATTTTCTTTCGATACCTCACATCTGTAGCATCCACATCGAAATACATTGCACCCAACGCACCTGTCGTTTTGGAGGGAATTTTGAATCTCTTCTCGATAGTCGTGATCGTGCCGTTGAAATACGCGTAGCTCGCCGAGAAAATACATCCCAGCACGCCGTAGAGAAAGACGTAGGCCTTCTTGTTGGCAAACCTCTGCAGTGTGGGACCCTGAAAGCACCAGATGCCGCAGCTCGTCTCCTCGGTGATGGGTATGTGCTTGAAGAGATCGCGACCAGACGTCGGCGTCGTCGGCGTCACCACGGGACTGGAGGGCGGCGTCGTCGGAGACGTCGGCACCTTCAGCAACGGCCGGCTCTCCGGTCCGTTCTCGTGGTTCTGCCGGCGGGCGGTCTTGTTGTCCTCATCCCCCATGATTCTGCGGAGTGGATGGAATAAAGGTGCGTAAGTAGCAAGTTGCTTTTAAGTGATTCTAACGCCCATTTTTTAGTAGAGGAGGGTGGTATGAGTTTATTATCTTTGCTCATGTAGACTTTGATACATGCACACTTTTTATTTAGGCACTGAGAAAAAAGTGTAGTAAAAATTATTAATAATTTTGTAAAAATGACTATACTTTCTGGGAAAGCCGCCACAAACTGTAAAAACTCAAAAGATTACCATACTTTATAAGAAATTTTGCTAGAAAGATAGGAAAATTTACTATAAGTACTATAAAATTTACTGTAAAGTATAGTAATTTTTTGGGTTTTTTACAGTTTGTGGTAGCTTTATCTGAAATTATGGTAATTTTTCCAAAACTTTTTTCTCGGTGAGGTATTAGGAAGAATTTTGTTATTTGAGAATTTTAGAAGAAAGGTAGAACTCTGAAATATGTAGAAGTTGATTGGACGCAAAAAGAACGTTTATCGTTAGTATAGATATACTGATGTGGACAATGAAATCTTTGTTTATAACAAGAAGTTTAAAAAGTAGTAAAAACCAATTTCTACGATCTGATAAATAATCGCAAACTGAGAATGTAGTAGAATAAAACTTTACAGAAATAATTTATACAACGGAATGGAATCACGTAAGAAATATATCATTTTGTAAATGTTTCTTCATTTCTTTCTGACTATGAGTAGGAAATATGTTTATAAATTGTACAGCAATTTCTCTTTAATAATGTAAAAGCAATGAGTTTATAGATTTTAAACAGCAAGTACATGCAAATAGAGACGTCAAAACAATCAGAAAAATAAGAATCTGAAAAAGGAAAAAAAAAACAAATAAATTCACTTGTACAAATGAAGCAAATACTTGTAAAATGCAATCATCCGAGATGATATAGCATTCTATTTAATGCACACCACGTCAATAACGTTATTCAATAAATGTAAATAAACAAAAATAACACGTTATCGGTGACTCGAATAGATCAGGTGATCACTGAATTATTATTATTTTTATTCTTGATAACACAGACGTACATCTAACATTTGCATTACATTAAAATACCATTTACCAACATATCTTAAATTTAAATCACCTACACAAAATTCCACCCCAACCACCTCCACAAAACATTCACTCCGACAGTTCCAATCACCTTCCTCCACCCCCGCTATTTACCCACAGCCTACACACCACGTCTGCAAAAATCATTCCCAAGCGAAGAAAAAAAACCTCATCGTCCCAATATTTGCACTCCGCCGTGTCGCTGCAGCTCACCTCAATCACGCACCGCTATCTCTCTCACTCTTTTCTCTCTCTCTCTCTCTCTCTCTCTCTCTCTCTCTCTCTCTCTCTCTGTCTTTCGTCTCTTCACGCTGATTGGACGGCGGCCGTGTGTGTGTGTGTGTATGTGTGTGAGCGTCGTGTCAGATCCGTCCGGCGCCGGCGGCGACAGCGATGATCGCTCGCATCGTAGGATCAGGGGGCTGCTGTTGACAGTGGCTGCTGCTGCTGCTGCTCGGCAACGTTGACTTTGGCTGCAGGAGGAGAAGCATCGGCGCGCCGGTTATCGGGGGGCCGTCGTGGGTACCTGGAAAAGCTGCCAGCAATGAATGAGAGAATGAGAGAGAGAGAGAGATTGATAAGAGGCAATTGAGAATGCGGTTCTGGTGGCGAAAGGGAAATGCGCGCATTTCGAAAGGATTCTGAGTCGAATGAAGCTTTAATCGAAAATTATTTGGTATAACGATTCTGTGTTGGGTGCAAATTTTTTTATCTTCTAATTCGGATTTGTTTTTTTGTTTGGAATATGTGTTTTGCCCAATTTATTTAATTTTATTATACGACTTTTGTATACTAAATATACTATTTTAAATATTAATTTATTTGAAAAAGATTTATAAACAGCGTTATTATAAGTACTTGAAAAAATTTATTGAAAAATTTAAAGAAACTCAGATATCACGATAATAAAGGGTTTTATAAAATGTATTTTAACACGTTATCCTATCTTTTACTTTGATGTTAATCTCGTAAAGTATTATAAAAAATAAAACAAACACTATACTTTGTAAAAGAACCTATGAATAAATTATTCAAGAGTCAAATTGAACATTGATTGCACAACGTCTGACTAATTTTACCGACCACTACTTACACAGCCTCTTCCCATTCATTCATTCATTCATTTCCTCAATTTTTCCCGCGCTCTATATTCTTTCACAACCCACAGCCTTTTTATGCGCCCGAGCAACGGTACCACCGTGTGTGCACCATATATACATCCCCAAGTACACGAGACGGCGAAAATGCAGCGAGATATAGCTCGTCAATTTGTGATGCAACGGCGCGTCGCGCGCGAAACACTACTGCACCCGGGGTGGTGTGACGATTCTACGAGCGACGTCACGTGCACACGTATTTACGCGCGGAACAGGTGATAGAGGAGGTGAAATATGACTCTGTTTTTTCGGCGTGTGGAACCGAGTGTACAAGAATCAGCTCGTTGAGATCAATCGCTGATGTAGGTTTCTGTCGAGCGATAGTAGAACGCGTTTGGGGGTTTCTTATAGTTTAGTGGTGAATTAATTGTACGTGGAACTAAATTGAAATTTAGCGAAATACAAATGTTCTAAGGCGCAAAGCCAATATTTTAAGTTTACTTTGCAATCGTTTTTTCGTTTTTATTTAGCCGATTCAATTTGATTAGTGATAAACTGTCTACAATAACAGGACCGATTATGATATAAAGTGGCCTAAATCGCATTCAGCAATTTAAAGAAAATTGAATGAATATCTACTTTATTGTTTAGTTTAGAAAAATTAAGGCTTTATATTGGAAAACTTGTTCATAACATTACTAATTTAATCGTTTCTCATTCTACACACAACTCATTTTTAGAATAATATTTATTATTATTAGATTCGTCATTTTATATCCTTTGCATAGTAACACCTAAGTAATATCATAATTGAATAATTTGAAAGTCTTTTTATAAAGAATATGTATTCATTATTTGACTACTATATTTAAATCTGCGAAATTTAATGCTATTGCACACGTGATTTGTTCATACCAATTTTTCAGAATTTTTTGAATCAATCATTCTTCTATGTTAGTCCCTTTAAAAATCATAATAATTCAATTTCTGATTATGTAATCTCGGTAAATTTAAGTTTGACAGCTGATCTTTGGAATTAATTGAGATGTTACAATGCAAGTATTATTTATCTGATAAAAATTGTTTGTCATTGAATAATAATAACATTATTATTATAATATTAATTTGGTTAAAGTTATAATCAAAGAAAAAAAATACTAATATAAATACAAATCTAATACAGAAATGTCAAACGTACGTACAAATTGTTAAAAAAAAAAACCGCAAATATTAAAACAATGAAAATAAATTATTCTAAAGGTGCTATTAACGCACCAATATCTCAAAATTCTAAACGATCAAAACGCCAGTCAGCTCGACACCTACGTGTTCCTTAACGTCATGCACCTGCTTTATCAAGCAAATCAAAATGATAACCGAGCCGCAGATATATAAATATTCGAATCGCACTCCGCGAACCATTTTCCTCTCTCCGCAAAACTTTCCACCAAAAATCCACGTCCATCAACTAAAATACAAAAAGCAAGCATAGAATTCCGCACCTCACAGTCGTTCGTCCATCGGGCTTGTTCCTGTGTCCTCTTCCTCGGTTCACCCTCTTACACGTTTTTCCTACAGACCCGCACTACCGGAACCGCACATCACGTTGGCGCCACTCCAATCCCTCTCTTATATTCTTTCTCTCGCGCGCTCCCACGCACACTACAAAACGCGCGCGCTAGAACGATGGTTTGGCGTCCGAAGACGCAGGTCACAACTCGTCTACTGAGGTAGAGTAGCAGCGAGCGGCGGCGCGCTATCGCGCGCACGATTAGGGCCCGCGCGCGGGAGCGCGTGCAAGACTCATCATCGCCGTCGCGGTTTCTGGCTCTCCCCCCCTCCTCTCTTCCTTCCTTCGCGACGTCGGTGGAGAGAGAGAGAGAGAGAGAGAGAGAGAGAGAGAGAGAGAGAGAGAGAGAGAGAGAGAGAGAGGGAGGATGGCATAGAGAGTCTTTTTGCACACACGGACGAGCGATGGATATATGTAGACGCGCAAGAAGCGGCGAACGCGCAAGGCTGACGTCGGCTGATGTAAGTGTATAGATATATAGGAGAAGCGGCGTACGCGGAGAGCAGGAGATAAGGTGTGTTTGAGTAATTGGGGAATCGCGGCGACGACAACGACGACGACGATGATGATGATGATGTGCGAATTGAGAATGGGGTTTTGGGTGGGCGGCGGTTGGAATGTTGATATCGTATGGTTTGAAGAGTATTCCATGGTATAATTTATAAGCTAATTTCTGTTTAAAACTAATTTTTTAATGATTTTCATAACGCATTGAAGCATTGATTAATAGCTCGCGTTGATAATTGTTATATTACTCTTTATTGATGTCGTTAGCATATTTTTATTTTTTCGACTGCAATTTCTCTCTACTTTTAGAAATGTTTGCAATTCGAATGTCGTATTTTCATGAAAATCTTACTATAGAAATGTCAATATAAATATTATAATATTATTATTTTCTCTATCGTGTCGCAATATTAACCGTCTGTAATCTATTCAACTGTAACCATGTAATTGCTTCAACTAGTCATTTTTTCTTTTTTGTAATACACCTCACTAGTCCAGGCGGAGGGTACTTTGGAGTGGACATTTCGACATGTATAAGCATTTTTATTTTTGATTCTGGTTCGTTTCGACCTCCCGAATAAGATCCTTGTTATCCGCAGTGTCAAAACCGTGTGCAATTTTTGTTATTTAACAAAATTGGAGCAATTTCGGCATTTTTTTGGTTTTTTCATTCTACCTCGGTTCTGATGCGTTTTAGCGAAAAAATACTTATTATGAAAATTGTTTTTTATTAAATTTCTTACAAAAGTCGACTTTAACGAAGACTCTAACTTTAATAGTTTATTCACAAATCGCCGTCAAAGTTGAAAAATGACATTTCTTTCATTATTAAATAACTTTTACAAAAAACAACGAATGGACTTGAAAATTTACTTACAAAGAGCTTTTATCAATGCAAAAGTCCATGCCAAATTTCAAGAAGAAATATTTATTATTTTTGGTGTTATTGATGGTTGACTTTTTTTTCCTTAATTACAAATCCCGCCATTTCTACAAAAATCATCCCACATGTTGCAAAAAAATTGAGCGTATAGTGAAATCCTTCAACTTTAATATCCATTTTGAAAATTTAAGAAACATTAATTTTTACGGTTTTTGCAACGTTTTATACGCCGTCGCCTTTTTATACGCCGCGTAAAGTGGCCTAAAAAACGATGTTAATTGTTTTTTTTTCGGGAATCAGAAGTATACCACTGAAAAGGGCTTGAAAAATGCTATCTTAAAAAAAAATTTGATTTCGATAAATAGCCTCGAAACTATCGATGAAAATGTGTTTGCAACGATTACAGACGTTCTAATTAAAATCATGCTCCCGGCTTGCGTGAGTAGTATCTTGAAATCATAGAAAAACTTTCCTCAAAATTTGCACAAAAAATAATTGATAGATTTTCTGCAATCGTCGTCGAGAGAGAAAAAAATATTGCGCGCGCGCCGCCGCGCGCAATATTTTTCACTGCTTGAAAACATGCGCTTCAAAAAGACAAATTTGTAAATTGCTTTTTCTCAGCAATTATTTGACGTAGAAACAATTTTTTTTTTAAATAAACATGCCGCGATGAGATCTACGCGATTCTGTAATTGGAATTAATTAAAAATCTTTCATTTCAGAATTATTTACGTTTAAAGTTCATACTTTTTCTTTACTATTCAAACATTAAAATAAAAAATAGAAAAATATATTTATATTATCGCGCGTTATTCTTTTTACAATTATTTAATAATATTGTTTAATACTTATGTATAATACTCATACAGGTTGTTGTATTAAATAATAGGTAAGTATAAAAGATACACCAAGGATTTGTTTTCATGGTACTTATTTATTTTTTAATATACAATATAAAAATAAAATTTATTACAAAAAATAAATAATAAATTACAAAGAATAATAAACATATGACACGTGCATTACTTTTCGAGTTGAACATTATTTTATTCTATTCGGATTTTTTTAGAGGGTGTTTCATAAGTTGTACCATCGTCTGTATCGTTAGACCATTCACTAAATGTAAAATCTAATTCATTTGATTCTAATTCCTCTGGAGTTTCCAGTTCATTTTCATCTAAAGTAATGATTTTTTCATAATATGAACATTCGCCATTACAATTAATACAAAATTCAGAACATTTCAAGCCGTGTTTTACGCAACCGCAATTTTTGCCGCAATCTTTTACACATCTACACCTTATATCTCACAGTACATCTTCTGGTACTAGCGGATCGTTTGTTTGAATTGGTTGCAGTCCGTATTGACTCATTTTCCATCCCCATTCAATGTGATTTACTTTCCGTCGAAGCCATTGTTGAACCTGATAATATACTCTTAAGCTGCAGCCGATTCAGTCGGAGGTAAGTTTTCTAATTTAAAATTGCTTTTGAAAGTACATTTTTTAATCTAGTTATACCGATACTCATTCAATGAATGGCAATTCTTTTTCGCTCTATATATAGCCATAAGGGTTTCTTTTCCTGCGCTTATAATGTCATCATTTGCGGCATTGGTAGTATTGAAAATATTCACTTTTACGTCTAATTCATTATTATTTAAAAAGGTTTTTATAATTTTTGTTTTTCCTTGATTATAAAAAGCGCTTGTTGTGTCGTAACCTGTAAAAGCATGCATAAATGAATCATTACATCTTAAGTTAAATAATGAATATTATTAAATAATATTATTAAATAATTGTTAAAAGAATAACGCGCGATAATATAAATATATCTTTCTATTTTTTATTTTAATGTTTGAATAGTAAAGAAAAAGTATGAACTTTAAACGTAAATAATTCTGAAATGAAAGATTTTTTATTAATTCCATTTACAGAATCGCGTAGATCTCATCGCGGCATATTGATTAAAAAAAAATTTTTTGTGTCTACGTCAAATAGTTGCTGAGAAAAAGCAATTTGCAAATTTGTCTTTTTGAAGCGCATGTATTCAAGCAGTGCCCGTGAGAGCGAGAGAGAGAGAAAGTATTTTGCGAGAGAGACAGAGTCCCCCCACCCCTCCTTGACGGCGCGGCGGCGCGCGCGCAATATTTTTTTCTCTCTCGACGACGATTGCAGAAAATCTATCAATTGTTTTTTGTGCAAATTTTGAGGAAAGTTTTTCTATGATTTCAAGATACTATTCGCGCAAGCTGGGAGCATGATTTTAATTAGAACGTCTGCAATCGTTGCAAACACGTTTTCATCGATAGCTTCGAGGCTATTTATCGAAATCAAAATTTTTTTTTTAAAGATAGCATTTTTCAAGCCCTTTTCAGTGGTATACTTCCAATTCCCGAAAAAAAAAACAATTAACATCGTTTTTTAGGCCACTTTACGCGGCGTATAAAAAGGCGACGGCGTATAAAACGTTGCAAAAACCGTAAAAATTAATGTTTCGTAATTTTCAAAATGGATATTAAAGTTGAAGGATTTCACTATACGCTCAATTTTTTTGCAACATGTGGGATGATTTTTGTAGAAATGGCGGGATTTGTAATTAAGGAAAAAAAAGTCAACCATCAATAACACCAAAAATAATAAATATTTCTTCTTGAAATTTGGCATGGACTTTTGCATTGATAAAAGCTCTTTGTAAGTAAGTAAGTTTTCAAGTCCATTCGTTGTTTTTTGCAAAAGTTATTTAATAATGAAAGAAATGTCATTTTTCAACTTTGACGGCGATTTGTGAATAAACTATTAAAGTTAGAGACTTCGTTAAAATCGACTTTTGTAAGAAATTTAATAAAAAACAATTTTCATAATAAGTATTTTTTCGCTAAAACGCACCAGAACCGAGGTAGAATGAAGAAACTAAAAAAATGCCGAAATTGCTCCAATTTTGTTAAATAACAAAAATTGCACACGGTTTTGACACTGCGGATAACAAGGATCTTATTCGGGAGGTCGAAACGAACTAGAATCAAAAATAAAAATGCTTATACATGTCGAAATGTCCATTTTCGGGCTTTTTTCTCGTCCACCGCCTGGACTACACGTACAGGGCATTAGTGCCTGTTCAAATTACATTGAATAAAGAAAAAAATATATGTATATTAACATACCTACTTCAATTCCTGAGGCCACATTTTCCAAAAACTCATTCACGAAATATTATTTACAGCAAAGAAACAAACAAAACAACTGCGACGCGTGAAATGAAATAATATTGAGACTATATTTTTTACCACGTGTCGGCAACAGACCCGGTACACCATCCACTACCATCTCTACGCGCTCCAGGGGGGTTGAAACGTTGAAATAGCGCATCGACCAGTAACATACATCCACACATACGTAACCATACATATATATACAAGCTGGTCTGAGAGGTCCGCTTTCATCGTGCAACAGTAGCGGCGACGACGCAGCAGCAGCAGGCAGTTTCTAAGCTTGCGACTCGCCGAGGCACGTACATACGCGCGCATTGTGCGCCCATTATGATTCAATGAGGCGAGAGCGCCTTTGCTCTCCCGCGGTGAATATGCGAGCGCCCGAGAAAACCGGTACGGGCCTTCTTCTTCTCGTCTCCGCTTCTTGCGTATACGTGTGTGCGTATGGTCTTTTGAGCTGTGTTTCGCCGAACTTCGTGCTCCCCTTATGATGATCGATGTGTAGGGGAAGGGAGAGCGAGAAAGATGGTGGGGAGTGTGAAGTTTCGCTCGCGGGTGACGGAGGGATGGGTTGGAGGTTCAAGGAATGTGTTCTATTTTTTTTCTACAATGAATAGATAAAATTTTAACGAGAAAAGATGGCTGAATGATAGTAACGGTTTCTTGAGTCTGGAAATAATTTTCATTCCCTTTTATCGATGTACTTAACATCGAAACGAAACGTCATTGCGAAATATCCTTTTGGAATTTTCAGCAATAATAGTAGCTGACTAAAAAGTTAATAAGTCAAAATAATAGTGAAAAGTCCAGAACAAATTTGACTGTCTAACCTTTTACCCCCACCTGTAGACACGACAACCTCTTGTTTTCGTATAATTTTCCTATGCTCCATCGCAACCACCATACCACACTACGTCGCGTACCGAAAAAACCACGCGCCGTGCACCAATCACGAGCCAATACTCACATACACACACACACACACACACAGGCGCACCTTTGCTCTTTTCGCAGTCTCTATTAGTCGACAGCGCGCGTGTATACGCGTTTCCGGCTTCCGCGAGCCGAGCGCGCGTCTATTCTCGCATTCCGCTAATGGCCCAGTAAACGACCGCGCGCTAATAGCCCGGCCGGCTAATTGCCGGAATTTCGTTCGTTTGACAACGACGATGATGTCGACGGCAATGGCGAAACGTGCGTTGCTCTTTTGCTACTTTGCGAGAAGGGCCGCGAGAGCAGAGTTTTGGGGGAGGAAATGGGCTTCTTTGTGGTGTGGTGATTGAGTTTGGGGTGTGGGACGAGGAAATGGGGGATGTTTCGGAAGATGTGGTTTGGAGTCCAGGGTATATTTTTTGGATATTGTTTCGTGAGAGTTAGGTGTTAAATATTTTTAAATTGAATTTTAATTGCATGGATAGTTCTTCAGTTGCCGAGATTTCACGCGTGGCGCCATGATCTCGACGATGTAACGTTTATAAGCAACGACGTTTGTCCTTAACCATAAATATCCTCGATGAGAAAAATTCTTTCAGATAAAAGCAGTAAATCTAAATGATTGTTGAGCTTTTGGGAAACTGAAAGTGCTCGTAAAATTATTCATTGTTAACGTGCAAGTTCACTCTCAAGTTTAGTTGCGATTAGCGTCAATTATAAATCATGAAATTTTAAATGATAATTTCTGTTAGCGGTGCAATATAAAAGAACAATCATTTACGCAATACTTCTTTTTTTTTCCTTTTCATTGTCTAGGTATGTTGAGAATTCTATTTTGTGTATCACGATGATTTTCGATTTTCGTGTCAATGGCCTCGCGTGTGCATGATCGAAAGATTCCTAGATCTTGAGCTGTTTAATATACGATCTATCTTTGTTGACATTCTAGAAGTATCGTCTGCCTTTGCTTGCCCTCATTATCATTGGACAATTGATACAAGAATTCCAGAGTGCATTGATTTTTCCGTATTGTATTTATTTTTCCGATAAGCGAATGAAAAAATCATTTATTTCAATTGCATAAACTGCACGAGAATTAATCATGGATTCTGTACATCATCGTTTTATATTAGAGCCATATTCGATTATATATTTCATAAACTAAATTACAGCGTGCCACTTATGTTGATAATTATAGTATTTACTTATTTACAAGTGAAAATCGATATAAAAATATCCAAATCAATCATAATATTTTGAATCTAGTTATCTGAGTAGGAAGAACGAGTAAGTTTTCAACTTTTCGAAATATTTCGTTTGCACAGTTTAATGAAACGCAAACTTTATCAATCGTTTTCCTGTACATATACGACGTGTACGTAAACACATTGTCCATTTTTCTTATCTCCCTTGTCGTTCCTCAAGATAATACGCAAAACGGTGAAAAATGACTCACATCAAGCCCCAATCGATACGACAACAAAAGACTTATTTCCAAAACCGGAATCACCAAAACATCTAATCTCTCATCAAACAACCCCCGCACAATCGCGAATCTTCAAAAATTAGCTCCTAACTCTCTCTTCCTCTCTCTACTACTCCACAGTGCATATCTGTGGCTTCCCGGAAAACCACGTAAGTGACGTTTTTCAAAATAGGTGTTATGCCTTATTTCTTATCTTCGAACAGTCCTCTATCACGTAATCGTAACATAAATTACGAACTTTTATAATTTTTATTTTTATTTTAAATTACTTTTCCAATAAGACAGATAGACGTTCCTTATTCTTACAAGTGTACCCATAGCAAGGTAGCTGTATTAGAAAAAGTACACAAGAGTACACAAGCCTCTACAAGCTCCCCTTTATATTTATAATGTATAGTTGCCGAAAAAACAATATAATTGCCATTGAGACCGGAAAACCCGTGTAACTGCACTGAAATTTTTCTTTATTCCCGGAATAACCACGTAAGTGAAAGTCGGTTTCTAAGACATGAACGCTATTTGGTCTAGTTACTATGGTAAATAATACGTTATTTAGATTAGTATTCATTAGTATTCATAGATGCAGTGTTGCATTCAATCTCGCTTTATCTTGATTTAAAACACCGATGCGAAACTAAAAGCTCGATTTACTCGAAATAATGAAAGGTGGAGATAAGTGGTTATTCCTGTAAGCCACAGATATACACATCATCCCGCAGCCACGCACTTGCTCGCTAAATTGCCCGAGTATTCAACCATATATGCGCATGCACATACACACACATATACATCGACGGTGGCGCGGAGAATCAAGGCCGGACGAGTGAGATTAGGATCATTAGACTCGCGCGCGCTCTCCGCTCGACGACGCCATGCGTCCAGGGAAAAGCTCTAGCGCAAGCTCTGCATTCGACTGTGTGTATATGTGTGCTTGAATTCTGGAAATGAGCGGTAATGTGACAGAGGAACGTGTGTGGTTGGGAAACGTTGCGGGAAGCGTGATGAGACTGTCGATAAGAGATGAACGGTGATATGGGATTTCACGAAGGTTGAGGTGAGGGTGAAGTGCAGAGGAAGCTGGAAGTCTGAAGTTAAGTAATGTTGAGAGGTCAGATTGCAGTTGTCATTAAAAGCATTTTGAACGCGATAATGATAATTGTCAGAGGTCTGAAATTGCAAATGAACGATTGAATTGGGAAATAATTGGATATATTGGTACACGCATCTTTTTTATGATCAGTTTTTTGGTCACAAGACTCACACGTAATACAAAATAATTAATTTTATTTCAACATCATCTTATTAATAATTAAACAAGTTGATCTGCCATCAACATGTATACAAGATACCTTACATCTAAACTTTACAGTAAAGCTTTCAATATTTTGTAAAGGAAACTTTCAACAATAAAAAATAATCTCCCTTCGAAGTCATTCTGTTTTCTCTTATATTTACAAACACTTGCGGTCTACCACGATCGAGTAATAAAAATACGAACTAATCTAATTCTTTCTCTTTCTCCTCCTCCTCCACTTCATCAGAAAACGAAATACTGTCTGATCTTTCGACGCGAGCCGAAGGTGCAAAGTAGTAGTATAGTCGGGGGCGCCCGTGGCGCCGACGATCGATAAAGAAAACTCCTCCTCCTACCGCTGGGCGCGCGCATTCGTTAGGCCGGTCCAATCCGGCCGGGCTTAAGAATTAAAAGGTTCTCTTTCTCTCTCTCTCTCTTTCTCTTTCGCGAGCGAGAAAACTTTTATACACGCCCTTTGCTCGCTCCGCGCTCAGACGGTCTTATCTGCCTGTCCGAGAGAAAAGCGCTTGCGTAAACAATGCGCGCTGTGTACACGAATATATTTTACATGGAAGGTAAAAGTTACGAGGGAGGAAAGAGGCGGGGGGAAGAGAAAAAGTATAATTGTATTTACAGGTTGAGTTTTCGGTTTCCTTAAATGTAGTGACGTTAAACGCGCTGGGCTTTCAATTTGTGGACGAGGATTGCGGGCGCAGTCGTTACGACATTTGTTTGTCGTCTGTGTTCAGCTTCAGTTCGCTGGTCCTGAACGGTGAAATCTTTTGCGGAGGCTCCTCGTCCTCGTCTCCGTACAAGTCGATGCCCTTCGAGAGATAGCACACAACAGCGTCGAAAACTACTCCAACTAGACAAAGAGCTATAACGAGAAAACATGGGATTAACAAATGTATCGATAAACATGATCTCTTGTGACAACTGTCAATACTAACTCGCTGCAGTCAAATTCACGTAATATCGGAAGTTATCCCTGTGATAAAACCAGCAGTTGCCTTTATTCTGGCAAGACATGTCCCAGATCATACAGGTCGAGTCCATGATCGCTCCAAAGATGATGGGCCCGGGTATCAACGCGAATAGAGATACCATCAACAGAACGATTCCCTGGGCCATGCTCTTATCCTTTATGTCCACACACCTATAATTCAGCAAAACATTGCCTATCCTCCCAGAACATCCCAGGATATTCGTGACCGTGGAGATGATGAAGAACCAGACGAAGGGCTTGAAGCAGTTCTGCTTGCAGGGACCAGCTGTCACCCTGTCGTTCGTCAACGATGGAAATCGATTAAGGGATTCATCATCCAGACGTAGAGAGGCACCTTCCAGCTTTCGTTCATGAAATACGGATGTGATGGCGGACACGCAGGCGCAGTCACCGAAGGTTGTGTCGTTGACAAGAGATCGACATCCCGCGTGGCATGCCGAGAAGAAGGTTGTACCGGTAGACTCGTGGCACACCGGTGAGAACTTGACTAAATCGCAGTTGCAGGCCGCGTTGCACGGCGCTGTCAGGTTCATTCTGCAAATGGAACATCATTTCGTTAGAAATTTTGTAACTTTGTTCATCTAAAATACATTTAACATTAACTATTCAATTATTTGTTATTATCGAATTGTGTCAGTATATTAATTTTATAATCTTATAACAATTAGTTACTAACTAACATGAATAAAGTGCTCATACAATGTCTATAATTGAAACTCACGAGACTCACTTCATGGTGTCAAAGTTGACTCCTTGAATACTACCGCTGTTACATCCTAAGAACATAAATGAGATCTGTCCGGCAAAGAAGCAAAGCCCCACGAGGACGTTCCAAAAAAGAAGTGGTCTGGGGGCCGGCTTAAATTTGCGTATTATGATTCCTGAGATCAGAAAACCGAGGACCATTCCCATCAAAGTGACTGGACCTGCAAGGAATTTTAAAATACTAAGTATACTTTAGTTCTATAAAACGTAATGATGAATTTTATATTTCATAAAAGTAAATTTACCGATTATCACAGTGCCTCCACCCGGAGACGTTTGGAATTGAACTTCCAAATACTTGGCTATGAAGTTCATAAATGCAGACGCGCTCAAAACGTAAAATACACCACTAAATATATTCATCATCAATAGATTATTTGTTAATATCCTCTTAATTGCTCTTGGAAACTCCTTCATGGATGGATTTTCGGCTAATTGAGTACTTTGCTCGGTTTCGGAGATTTCGGATTTTTTCGATTCAATTTTTAAAGGTACTTCAATTTCCTAATAAAAAAATTATAAAATATAATTAAATTAATGTTGGTTTAGAAAAATAATTTCTAAATACAATGAGTGAAAAGTTCAAAATCTTACGCTAAGAGACTTTTCATCTTTGGAACTTTTGGACTTTCGTAATTCTTGCGGAAACATGGCCAAAAACATGGAGAAGACCGCCATAGTGATTCCAAGGATGATCCATCCGAGCCACCAGGCGCCCAACCATCGTGGATCCTTTTTATCGATAATTGGATGTAACGATGGATCAATGTAGATATTTAAGCACAGGTAACCTAGGACGAATCCTAGGGCAGGACCAACTGTGCGAAGTGCGAATGTAAAACCTAAAATAATAAAATAATTTAATAATAAAACAATCATTCTTTTTAATTGTTGAATGATAATAACCATTGTATGATATTAATTTTTCGGTAATTACGTAATTACATACTTGTAATGCGGAATTACCCAAACGTAATTTTTATCATATGGATAATCTACCTAGATAAATGTGTTATGGTAAAAACTAAATCGATCATGATAAATGCTAATGAAAAGCGTGATTTGTAAATTATAGATTATTTCAATATTCATGAGAATGTATAAAATCAAGTTGAAGAATGTAAAATTAAAAAATTAATTGCATAAAAATCGTTTTATATTTACACTATTAATTAAAACTTTCGAAAAACATCATCATTGTGTTTGAATTAAGCATGGAATTTATTATTTCATTGCACCTGATAATTTCCAACCTCCAGTTAAGATTACTTCAAATTTGTTCAGTATATCTTATCATGAACAAACAAATTTTATGTGCAATTGTTTTATACAAATTGAATGCAAGATGTTCTACATTTTAATCACGTCATTGATATCTATTCATTTTTTATCGGGCAGGTCGATTTCAAGAAGAAACCCATTGAGATTAAGCTATTTTAATAAACTGTCAATTAATTTAATTTAAATTAGTTTAAAGTTATGATTATTTTGATATATTTAGAATTTGATTTGCGCCAGCAATTTTCAAAGTATCAAATTATATGTATAGAAACTCACACGACAACTATACTACTAAAATTTTATAATTTAATTGTCACTTTACGTGTTTGAAAGCTCTTAGCGATAAGCCAAATTTAAAAAAGTTAAACAATGCAATATTTTTCAAACTTATAATTAGTAAAAGCTGCTCAATTATCATAAAAGCTATCACATGATAAAGTCGATCACCTAACGGATATGAGTGAGATTATGATGATCTTGGTGAAAAATTCTGTAAAGTTATTGTTGTGGCATCGGCGCACTGATAATGAGAAAATGTCTCAATGCGAGCCTTCTCGGAATGTAAAAATATGTTTTAATTGAGTAAAATTTTTGCTGATTATAAACTTAATTAAATTCATTGTTTTCTCGATAAATGAATTGCATTTCTCCAATACCGAAAAATACAATGATTATCACGATGATTATAGTTATACAGAGATTTTTCGCAAACGTCTTAATAAGATCCGCCCTCTTCTTCGAAATCTCCCATCATCATTCGCCAAACAAACCTCAATTCACTCAAAATACACAAAACACCTACCCAGCAACATCGGCGTATTCTTCTTCTTGGTGTTATCATCCATATACGTCTGTCCCAGTCCATAATACAGCGTCGTCCCTATTCCCAGGATAAACTGCGAGAAGAACACCAGCAACCTCGGAATGACGCTCGTGTCCGTGATACTATCCTCGTCGCACCTCTCCGGTCGGCTATCCCTCGAGCAAATCGGTAAATCAGTCTTGCGGGTGAGGCCGAAGCTGGTGAGACTGGCGTTCATGTACTCCTTGGTAAGGGACAGGGCGTCCTGACCGGAGCCATAGATAGCGTGCGGTAGAACTAGCACTAGGCAGGACACGGCACTGCAGCCCACGCCTACGGCGATCCAGCGTGGCCTGTGACCCGAGCCGCCGTAGTAGATGAGCACGATGGACAGGATCTGTGAGATCTCGTTGCCGGAGAGAATGATTCCTATGAAGAGAAGGGAATTAGAAGATATAGAGATGTCGGTGATTTCATAAAATTGTCGTTATGTATTTCAGGACTATTGTGGACAAAATTTATCTATAAAATGGTCAATAAACTAATAAATGGTGAAGATAAATGACTAATCTAGATATAAGTGAAAAATGTTTTTTAATTAATTTCTCCCATGTTATAGGCGCTAAACTCTATATCTGCGTTCAATTTTCTAAATCTAAGGGATACGAAATGTATCCTGAAAACAAAATGTTTAATAGTAACATCTAGTGTTTTTTTTATTATTTGCTGCAACGTTGTGTAACATATAAACAAATAATTTTTATTCCAACATCTATTCTATTTTTCTCATTTTTACATTACTAGATGAAAAAAATATATTCAAAAAAGTGTTTTATTTATAGCACAAAGCTGGAGTTTTCTGTGTAGAATTTTCCCCATCTTTAATATTTTATAAAAGATTTAATGTAAGAAATTTTTGTATAGTATATTCTTGTGTCTGTTATACCGTTTAGAGTTTTCTCCTCCATAATATTATATTACACGAGATTTCGCGTAGAAAAAATGTGCGTATAATGTGCCCATGTAGGGAATGTCTGTGTAGAGTATGCTCTCTTTTATTTTTATAAAAACACGTTGTGTAAATAATGTTTGTGTAGAGTTTTCTTTCTTATAATATTCTATAGACGATTTTGCATTAAAGGAGTCTCTGAGATATGTTTGCGTAGAGTTTTTCAGAGTAGAATTTTCTCACCTTTAATATTCTATAAAAAATTTTCTACAGGGATTATTTTGGCATTTGATATATTTAATATATACTCGTACCTTCTATATGGTTGTATTGAATCATTGATAAGCACTTATAGAAAAATATACACAAATAAAGTGTTCACCGCAATAGACTACAGGATAAAATCTACATCATATAAAGAGTTGATGTGTATTTTATCAGGTGTAGGGTTTAGCTGTGTATAATTTTACCATAGAAAATTATATTTAATTTGCGAAAATTCTCTATAAGGTCAGTGTAAAAATTTCCCTACTATAATATTCTAATAAAGATTTTTTACAGGAAATACATGTATAGAACGTACCCGTATAGTGTGTATAACTCATGTAAAGTTTTCGCTCCCATATTATATTCTATAAAAGATGTTTTTTAATTATAATGTAGAATATATTTGCGCAGAGTAGGCAAATGGAAAAATTTTAGAAACTCTATACGCTTAGCCAATCCTCAGCTAAACCACAACTAAGTGATTATAATCATCGTTTTGAATTTCTGAACTATATCTAATAAGAACAACTGATTACTGCATACGCAGTATTAGTAAATCCACTACTCTCTCATTACATCTCTATACATCGTAAATCCTTGTAGACTTCTATTTGCTCGTCCAAATCACTACCTCATAATTCCCATTTCTTAAATACCAGATCACAACACAGCGCGGATATTTGCTCACCGTATTATTCGCTTCAGACTCCCGCTCTCTTTATTTATAGAACATAAACAAGCATCAGTCGCACAGAAGAAGCCACTTATCAGGAATCGAAGACCTGTCGCCATCTCGAGCTTTTAATCGTAAATTTTGTAGTAGGCGATTGTTATCACCGAATTATCAGCACGACTGATACCGCGGAAGCAGAACCACACACACATGCATAACGCGCGTGATTCCAGGTATGCAGGCGCGGTTAATCCTGGCGCATCGATAAAGTCGAGGGGCTATTCATATAAAAACCTAGGGTACAGGTGATTACGGATTTCAGATGATTTCATTCCATAGTTTCAGTGATTGCAAAGTTGAATTATTTAAAACAAAGCTTTGTAATCTTTTTAAGGATAATAATGATTTCAAATAATTCAAATGATTTCCAATGATTCCGAAATCAAGATGAAATCAATCATGAATTTTAAACTCCCAGTTGAGGGTTCAAATCTCATGCCTTTTTTCTTTTTTTTTTTTTAATAAAAACGATTATATATGCAATTCAATAATTAATTTATGGCCATACTATACGATATATTTTTCTTATTTTGAAGGGTTAAAATGTAGAAAAGAGAAATTTAGTTAAATAAATACTTTATTTGCTTAAAAATAATTAAATCTAATACAATTCCATTATCAACGAATTCGGGTTGCGAAATCGTACATATATAATTTTTTATATCTATAAAACCATGCCGATCCATAGGTACCATATTAAAGATATTTTTCTGATTCTCCGGTTCGTACCAATGACATAACACACCTATTTCCTTATTATTATTAGAAATCCTGGCATAGTTGCTTGAATATTCTAAACTTTTATTCGTAGGGCCACTTAAATACCCGAAGCTAAGAACGTGCCCTAAATAGCATTTCTTACAGTCTAGTCTTTGGAAAAGGCACCAATCGCCTACAGCAATTTCGTCGCATTTCTTTTTAAATACTATTTGGTTAGTACTGTTATTTTTACATTTATTTTTATTAGATTTATTTAACTCGCAGTCTCGTACTCTCTGTAATCTATTGCTACTGAGATTAAAATCGTTTTGGCTTAATAACCAACAGATCGAAGATTTTCTAACGATTGACTCCTTATTCATTTTATCTCTTACAAGTACGAATTCGCTAGTAGGACTAAGTTCTGTTTTATTTTTTTCATAATTTTTCAATTCCAAACTACCAGTCACATTAGATAAAATGTTCAGATCTTTAACTAAATCATTAGTTTCATTTTGATCACGCGTATCATCAATATTTGGCGAAATATCACGCGAATTCATTGAGGATTCATCTGGGGAGGTTAAGAGATCATTATCAATGTCAGTATCGTCTATATCTTCAGCAACATTTATATCATTCGACTCAATTAAAATATTTTCACACGATGTTATGTCAATTTCAATTCCAACAGAAGTGATTTCCGAAAACGCATCGTTTTTTGCTTTATCGAGTATTTTTATAATATTATTGCAATCAGGTAGTGGAGAATTAGATAAACATTTTTTTCTATCGGTATTGCTAGATTCAAATCGAGAAAAACGGAATACTTTGGTAGTCTTCAAAACTACTACTTGAAATGTCACTTTGCAACTGTATTCTTTGGATACGATGAATTGTTTCTAAGAGACTAGAATTAACGACAGTCGAGTAAGTAGTACTCATCGATCTTAATCTCCGAAAAAAACTTTCGCAAGCTTGACTAGAATACAGCCACGGTAGAAATAAATGTTCGGATTCTCTTTTTAACTTTAAAATGACATTTATCAGTCCATGTGCATTTATTTCCATGCAAACATATGCATTTAAAGTAATAAAATTATTGGTTAATGAATAATTAGATTTTTTTAACCAAGCTCGCCAAAGTCTTAACACGAAAATACAAAACCATGCTTTGTATATGCGTAATAACGGTTCAAGATCTTTACTCAGAAAAGCATCTGTAAATAAATTTATAATTTTTAAGTAAAGTACCGTTTCTTTACTTCCAGGAATTTTTTGGATAAGTAAATCAATGATTTTGTTGTCGCTGATTTTTTCAACGGACGCGTAGTTCATTTTGTCCTTTAAAGATAAATCTTTTAAATTAAGACAATGTTTGTCTTTTGATACTGTGTCTATGATTGTCTAAATGATTTGCCGATGCTAAATAATTACCAAAAGGTAAAACAATAGATGTTTTGAGAAAACGCGTTCTTAATTTAGCCCCCACATGTATAATATCTTGTATAACTATAAAATTGTCGGACTTGCAATCAGCACAAAAATATCGTATATGTATATTTTTGTCATCTACCCGAGTTTGCAATTTCGCATGTAAACGCATTGATTTTAACAGTCGCGTATCTCCATCGGAAGAAATACCTAGTACACTTATTCCTTCAGATTTTAACCAATTTAACATGTATGTCCAACGTTTAGTCACATCTATATGCGTAAATTTGTTATCAGTACCAAACAGACATAGACAAAATGGAGGTCCTCTTTCAACTAAAGGTTGCGCAATGATAACATAAATTAATTTAGCTATAGTACCATTCTTGAAACTTTCTTCCATTTTGTTTACTGAGGTCGCACTATAGATGTTAGCAATAGGCATTCCATTCGAATCAAACGGGAGAACAAACCCAATAAGTTGGTTTGTTTCCTTGTCGTATTGAACACGACCAGTTATGCGAGTAGCATCTTCACTAAGCCATACAATTAACGGCAAATTTCGAGATATTAAAAATTCCTTGAGCTCTTTTGCTCTACATTGTCCTTCTCTAATAAAATAATTATATTGATTAATAGTGCGACTTACAGTTGTTAAAGATGGAAGTGGCAAATTGGCATACAATGTTTCGTATAACATCCTACCTCCTATAGTATATAGGTAAGTCGCAAAAAGTTTTAATGCATTATCATATCTATTACCACTTCTTTTCCTATTAGAATTCACGATTGCACTTTCGTGTAATTTTTTTAAAAACGGTTTAAAATTATCATTGTTATCTATGTTTATTTGCTCGTTAAAGTTATGCTCCAAAAAATATTTTAATTTTTCTCTTAAGTCTTTATTATCGTTAATTTGTTTTTGCAATTCGTCAAGAATAGGAAAATAAGCGGTAATACGGGGTTGATTTGAAACGACAGATGAGTACATTTTTTTCATACGACGTTCAGTCTTGACAAAATTTTCTGAAATAGGTCGAACATTTTTCAAATTGCTACTCACGGAAGGGTTCGTTCGATTATAATCCTTCCGATTTAGTATTCCCCCTGATTATCTTGATAATGTCTAATGATGATTGCATTAATGTGGAAATAATAGTTAAACTTGGAGTATCATCATTAAATGACGATTGCAATGTGGGTGTTGAAATTAAACTTGAGGTGTTATCATGATTTCCAGGATCGCTTAACACATTTTGTGAAATTTCTTTTAAAGGTGAACTCGAAGAATATGCGTCTCCTGTAGAACTGGTAACATCGAGAGAGTTAGAAGTCGTATAATCGACAGTATCGTTATTTATTAAAGATGATACTTCTGTTTCAATATCCGAAAGAGCCTTCTCGAAAAGGTCATTTGTTGTAGTTGTTTTTGCAACATTTTCTTCATTTACATACGAGTATTTCATCAATTTTGATTTCGCAGAATTAGACTGATCTTTCTTGCGACTAACATTTTTATGTTTCAGTAAATGCCTTTTAAAATTTGAAATTACCCATCTTGAGCCTTTAGTGTCGACATCGCCACATTTTTTTAATGTTGATACTTCTAAACAACAAGGGCATTTTATTTTAGCGTTATAGGTATAAGATTTTGGCAAACCTTCACTTTCATAAATTTCAGCTACAGAAATCGTAACTTCAACTTTGTCAAGCACATTTTTTTTCTCTTTAGTATCAGCTTCCATTAAAATAGATTTTTCAACTACAGTTTTTACGGCTTTAAGTAGGTTTTTACGTTCTTCGATGATATCTAAATTTGGTTTGATATTTGTTAATAACTTCTCTTTGGAATTTGTTGTCGATGTTGATTGTTCATTTATTTTAGTTTTTTCTGACCCCGTTTTCAAATTCCATAATTTGTCTCCTGCACTTTGAGCAAATAGAACTAATTTTCGAATCACAAATTTGTCACCCATCGCAAAAGAAAATTTTTCTGGCTTCTTATAATACGGTCCATAATAATCTTTAAGATTTTCATCCTCATCTAAAATATCTTTCATTTCTTCTCGAACATAAATTTCTAGTTCCTTTAAAGCTTCGTCGGTCACACATTTAAATGCTGTGTGATTATCAAGGTTTGCCATTTTAAAAATATTTTTCACATAAATGGGCACTATTACATTTTCCTTAGCTTCTAAAATATTCCAAAAATTGATAGAAGTTGAATTCATTCTTTCAGTTTTCGATTCGGTTTTTGAAGTGCCTTCCATTTTCTTAATATGTTACAAAATACCTAAACAATCAAAAATGTAGATATTTTTAGATAATTTAATAGAAATAAACATGGTTTACAAATACACAATCTTATGGAAAATATTCTTTTATAAATGAAAGTTCGTATATAATAAATGCCCAATTACGTATAATAATTGAAATTTCTAGCTTTGATGTTATTTTTTAATAAACAGTTACAAAAATCTAGTTGTCTGTTTAGTATTTCATATCTTTTTAATTACACAAAAAGACCGGGGCACTATATGCAGCGCACTTAAAGGATGCGCACATCCGCGCTGAATAGCATTCACATGCGAGTACGCGCACAGATACGTTTGTGCACATCGTATATATGTATTATATATAGATATAAGGTGTACAAAAATACATATCCGCGCGCTAAGCCGTGTAGACGGGCCCTTAGCGAAGTTACACTGACAAAAAATAAGTTAAGATATCGGTCGTATAGAAATTACCATAACCTACGAGCGTAAAAGTCACATAACTCTAGTTTCTGTCCTCGTTTCTGTCTGTCTCTTCTCGAAACTAACTTTATGTATTTTTTTAATACTCCGTATGCAAAGCTCGATTTCGCGCGGAGTTCAATAAAAAAGCGTGCAATAAGAATGAAACTTCATATAAAAGATACGGTTCCATACGTGAGTGAGATGATGATTCTAACCTCGTGTGCAAGCTCGTGTGACCATTTCACTCTTGCTTCGCTCGGGCGCAAACGTCCATACGTCACTTCTTTACACTAGTGTCGAAATGTATTATTTTTAGAATACATAAGCAATAACTATATCTATATTCATACAAAAATATATGTCGATGTACTTACGTATTGCAAAATTGATCTAGGTTAGTTTATGTATGTACGTTTTTCAAAAAACTTCCGCACTGCTTGAGAAGCTGCGAATAAATGACGAGCTCTCGAAGTAATGCGTGTGCTAAGGGTGCCGGCTTCGACACGTCCAAACCTCTATAAACAAACGACATACAAAAGACTTTCACGCGCCGCGAGATGCCACAACCCGTGTTGTATGCACCGACGGATGCGCAATATTTGTTTTGGTTTCGATTTAAGGATTTCGATTGATTTCAGTGATTTCAATGATTTCAAATGATTTCATATAAATTAATATATGATTGCGCATGTATTCAATCAAACTTTTTGCAAAAGAAATTTTAGATGATTTCATTAATTTCGGGTGATTTCACTGATTTCACTGTGATTTCATGATTTCAAACTGATTACGAATGGTAGGGTTAGCTGATTTCTCAGACTGAATAGCCCCTCGGATAAAGTGCACGGCAAGCCGCGTGACATGCGATTTCTACGACAATACGCTATAGAGATAATATAAATGCCGCGTGGTGAAGCTCCACAGGAGCGTCGGATTTTTCGCTTCTACAATTACGCGCCGCGACCGAGCACTTACCTACTTAGCGGCGAGTAGCTGCGGCTGCGTTAAAAGAGACTGTGGATCTCGTGTTTCCAGCAGCCGGCGAACAGAAAATTTGTTTCGTAAGTGCGACGGATTGTTTAATGAATTTTCGCCAGTCCGTGAAATGTCGTGTCCTTCGCGTGAGTTATTGAAATGTGCGGAAAGGTTACCGTGCATCTTTAATCAGCTTCGGTGAAACTATACTAGTTTAAAATCTTATGCTTTTAGTCTGCTATAACCATCTATGAATTTTACACGCCATTGACTGAAGAAACACTAAAGTTGTGCTTCCAGGAGTCTTTTTAAATTTTAAATTATAGAACTTGTAATTATGCGTTAATAACTGAAACCTTATACTTAAACCTTCCATCAACGAATTCAATGACCCTTAAAACATTTTACTAAAAATACCTTTCAAAAACCTCAACTTCATCCAACCCATCGACCTATCCGCTTTCGAAAAGCCCATGAAAGAAAGTCAATAGGGCTTTTGATACTCACCGGTGGTGCGACTGGGTATCTTGAACCTCTTCTCGAGGGTCGTCAGGCTAACGCTCATGTAAATGAAGGCCATTGCCTGCACGGTGCCGAGGAGGCCGTAGACCGCGATGAAGCTCCGCGAGGTCGCCCATTTCTGAAGCCAGCTCGGATAGGTGCCGCAGAAGCCGCACTTCGAGGTGCTGCCCATTCTAGCTGCGGTGCGCGCGCGCGTTCCCCTGTGAATGCAGAAGACGGTGTAATATACTGACGAGAGATTCGTAGGAAAAGAGATTCGTTGAGAGCATTGTTTCATCAGATTTGTATGATAAAGTGATAGGATATATATATGAGTAAATCCACAAAACCGTCACATTTTTTGTGTCACAAAACTGCTGAAAAGTTTTTTTAAAAGCACACTTCCCATATATGCTTTTTTTCGTTCTTTATACCTTAAATTATGTAAAAGTAATGTTGAACAAGTGAAAAAAACTTTTGTGACATGGTTTATTATTTACTAAAAATGATTTTTAAAAAATGCTCAAAACGACCCTTTTTCAAATATCAGCCATTTTGTTAGGAAAAATAATAAAGAAATTCTGAAAAAAGAGAATTAAAATAGAAACGAGAGCTTTCATTTGCTTTTTTGAAAATTTAAAAAATGTTGATTTCTTCGAAAGTTAGGTAGCTTTGAAGATGAGCTTAAAATGCAGTAAATACTACGTCAATGTACAGAATCTCGCCTTTCCCGGTCTCATCGTTTGTCAACGTTTTTGTACATTTTACGCTGATCTTCAAAGCTACGTAACTTTCGAAGAAATCAACATTTTTTAATTTTCAAAAAAGCAAATAAAAGCTCTCGTTTTCTATTCTAATTCTCTTTTTTAGAATTTCCGTATTATTTTTCCTGACAAAATGGCTGACATTTGAAAAAGGGTCGTTTTTGAGCATTTTTTAAAAATCATTTTTAGTAAGTCAAACAGTATCACACAAGTTTTTTCACTTGTTCAACATTACTTTTACACAATTTAAGGTATAAAGAAAGAAAGAAATCGTGTATAGGAAGTGTGCTTCTAAAAAAACTTTTCGGCAGTTTTGTGACACAAAAAGTGTGACGGTTATGGATTTACTCTCATATAGAATATAACCGTATAAATATTATATAGAGGGTATCGCTCTTTTGCAATGCAGCGATAAAAAAATACTGCTATCGGCAAGATTTTTATTTAATTTTTTTATTGAAATACTTAAAACATGGGGCAAATTAATATGTAAGTGTCAAATACAATCGCATTCTTTCAGCAAACATAAATTATACTGAACACGGATAAGTATCAATCATGGTCATCGTGACATTAGCATTTAATATTTAACGCGAATAATCCTAATAATCATCGAAAACAAGATTATCTGTAGCGCCAGTAACATACCGATAAGCAAAAAAAAAAAATATATATATATATATAAGGCTGCTGGGAAACCTTCGATCAATTACACTCGATATACGACTATTATTGTTTTTCTCACGTGCGAATCGAATACCACCTTCTGCTAAACGTTATATACTTTGTCGCAACCGAAGCATTCCTGTCGCGTTGTAGAAGCCGTCAACGAGCGCGTGCGGCGCGCACGTGACGTGCTTAGCGCAATGCGATGGACCGCGTGGGCGTTTGCAGTGCACTTAAATTCGTTGAGGTTCTCTTTTTTTTATCGCCGCTTCAATTCAATGCTCGACAAATGAGATGCGACAAATCACTTGCGTGCTGATGCTGCCGTGCTATCTTAATTGCGAACTTGTTTGGATGACGAAGGGATTAGCGGGTAATTAGTCGGTACTCCTTTCTATTGCTTGCATTTGGTGAAAGGAAATGTTAGCGAATTAAAATGTAGGATGTTAAATTGGCAGAGGACGTTTGATTGATTAAAAAAACTTTTTCTGACATTGGTTTATCGTATAATATAAGAAGTTTTAATGGTCGTAGAATTATATTGGAATGATTTGAAATCCAGTTTAAAAATAGAATTAAACTCTTCTTTCTTTAGAAAATTTAAAAATAGGGAGGAAGATATTTTTTTTTTATTTATAGTAGTATGACTTAATGAGACGCGACGTAAGATAAGTTTTGAAAAAACTGTGAACTTTGAAACTAACTTTTAATTTTCATATCAGTGTTCGAATTTGAGAAAAAATAGAATAAAGAAGTTTTAATTTTTTTTTTTTTACGTATTTATCAATTTATGTCATCTGAAAATTTAATGAAAAGATGCAATAGAAAAAAGAAAAAAATCGAGAACGCTTTGTTTCTATTCAAATCAGGCAAACAATTTGTTGGCAGTTCTTAATTTATGCGCCAAATTCAAAGCATTATTTTTCACAGATGGCTCCCGGCTACAATTTGTAGGACGAAATCATCGAGTACTTAATCAATTGAAAGTAGTTTAGCTTAATTTGCTTTAAATTTAAATAATCTGTTTAAGCATAATGACATCATGATAAATTGTATCTGAGATAAACGCAATTACATGTTTCTAGTGGAAAATTTTTATTTCATTCGCATCACATAACAGTGCAATCAGCAATAATTAACTAATAAAAGATTTTACTTAACAAAAAAACTCTTCTTTTAACCATGAAATCATGTTACATTTTGCTTTTATAAAATTCCTCTACTTAATGATAACCGTGATGTAAGTGTATAATTTTGAAAATAAACACCTTTGAAAGCTCGCGTGATTCCTGAAATCAACTCACACATCTAAATGGTCGAATCAGTACAAATAGAGTAAAAAACTAATCTCTCTAAATTACAGTTTTAAACCCTATAAATGAAAAGTAATTTCCAACAACGTGTACAACCAACTACATCCACATTCGAAAAACTTTCCTCTGAATCATCCTCACCAACTCCCTCCTATAAAAATCCATATAAATAAACATACCAATAACCACGAACCATTAAAACATTTCAATTCGCTTCCTGTCTCACTATATACGTCACGACAATCGGCCAACCATTGACCCAAAGACCTCTTCGCCACTGTTCCTCTCTCTCTCTCTCTCTCTTACAAACTCAATCGCACACGCACCGGAAGACTTTCTCTCTCCATTCATCAATTCCGGCTAATTTGCGTCGAACGCGCGCGAATTCAGGCGCGCCGCGTAACGTCAGTCGTCCGCGCGTGTTCTTATCGATATTATAAGCGAGGACGCGCACGTAAGCGAGGATGGCACGGTTTTCTTTAATTGATCAAGGCTTCATTGTTGTGGAGAGTAGTGGATTATAAGGAGTAGGTGTGCTGATTAATTATTTATTTCATGTCGCGAATTACGACACACGCCGATTCCGGACTGATTGATAATTTTTTTTTCGCTGATGGTGGGAGTTTTATGTCTGTATGATGCGTATTGTAGGATATTTTTTAAGCAATATTCGTTTGTTTATCGAGAATATACGATTATACTTCTGTGTTATTGTAGTGGAGTATAATCGATACATCGACCACTTGAACGGAATTAATTTACCTATACCGATGAGATAACTCGTCTCGATTTTAAATGAAAACATCGCTGACGCGTGCGAGATTTTTGTATGTTTGTAGGGATTGAATGGATGCCGAGAGTCATTGTCGTTAAAAATGAGACGAGTTTGTTACGCAACGGAGTAATTACGGAAACGCGTAGAAATTATGAATGCGTGCGGCATCTGCGCAATGGTGCACGCAGTGTAGGTTATTTTATTAATTTCAGGCCTTGGCTTTACAATCTATTAAGATGCCGATCGTTTTCACTTCATTCATTTTAAATCTTCGATCGTTGTTTCGCATGTCACGTGATAAACACTAGGCGTGATATGTTTTATCGCTTTCATTATATATTCTTTTACATTTTCACAGAGGACGTCCGATTGTCGATAAATGGAGTTGTTTGAGTCAATCATCGTAATAAATGAGTGTGGAGATTAGCGAGTAACTATTGCTAATTGTAAGTGCATCGTTTTGATAATAAAAGTTTATTTCGACAGGACATCCTTTAGATATATATGTCTCTGTGTTACTTCCGTCATTTCAGAAACAGTACTATGCACAAAATAAATTCATTTGTGATGGTTGACTAATGTTGAGTGCGTTTATGATAAGTAATTTATGAACTGGTTGATTGTGTACATTAATCTAATCTACATTCAGAATTTTTTTTATCGATTATCATCAATTTGATAATGAGGTTAAATAAAGAGGTTTGGCTGAAAATTGCTTACATTTCCTCGACTATCAATGCTGTGACCCGTGGATACAAAAAATTAAAAAATCCATCGATCTATTATGATGTAACTAAATACCATAGCTAAACGTATTTACAAATAACTACAGATTATCGACCAGACTTAAAAATTGATGCATTTATCAGTATTTAACAAAATTACATAAATCATTTTTTTAGTTAATAGTTCAATCACGTTGCTAAAGATTCATATAATCAGTGACAACGGAATACTTTTAAATTTACTAAGAAATCTAATAAACCGTTGAATAACTCATGAAAACTCTTATACAAACTCGTATATGTATTAAAAATCATCTCAACCCATCCAAATTACTAATCGCCAATATGATCCAACCTGTCTTCAATCTGACACTCGCACGCTCCATCAAGCCCCGGATCGCCAATTCACCTACACCTCCTCTATCGCCTACTTCCCCTTCACCGCACCTCATCCAGCACCGACCGACCGACCATCATCCTCATCACAATCATCGGCTCATCACCAATCAATCATCGTCCACTCGCACGCTCAATTCGCTCGTCCTCTCATCCTCCTTCCCTATATACCAGTCGCCTCACTCACTTTTTCGGGGGAACACCCGTGTCGCTGATCCTTCTCTCCTACTCCTCACCTCTCGGCGTCGGGCCAAAACGCCGGGTACTTATCCTACTGCGTTTGCCTGGAGAACACTCTTCGCACACTCACACGCACAAGACAAAGAGAGAAAGAAAGACAGAAGCGCGCGTCCGTCGCGACTCGCCGGACGATCGAAACTGCGTGCGCCGGCCGCTCGCTCGCGAGTGTGCCTCGGGTGAGAGAGAGAGCGACGAGGCGATTGGGCGGATGATAATCACGAAATAGCGGCCGGACGGTGCGAGCCGGTATATACGCGGCTGCTGTAGCTGCTCGTCTGCACGGAGAAACTTT
The DNA here is from genome assembly GCA_036365515.1 of Torymus aiolomorphi. Classification (NCBI taxonomy): domain Eukaryota; kingdom Metazoa; phylum Arthropoda; class Insecta; order Hymenoptera; family Torymidae; genus Torymus; species Torymus aiolomorphi. Next base: position 55,843,341 of record CM070873.1, read on the forward strand.
TGGTACAACTGCACGGAGAGCTCAATTTAACTATGATAGTACGGGATCTCGTGCTATAGAAGCATCAATTTTTGTTATACTTGACTAGCATAGTAGAGCAGGCTACCGTAGGAGGAGATACCCCCATGCGCCGAAAGCAGAAAGTTTATACCACGAGAGTATGGAATTCGTGCAACGGTGCCAAACGAAACTCCTCGATTGTAAGAATCTCATACCACCGTGGTATGAACCTCTTGCTATTGACGCTCGACAGTTTCCAAGCTACACTGGTATGGTGGCGTTACTCTCCATGCACGCATTGTTTACTTCTGTGGCAGCGAATAGTATGATGTATTAGCACGAAGTAACTTTATGCTGCCGTAGCTAAAATGAGCGCTCCGTGTGCTGCACTCCGTAGTGCGACCGTTGCGCCAAGCGCGCCCTCTCGTTTGTACTTTCAGTTTGGAACAACTGCTACACCAAAAACGCGCAACGGCTCGACCAAGGAGCAGACGACGCAGCCGCTTGGAACAGCAGTTATGCCTATTTGGAATAGCTGCTACCCCAAACTCACAGCGCTGCCGTCGCACTACGGCTAAAGCATGATTTGCACCAAAGGTCTCTCCGTGTGCCTCTGCACGCGCGACCGTTTGTGTGCCGCGCGGTCGAATCGAGCACTCGCGCGCGCGTGCGAGTAAGTACAGAGGTGCGATGGTTAAGTGTGAGGAGCATGTACGTGTGGATGTGGGTAGGGTGTGAATGGAAGGGAGTCGCTGTTTTATCGGCTTGGGAATCAACGATTATTGAGGTGCCCCGATCGCTTTGTAATTCTAGGCGGTCAAAATGTGATTTAAATGGATTATATCACTGATAGAAAGAAATATTTGAGGCAAATGCGCGATTCATTTGAAATAATTCTTAACAGTTACAAAATATTCATTAACAGTTAATGCGCGATCGCTTTTTGTCACAAGCGTTACTTTTATCAAATGATCCATTACTTAACTGTTAATGCGCCTGCATTTGACTGAATTCAAATACATACTCGTTAACAGTTAAGCCGGCGACTTTGTATTAGTATACTTATCGTGTGTAATGTGGTAGATGTGGTTTGATTGCGCTTTTTTATTAACCAATTTTTATTGTTTTCTATGCTATTGAAAATAAGTTATTTTGTGATGAGTAAAGATTGTATAAAATTATTGATTCGCTGATGATTATTGGCGTAGTGTTTAGTACAAACTATTCATAATCTATGCGATGTATCTGATTGGTACTGTATAGTGTTAAGTCCGAATTTTTATCGTAATTGACTTGCAGGTGGTCGCTCATCGCAATGTTATAACATAAAGTTGTTTAAAGATTTTTTATAATTTATAAATACAAAATTTCACAAAAGATTACTATAACGCAACATTTGAAAAATGTTGAGCGTGGACGTTAGCGGTTTCATTGACCCGCATACGTCACGACGTCGCTCGTGCCAAATATTAGCGTTGCTGAATTTCGTAATTGTATACACTCGTGTTCTACTCTAGAAAATCACAGATTTAATTGTATGTCTTTTTAATTCTTTTAATGATACGTCACAAGACGTAACAGTAGATACGATGAACATATGACATATAATCTTATGTCAAATATATTACAATAGTTAAGTATAAATTGGTAACTCCTTATAATTCATGATGTTAACCGAAAAAGTATTTTGAAATATTGCTTTCAGATAATAAAAGTTTTCATTTAATTCCTCTCCATTTTATTTAAAAATAGACAAACCATCAATGTATCAAATAGTACGTCGTTAAAATTCTCCACCCTTCTTTGTGCACGTCGATACAAGATCATCAAGGACTCGCTTGGCCAGTGAATAACTTTTATTCATTTATAAGATGCAGCACCGGAAAATCGGCGACAGCGCCATGCGCGCGTATTCCGTTTAAGTTATTAAGATTATGACATACACGGGCAGAGTTATACGGCCCTTACCTATATGCAATGCAAATTTAGCGCTTCGCTTATAGTCGAGCACGGTTGTGTATATATCTGCGGCTATATCGCACGCCGCGCAGACTAACCGATGATTCGTTGCGCCTGTAATGCAGATTTTATGCGATTTTCCGGTCGATTTACATGTGTTACTTGTAAGGCTGTCTTGTTTAGAGGTTCAAGTAATAACCTTTAATTTGCAAGATTTTGCTCTGAAACGTGTTCTTGAAAAACATCCTATTTATATTTGACGAAAGTAGTAAGATGCATGGACGTAAAAAATATGTGACGAATTTTCCTTTTGGAACAGGTTAGCTATAACTATAATTTTTTATTATCGTTAGTAGCAATTGCTTCCATATATTTCCTGAGATTTTGAAGCCGGCGCGGCGTTTTAACCAGTTGAGATCAATCAGGGTAAAAAAATTTTCTAGAGTAGATACCCTGCTACGTAGCTTTATATATCATTTTATAAAATGCAGACTTTTAAAATAAAAAATTGGATTATAGAGAGTAGGCTTTCTATCATATTCTGTTAAATTTTCGTGAAGAAATTCAAAATAACAAATTATATATGGCAACTGATTTTTGACGCGGGATACAAATAAACTCCGTGAGATGTTTACGTTACAATATAGCAGTATATGACTATACGTATATTGAGAAACGTAAGTTATCATTGGGTAACGAATTTTCTTTGACTGCTGTCCAATTTATAAGCTTTTGATTGTAATTAAATTAAATTAAAGAGGTGATAACATCTGGATATCTTTTTCATTTGGTAAAAAATAATCTCGGATCAAAATTATGTTAAAAACTAGTTCGATAAAATGTAACACTTCTACTTATCTAGACATTTACTAAATAAATATAGTAAATCTAGAAAGTGTATGTAATAGGGGTTGTGCTAACATTTCGGTTTAAAAAGCTCGACTTTTAAATATAGTTATAATATTGATATTTCTATATCACAAAAGATTATTTACCGTCTGAATAAAGGAATATTTTTTCATTTTTATAGTCTTTTATGAGCGAAACTCGAGAAATTCCAGCTTGAATTCGCCTACTCCAAATTTTAAGACGAACGAAAAATAAAATTTAAACATTTTGATTTATTAGAATTTTTTAACTAATTTTTAAAACCTAACAAAAACATATCAATTCAGGTTTATGTAATCCTAATCGGTACTTAACAAGTGAACCGGATTTAAATCCGGATAATTTTATTATTTTTAACAAGTTTTTCATTGACTTGCGCTTCATTATTACAACTCTGCAAAATGACAACGTTGAAGCTTGCCCTTTGCATTTCGCACAAAATACAGAAATCTGCGTTATCAACAGCCGTCTTCTCTCACTCACCGGGTACCGCCTTTTTATTGCGCTCACTTGCTGCACGACATTCCTTATCTCGCGGGCCTGCAATTACCCGACAGTCTGACGCGGGAATCACGTATATTAAACGGTGACAATATTATTCTAGAGTATAATTTAAAAATTATTCTAGTAACCAAACAAAAAAATATTCTCTGAAAATTTTTTAATAATTACAGTAAATCACTTTTTATTTAACATTTATTAAAATAAAAGTAAATATATCTAAAAGTTTTTACTTAGAATAAAAAATGTTTTCGAAGTAGAGAGCAAAGACTTATATACAGTAATATTAACAGACAAACATTGTCTACTATTTGTATAGAAACAGTGTGTTTCAGTTTGCATTCTCAACTAATAAATATTATGTATTTGGAACCAACGATTTTCTGTTTACCGACATAACGCTAAAATGTAACACCAATCAATCTCACATCACTAGAAAGTCTTTAGACAGTTGAAGCTATAAATATTTTTCGCCAATTTAAATAAATTGCAGTAATCGACATTCATTAATATTCAATAACTTTTGAAAAATGAATCCAGAAGATCAACCAGCAGCGGAACCGCTTCACGGAGATGGCAACAGCGATTCGGAGGACCAGCCGATGCCGCTGGTGTTCCAGCGGCCCCAAAGACCAAACCCGATGCCGTTATTTCCCGGTGACATTCCTCGAAGACGTAGCAGCCTGCCAACAGTATTCTAATTATTCTCTTCCCTTTTCATTGCTGAATTCAACAAGTTATAAATCGTTTGCGATAACTATATTTAGTACCCAAAATTTCTGGAGTCCCACCGTTACGAGCCCGGGGAACAACAGATGAGGCATATGCAGGCGCTCTACCTTGAGCAGCCTCAACACCACCTGCGACAGACCAACCAAGGCCTTCCACCTAGATTTTTACCTGAAATACCTCCGAGCCGAGCCAACCCCGATTTCGTCCAGCAGCAGCAACTGCATCAACTACACCAGCAGCAACTGCATCAGCACCAGGAACAGCAGCAGCAACCGCATCCGCGACATCGGCCACAACAACTGCAGAATGAGCAACAACAACTGCATAAGGAGAAACAGCAGCTGCAGCAGCAACAACAGCAACTACAGCAGCAGCTACAACAGCAGCCCACAACCTCCCAGGAAAGCCACAACCAGCAACTCGCTCCCAATGACGGCAATTCAAACACTGACCCCATTCAGCCCCTCCAGCACCAACAACCAGAACAGCAACAGCAAGAGCAAAAACAGCAGCAGCAGCAGCAGCAGCAAACGGAGGATCAGCAAGCTGGTGCTGAAGCGTCCACCTCCGGCGGTGGCGGTGCACCGACGACATCGAACACGAAAGAGGAAATAAACACGGTCTCACTGTGCACCATAGGCCAGCAGACCGTGCAGGAGATCGTCTCCAAGACCCAGGAGGTCACCAATATCCTGAAGAAAATCGCGCCACCGACTGGTTAGTGTTTGGAAAATTATATTCTGACAAGTTGATGTGGAATTCAAATTCTTGCATCGGAAATCAAATGATTTCTGCAATAAGAAAAAGGTTCCGTAAAAGTTGCACAACGTTTTACAACATTTACCGTACCGTCTTATACAGTTACCACAGACTGTAAACGCCCGCAAATTACTGTATACTTTATATATCAGGTAAAGTATGGTTACATTTTGGATTTTTACAGTCTGGAATTTTACCGTCTTCTATAGTAATTTTCGCAAAACTTGTTTCTCATGGGGATAAATGGTGAACTAGATCTTAATTGGGCTTTGGCAGTCGATTTCTGGAGCTTAAAAATGAAGCCTAATAGTACCAGAAATTAATTCTCATAGGTCCTTTTTCATGAGATATCGGTTACCTAATTTTAAATATGCGTTGTTATTGTTGATACATGTTTCTGTTATTGATCGTAAGTCTGCGAGTATTTATGTTATGAACATAAGCAAAAGAAAGCTTTAATTTAAGCTTTGTTCCGTTAACAAATATGAACTTCTTGGAAAGTTATAAGCAATGGCGATATTTTAAATGATTTTCTTACTCTATCGTAACTACCCTAGGAATTACGCATAACTACCCGAGGAATTAATATTTGTTAACGGAATAAAGCTTAAACTAAAGCTTTTCAACAAGGCTTCATTTTTAAATCATCAAAGTGTTGTTTCCCGACTATTTATTAAATTTCTTCATATTTTTCACGATAAAGTAAAACAATTTATGTTTTAATTGTAAAAAGTTCTATTACTTTGCAATGTAAGAAAATTAACTTTTTTTAATAGACTGTAGCACGGCGACTACAAATTTTGTTGTTGCACTTGATTACAAAAATTTAAATAGCGTTCGATATCGTTCCTAATTGTTTCAGGTAGACGAGCAAATGACATGCTCGCGGAAGCCCTGAAGAGTAGCTTAGACGATAACATACAAATAATTAAATTTCTGTTCAAACGCTTGAGAAATATCAATGACAGGTGTACTGAGGATTGCCAGGTTGTGCCAAGCTTCGAGTACACCGATGCCGAGAGTTTGATTCCTATGGCTGGTGATCCAAAGGAGGACAAATTTGATGATCGAAACAAGACGGAAGCGAATCGAACAGCCGAAGAAGAGCGGGAATATTTGCTGAAAGTATGAGTGACATTTTTTCAAGCTTTTTATAATTATATTTATTCAGTATAAGCTAGTAATTTTATGATCGAATATTTATCATTTCAGCAAGTTATATTTAGTAATAGAAGACTGAAGGAAATCATAGATCACGTCAGGCGCATCGTTCGCGAAATCAATACGATGCTGGGCGTGCAGTCGATTGAAACGTCAGATGATGATTAATTTTTCAGTCACGTAAGATCAAAGAAGTACACATATACGTTACTTTCAATAGGCAACCATTCATTATCAATTAGCGTTGCAATTGAAAATGATTTTATCAATTTTAATAATGAAACATTCAATTAAAAATTAAAGACTATACAGACCTGTTTAATTTGTTTTTTTTAAAGTAATTTACGGATTTTATGTCTATACAGTAGCTGCCAAGAGTTAATCTTTGCCGTTGATACTACGACGAATAATTATATATATTTAAGTAATTTTTTCTTCTAACAACCTATACAAAAACGCAATTCGCAATCACAAATCAAAGCATAATTGACGGAAGTTTATTATTCTTTACGATTGTACTAAAATGTGTAATTACGTTTTCGTACAGACCGAGTGGATAGAAAATTTATTAACTAATAATCTTCATGATTATTTATCGCTATTTTTAAGAAAAAAATTAACTTTTGGTAAGCATTGTAATATCGTTAAGTATTTTTAATGAAGTAGAAACATTTTGTAGATTAATATTAGAAATGAATAATATTTTCTAGTTATTAGTTTTTTTTCAGGTAGCAATATATATATACTGTTTTCAGCTATTATGTAGGTAAAAATTATTATAATTTTGAGTGCCCCAACAAATTATGATAAAAACTTTGTTTTAAGAGAAAAAAAATGTCAAACTAACAATTATTACAAAATTGTATGCAGAACAGGTCAAACATAAACTTTTTAATTTTCATTTAACACATAATTATCTTCCCCCTCAATTATACAACAATCATTAACGTATAAAAATTTCATCATCTTGTACCACGACAAACGCACCGAATAAATTCTCTCGATTCGCTCTGCATTCGCACCACCCCGCAAACACCCGTCGCCTCTTTTTCGCCCAACGGAAGAGCAGCGTCGACGCGACTCGTTGCAAAAAAGTCGCAGCCGCAGCCGCTGCTGCACTGCACGCACGTGCGTGACGGACGAAAATACAAAGTGACTCTCCTCTCTTTCTCTCCCCCTCGAGATGCGACGAGACGCTCTCGTATATTTATATATAGAGGATTGCAATTGATTCGATGATCTTTTTGTCATTCCGCGCGCTGTCGACGGCCCGGTACTTGCGCGCGCGAGAGAGAAAGAGAGAGAGTCGAAGTCTCTGTATTTTTAGACGATTCTTTGTTTGGCTTGTTTCCGCGGGTGCGTTGCACGCTCTCGTTTCGCAGTGGTTTTTGCGGAGTAATTAGAGTGAGATGTAGTTTCAGAGGGAGTTCGGATGGCTGCGAATGGGAGTGGACGGTAATTTGGAACAGATGGGTTGGAGGATTTTGTAACTCTAGGAGGAAAATTATGCTCTGCAAAATTTATATGACTGAATATTTTTATACAAATTTCATCCTATGCTTTTTAATGAATTATGAAATATAAATCGTTTCTTGTCTAGTTTTTGTTTCGTTCCGATTAAAGTGAGTATTATTTTTAAATTACTTTTAAATTTTTAAATTTTATACAAATTATACAGAAAAATACGCGCACTAATAAGTGTCTTGATTACAAATACGTTGTGATGGAACTAAAATTGAAAATTTTGTTTTCGCAACTGAAGAATTTGAAAAATTAACAAATATTGTACTTTGATTTACACTTAGATTGCAACAAAAAAATATTTTTCTTTCCTCTAAAGTATCGTTAATTGGCTCATCATTAATTCGCTGTATAAATTCAAAATAGGCACTTAAAGGTATAAGTTTTTAATACTAATTTTGGTATATGGCTTTGAGGTAAAATGAAAAACACAAACACGAAATTTGATTTCTCTCAGAGACAATATATTTCATATTTTTCTCCTCTTTAATCTAATGCTTCGTTGCATATTGTGAATAGGTATTGTAGATAACAGGCAATATATATTATAGTTATTTTATCCTAATAGATTATGAGGACGTCAATTGACCGACGCCCTAACAGCGGTTCCCCTTGATTCGGCCGCTCTAAGAACTATTACCATTTTATTTTATTCATTACTTCCGCTTATTTTCGCCTATCCCTCTTTTTCTTCATTAAGTACAAGAGTAGTTTACCATTAGTCAATAGTAATAATATAATAATATAATTATAATAATAAAAATAAAATAATCGATAATAATAAAATAGTAAAGATAAGAATAATAGCAATAATAGAATTATACAATAGCAATAATAATAATAATAATAATAATTGTAGGAAATATTAATTTAATGTTTCTAGGTAGATTCCTAATTCGCTCGATGTCGCGCGCTCGTTACTAGTGACAATAATAATATAATAATAATTATTATTATGTATAATACTTAACAGCTAAGAAATTTTTCTCTACGCGCGTCTCTCGGCCCGACGCGAACCGATTATCATCATCATCATCATCATCAACTACGAGGCGTCTTATACACATGCGCGCTCATTGTTTTCTCCTCTTCCTCCTTAATTTTTCTTTTGATTATCAACTTAGCTACGCGCCACACAATTTGTATCCTTAAAATTTCGTCACTACTCCTCTGTTCCTATATCTCTCTCACCGAGAAAGCGAACAGTGTCGCCAAGGCCTCTGAGCTTTAAAGACTAGACAGCCTCGTGTGTACGTGTGTATGTATGTGTGTGTGTGTGTGTCTTTCTCTCTGTCAGACTACATCCATCATCACTCCAGCCGACTTTCGTCCTTATCGCCGTCAATGTTTACCCGAAAATTTCTTCCCCCTTTTTTTTTCTTCTCATCATTCCTCCCCCCTGTCGACGTTACTGACTAGTTTACTACAACCAACGATGCATCGTTTTAAGCTTATATTCCTCGTTCCTTCTCCCCCAAGGCAGGCACGCAGTGGTTATATATTTTCTTTTTATTGTGGTGTGTTAGGTCTTCTTAATTCCCTTGGCAAGGCACCGCGATTGGTCGGACAACGTGTAGGCTCAGTCCTTTTCGTCGGTAAGGCAACAACAATATTATCGTTTATTAATCGACTATCGTATAACCGCGAAATACGAAGACAAAAAAGAAAATAAAAAAAATTGTGAAAATTTTCTCTTTTTCTTATTCCGTCGAGCGCGTCAGGTAACTTCTACATAATAATATATAAGCGTCCCCGCGGCTGTGTTACGGCGACCGGGACGCGTCATTGGTATATAGGCTCGTCGCGAGAAAGCAAGTAATCGGTTCATGAAGGATCATCTATAGCTTGAGAGTGTGCTGCCGACGATTATACTCGCTATTTCTGTTGTTATTTAAAAATTACGGTTGAGCGCCACGGACGTTTCGTGTATAGAGTGTAAACATCGTGGCGATGAGAAATCATCGATTAAGTACCGATATATGAAAAAGATCGTGCGGACGAGTTTCAGAATTAAGAATTTTGCAATTTTTCAACTCTATTAATTGTATATGTTTATTGTTGATTTGTATCATATACTCTAGATGACAGTTTATTATTTTTAGACTTTGAACATTTAGAAAATAAAAGAGGGCCCTGTCAATTTACAAAATCATCATCATCATCATCTTCGTCATCATCGTCAACAGTATGTGTATAGTCTGACAATCTTTCGAAAATAATCGCGCAAACGACTGGTCGCTCGTTCAACGTCGAACATATATAATATAAAACGCTATTTTTTTTTCATCGTTCTCAAGAGTTATTACAAACTATTACTTCTTTTCTTCTTATACTTCCACGTATCTTTCTTTCTTTCTCTCTTGCACTCTCTCTCGCTCTCACTCTTTCCCTCGCGCGCACTCACTCCACCGATTTTTCGTTCCGTTTCGAGTTTCGCATAGCTCTCCTCTCCCGTCTTCTTCTCTACTCTCGTTCTCTCTCTCTCTCTCGCTCTCTCACCCCTCGTGGTATAAATAGATTAAGCGCCTAGTGTACTAAATAGTGTCTACGTGTGTGTCTTTGGGAGAGGCGCGTGCATGAGCCTCTCTCTCTCTTTCTCGGCGACGGACGCGCGTTTCTCTCTCTCGCACGCGCGCGCACATATATAGGAAGAAGAAAAACAAAGATCAGGAAGATAGAGATCAGGTCGAGAGGGAGAGGAAAAACGGACGCGCCAGAGTCGCCGAACTGCCTTCACTTCCTCGCCCGATGTTGCGCTCTGCTAATTCTTTCTCTTCCCTTTTTTTTTACAAATTGTTATATATGTGTCGCACCTTCCTCTTTAGCTATAGGTGTGTTGTAGTAATATGGCTGTAGACGCGGGCGCGTGCGTCGCTTTTCATTCGACTTCGCTCTGGGGTATAGTACACGTGTGCGTGCGTGCTTGCGCGTCATTTACATATTTTCGTCGCACCGAAAACGTTTCCCGCGGTGATGGACTTCTCGGAACGCTTTTTAGCAGCACTTCAATAGGTCGCTTCTTACCCCTCTTTCAACAATGAAATTAGCTTTCGCACAGAAAAATATGAACTCTTTATTAGCCCGAGAAGGGCCCATCACCGGGGTAACATTTTCTCACAACTCGGCCGATATCAGCACTGTCTCAACCAGCCTCTACCGGCAATGAAAAGCGCCCGACGCCGGCCACCCAGCCCCGATCCCGCGTCGTCAGCCCTGCCATTACTGGAGCCTCGCCTCCTGGGGCGTCGTCTGGTAGGGAAGCCCGGGGAAGGCGGCGCCCGCGGCCGTCGCCGCTGCGGGTAAACCGCCGGCGCCGGGCAGCGTCGCGTACGTGTACGGCGTTACGTAGCTCGCCGCTGCTGCGTTCGCTGGAAATCAAAAGAAAATATCGGTTAGTTAGATTTTGTGGGCTTTTGGGTTTTTGGGTTGAGGCAAGTGTGGGGTTTTCGAAGAAGGTAAAAAGTTTCTGTGCACATAGGTCGGGGTTTTTGTTGTTGGAGAGGGAAGTGACAGCAGGAGAGCGGAGAGAAAACCTTGGCACGGAAACTTTTTTTATCGGGACAGAGACACGGTAGTATTTTTTCTGTTTCGATGGTTTCTTGACTTTTATGACAGTTGTGTAATGGAATTTCAGCTTTTAGGTTTCTGAAGAAAAACGTTCAAGATAAGTGAATATTTTATTATCTAAGTGGAAATATTTAAGAATGATTTTGTTTTATCGTATTTAATTTAGTATCAAATGTCTTTGAATATACAAAAAAACCTTATTTTAACTAACACAAACTTTTTACCAGCAAATACGCAGATGTTTGTAATAATTCTTTTCTCGACTGAAATTCCACATTTGAAAAAAGAAACATTTCTTTACTATAGATAACGGTATGAGGTCATGACCAAGCTTTTGTCTGAAATTACATTAACATTTAAAACCACCACATTGAAAAAATATTACCGTCGTTCATTTAATTAAAGTTCAACAATGCAAACACGACGAGAGGAGCAGAGAGCGAAACGACAATTTTCACCTCGCCGTTCGGCCAGAGAGAATCAATTGCGTTCCACATAGAGCGTTCTAAAGAGAGAGAAAAAAATAATAAACTACTAGCGCCATTATCGATAATTACAACAATACCATTAGCATAATGTATAGAAAAAAAGAGCTAGCTGATCTACTGGAAGGAAAATCCATATCTCTACGTGCATATATATACGTATATATATATGCAGACGCGTGCGTGTATACATAGCCGTTGTCGCGGCAGTGTGCACGTGTATTTGTGCGGTACATATGTATATATACGTGTACATAGGTATATGTATATATAAGCGAAACAGAAGGTGCGATACGATCGCGGCCGGGGCTCTTTCCTCTTTTTACGCCCGTATTCTGTCTCCTTTTGCGCGCGAAACAAAGCTCTACTACTACTCCTGTTATATACTCTTTCTCTTTCCTCTCTCTCTCTTTCTCTCTCTCTCCCTCTTTTCGCTAATCATTGTTGTATCCGATCTTAATATGATTTTCATAATGGACTGCAATTGAATTGAAAGGATTGCTTTTTCATTTGATAAAGAATCGTTATGGTAAGTATATTTACAGTTATATTTCGAATGTACAAAAATGTGAATTTTTTATATATATATATATAATATTAATCAAAAAGATGAAATAAAAATTTCGACGTACTTAACAAAGGATTCTATAGGCTTCAGAATAGTCTTTTCACATTAAGACCGGATCGCAGGGTAAATACAACACAATTATTGATAGACAAATTATTATTAATGTTTTTCGTTTACCGCCACCACCACCACAACAACAACAGACGCCAGGCTAAAATAGACGCCGAGAGGGAAAAAAACGGCACATAGGATCGATCTATGCATTTGTTCGTTTCTGCTTTTTTTTTTCTTTTCTTTCGATTTAGCGGTCAACCTGTATATGCCTCAGCGCATGCACGATCGAGCCTCGTTTTACCCTCATTCTGCCTCCGTTACGTTTTACAGTTAATCAAGTTCAGGTTATTTCGTGGAAAAGTCGTTTATTCGTGTGCTTTACGTTATATGTACATGCGTTTACATTGTTTCCCATTGAAGGAAAAAACGGTAGAAAAGTTATCGGAAACCAAGTTGAGAAACTTGCGGAGTTGCGCGAATGAGCTAGTTGCAAGAGAATTAAAAGAAAAAAAGGTAAGCAACGGCATTTTGCAACTTGAACGTTAAAAGCGTATGTGTATACAGTAACATAAAAGAGACAAATGCCCATGATTGTATTGGTTATGCGTGGGAATTGCGAAGGGGGAGAGACGAGATTTTGTTCGAAAACATGTTTTTCGTTCTGACCAATGTGTAAAAAACCATCAGTTATTTTACTGCTTTAAAATATGTTTCTAACGAAATAAATTATTAGTTTGCGTCATAAAATGCCACGAACATCACGACATTGACTACGTTTTTTCTACAAGATAATAATTTTATTAAAAAATTATTACTGTGAATATACAAAAATATGTCTAAGTCATGCTTTACAAGAAATAAAAAATTACAACGAAAATACATTACTTATATATTATATTCACCGTGCAAAAGTAAGCATGCAAAAGTAATTCTTATAAAATAAAAATTAAAAATTTTCTGCTTGACATGGCCCCTTTAATTTAATGGTTAGTAGACTTAAATTATGTCAACTACTGGAATGCAATTTTTTTTTCACCAGAAAAAATATAGTTTACCCAAGTAAATGTAGCAAAAAAAAAGAACAAGAATTATTGGAAAAGATCTAATTAAACTAAGTGAATTTCGGAACTGAATAATAAAGAATTGAAAGTAATGTTTTAATAATTCATAGGTTTAATTGATTTTCCATGTTATGCTATTTAACGTCAACTTAACAAGTACGGAATTATCCATTTGTATATTGCTCTCAATACGAGAACTAAAGGTAATGTCGATCAAACATACTAATTTATTTAATTGAACAAGCTATGAAGAGAATGACAGTCTTTCACGTCATATTTCTCATTAATCTACTTTGTACGAACGAAATGTAATTCTATTACATTAGCTTGTTTTTCATAAAAATTTGTAATTTAATTCATTATAGTTAGTCAAAAATAAGTCATAAGGTATAAAAATAACTACTTCTAATTTTTCCAATAATTTTTTTTAGAATTATTTATTGTTTTTCTTTTTCTTTTGTAAACAAAAATGAATCTCTCCTCCTTCAGCTATGTCGGGAGCCTCCCCACAAAAAGAGCCATTAAAAAGAAAAGGACAGAGCGAAAATTATAACATAATTAGAAAGACAAAGTATAAAAAAGATAATACAATAGCATTAAAGTTACCATCACTTCGAATGTTGTACTTCACCAGAACGTTTTGCATTTTTTCTCGGACAATAGTGCTTTGTAGAGTAAAGATTGAAGAAAAAAAATATAAAAAATGATTTTCGGGTACCATATCAGATTAAATCGGTACGGACGTATTTACAAAGTAATGTTCTTCAAGATAAACGAAAAAAAAACCGCACGCAAAAATGGATTAGGATACAATATGAGGTACGATATCTAATTATATGAATACCGATGTATTTACAAAATAATATTTTTCAAAACAAATGAAAAAAGAAAAAAATAACCGAACGCAATAAATTAGAAAACTTCCTTTAATTATCATTATCAATACGAGCTAAATACAGTAAATTTTCGTCCGACTGTACATCTACGGAAAAAAGAACAAAATCGTTATTAATTAAACAGCACAACAATAAAGCCATACGCAACTTGTCGTAAAAATGAAAAGATCATTCGCGAAGTCCAGGACAGACGGCGCGTAGAACTAAACTATACAGCCATGTACAAAAATATGAACGACTATCTCGAAGCAGCCCCTTACTAATCGCCGCCGTCCAAACCCCGCGCATTTGTCTCTATGTTAAGCCATAAACAATTAATCAAAAATAAGAGAGAAAAAGAATAAGTCAGTGGTAATAAAAAAAAAGTATGCGAACAACAATAAAGAAGAATAAAGGAACAATGTAAAGAGCGAGATCTCTCTAACGAAAAAAAGAAAAATTATTAAAATCGCGCGCATATAACGACATCTCTCTCTCTCTGTCAATCTCTGTTTAGAACAGGCTACCGTTGCCGCGCAGCACGGAGGGCAGAAACTGCGGCAGCAGCGCGGCCTTCTCGGCCGCGAGCCGCTGCTGCTGCTGATGCTGCTGTTGCTGATGCTGGTGCTGCTGTTGCTGCTGATGGTGGTGGTGGTGATGGTGGCTCATCATCAAGGCCGGGCTATGATGGCCGTTCTGATGCTGCTGCTGTTGCTGCTGCATCAGCGCCTGCTGCTGGCGATTATGATCCTTAATGTGTTTGCCCAGTGGGGACATACCGGCTGCTGCTGCGGCGCTCGTGTAGGGATACGCTTCCGCGGCGAAGTTGTACGACGTCGCAGCTGCGGCCGGGTAAGACGCTGCTGCCGCCGCTGCGTTCTGGTACTCGTAGAACTGAGAGGCTGCTGCTACAGCTGCTGCGTGGCTCAGCTGGGACGCCGGTAAGGGCACCAGACCGCCCGGGGCCGCCGCCGCGAGGTACGGCGATTGGTAGACGTAGCCCTGTGGGACTCTGGAAAATAGCAAGGGCTATGGTTAGGTCGAGTTGTGTGGGGGTGCAAGAGTGTGGGGTTGTTTTTTTTTTATTGGCAGGGTCGGGGAGTTTTTTTTGTTTGGTGTGGTTGCACTCTGAATTGTTTGAAGGGTGGAATGGAAATATACTTCTAGGATACAATTCTAACTTCTAACATCTACTATTAGGACATAATTCTAAAGCTATATGTAACATTTTGTGTGAAAAATTTTTTTTTCAACTTTTGAGAAGGATAAGGCACAGATTATTTTTCGTAAACAAATCTAGGAGATTTCTTCAAAGAATTCAGAGTATAATACACAAATTTTAGTGAAAGAGCGTTGCTAAGAGCGTCGATCAGAGTCTGCTTTCTCGTAATTCCGACCATTTTTATTGTCATCTACGCCTTTATACTATAGGGAACAAAGGAAGGAAGGATATTCATGACAAATTCATCAATCTCGATATTTCCACTAAATCTTTTCGAAACGTTTATCCGATCGTTAAACGCACGAAAATGACGGTATAATATATCAGTATAACGGCTTCTCCTATGCCAACCGTTAATTACCCGTCTCCATTTGGCTCGCGTTTTTAGAACGGAGAGAAGATTAAAAGTAGAGATTGCGACCGACGGAAATACATTGCACCATCCGATCTCATTTGGTCTCATACGCGCACGTATATACGGTTTTAGGTGGACAGCGGACACACCGATAAAAGCTTTAATCGATTCAGCAGAGTAAGCGAGCTTTAACGACGGTAGCGATTTCACGATAAGATCGTATAGGAACAATAAGCTGGTCTTTTCTACACCGATACGCGATACTACCGATTTTTCAAAGACCCAATTACGGATGCGCGAGCTTCCGGAAAAGAACTTTCGTAGATTTAAGTTTGATATGATGAGGAGAGAGTGCGAGGATCGGAAAAGGGTTATAGGCAATGCGTGTGAAAGCACATCGACATTAAGCGGTCCATTGTGCGGGGCGCCGGCTCAGCGTGATCGACGCTCTTGCACAAAATCATGTTTTCAAAAGAACCAAATGAAAAAAAAAGTAGTGTAAATAGTTATACAAAAAAAAAACAACTGAAAAAACACTGTGATAGGCGAGTACAAAACAATCAAAGAAGTCCGAAGTCGCCAAATAACAAGTAAAAAAAAAACCAAGAAACAGCAAACCAACGACAAACGTGTAGGTACTGCATGAGATAAATACTTGTCGGCACACGGCACACGACACACGATTATCTAACACCAACGTTAGTACCTTAGTCGCGAAAGAGATAACTTTCAGGCAGGACGGATAATAATAGTCTTTTTAGTTCAATTGTGCTCTCTTTTTTTTTAGGTCTGTGCTAATATAAGTTTCGTCTGCAGTTTTGGGGGTGATCGGCTGCAGTGCGGCGACCGCGCGGGCGCCATTTTGGGGTCGAAGAATAAAGAGGACAAATTGAGGCATCTCAAAAATAATTTTTATAATAATTATGGCAGTTAAAATTTAGATACTATGTTCTGGGGTGAAAAATTAGATCCTAAATGATAAATGGTTCTTGAAAAATTTTTGTAATAATTTTTGTTATACTGGTCACGTAAAATAAAAGAAAATCATAAAATTTTTTTCTGGAGTATTCAAAGTTATGCTTTAAAGATAACGTCAGAAATTTGAAGATAATAAATAAATTAGTTCGAGTGAAAATGTTATTCAGCTTGTAAAATTGTTTAGGCAAAGTTCACACGAAGTGGTGAGTAAGTATTAATAATATCTTAACCACTACAACTGTTACCATTTATAAGCCAATTCAAACAGAAAAAAAAACAATGTTACTACACAGTCAAATATCCTCGGTTCACCAAAAGTAACAATCCGTCAACCAAGAAAATTTCTCACAGTGACTACATCAAAAAAGGTATACACCACGTTCATCACGACCAAAAAAAAAAAAAAACAAACAAAGAACAACTATCGATCCTTAAGAGTGAGAAAAAAGCCCGTCCTTTACAACAAAAAGCCATTATATCCATCAAAATAATTGCATGCACGCTGCGTAAATAATATGCTCTCTTTCTCTCTCCGGACAATGGTCATTCGAATTTACTATATTGATTCTCGGCACCAGCCCCCGGTAAACTTCATATTTTATTAGGTGCGCGCGCGCGCGCAGCCTTTCACTTTTCCAGAAACCCTAAAAGAGAAGCGGGCGCGCAGGGACGCGAGCCACAGGATGTATGTCAACGGGCTTCGCAGGGGGAAAGTTATTTCGTCCTCTTCTAGCCGCGGGCACATCAAAATATTATGACGACAAAAGGTATATAGCAAACAAATAAGAAGCGGCACAGATCATCGATGGTTATATATAGTTGATCGTCTAATTGAACGAGGGGAATAATCGAAAGGCGAACGTCGCAGGGAGATCTAGAAAATGAGCGGGCGCAGTTGTGGTAACCTCGTTTTTGCCGGTCACTCGCCAACTTATTTCCACACGTACCACCTGCGTACGCGGCCGGAAATATGCTCGGAAATAGCTCCCGCGAGCGGTCTTTAGGTGAAAATATCCTCTCTTTTTTATTCACCTGTACAAAAACTTAGTTGCAGACCGTGCTAACGAATTTACCATTGATTCGGCAAGATTCTTAAACAGCGTTATTTAGGGTACAATAAAGTGAACATTTTCATGTTGAATGTTGAAAAAAATCAATTTTCCCAAAAGCGCAACCAGGTAATTTTCCGACTCACCCTCGCCCCTGTCACCCCAACACTGTATAATTCACCTACACCGCACATAATTACACACCCACGCGTACCCTTTCACTTACACCTACTCTCTACAACAAATACTCACATCCCTCACAATCAATAGCCATACGTGTACACCTATCAAAGCACTATAACTACTACGCACGTGCCAGGTGTACGAAAATCACCCGACGTTTACATTTCCCGCTTTTTCGTATATACACAGACAGGTCTGCCTCTCTCTCTTGGCTTTCCCGGGGACAGCCCTGAACTCTTTGCTCCGTTATTATTACTCCGTTTGTGTATGTATACGTACGTACGTATGTACGCCCTCGTGTCCGCGGATCGATGACGCGTGTGCGCTTCCGCTGAATCAATATACGGGCGCACGAGCGAGCGCGGACGACATACACGTTATGTCCTGCGACCTCCGGCGAATTCCGGCGCGCGCGTTGCTGCTGGTTCGATTTTTTTCTTTTTTTCATGTTTTGCGAGGATTTTGTTTTTCGGTTTGGGGACGAGTGTGGGTGGGAGAAAAAAGGACGAAGCGAGGTGGCACAGGGAAAATTGAGTGGGTGGGTTAACGATTTTTTTCCGTGGCGGGGTCGTGGGTGACGGTAACGAGGTTGCGGTTTCAGCGAGAATGCGCAGTTTTAGTGGTTTAAAAACTTCTAAAAGTGTGTTTTAGGATGGGGAAATAATTTTTAGGTGAAATTTTAGATATAAGGTGGGACTTTTAAGGTCTTGTATAACAAATGTTAGATTATGGGGAAAAGTTTGCGTCGAAATTATCTTGCGCAGGTTTCATCTACGTTCAGTGATGGTTATTGACTTTATTATTCGATGATTATAGATTTTGAAAAGAAACTCATTGAATTGTATTTTAATAGTAGGTATAGGAAGAAGTCTAATCTTAATGATAATCAAACTGTATCTCACTACCGGTCTTTAAGTTTGGACATTGATGTAAATACATGGGTTCCAGGTAAGAATAGGCTCATCAGTCAGTTAAAAATTCAACGATCGTCAATTATAATTTCCTTTCACAATTCCCCAATAGAACGTCGCAAATTGCCAATCGATCTACTCCCAACCACCCAAAACCACAATTAACTTCGAAATTCTACCAGATCATCACACTAAAAATTACACCTCAATCCTCGCCCACACTCCCAAAAACCGTCAACCACTACTACTCAACCAACATTCGAACCGACGAGCTTCTGCTCTCCCTCGCCTTTTTCCTATCGAATTTATCTTTCTGTCGCATCTCGACGGTCGTCTCTACATTATGGATGGCTCGCGTGTCTCTCCACGCGCGAGGTTATTTCGCCGGCGGCCAGCCGATGGCCTCTAACGCGAGGGAGGCTTTCTGCATAGTTCATTCTCTCGTTTTCCGCGCAATTTCCATGTTACACGAGCGAGCGCGCGCCTTTTTTCTTTTGCGAAAAAGTTTTTCGTATTTATAAGAAGTATTTTGTAAGCTTTATTTCAGTTTGATTTTGATAGCGGTTAGAGTTTATCCGGGAAAGAATAAAGCGAAAGTATATTTGATGGTCAAAACCTTGCTAATAATTAAAAAGTCTATAGAGGAACCTTATATATGCTTCATGAAAGATCGGATCAAACTTTAACAATCCGACAGATAAATTGCCCACCAAAAATAACACACATTCCCTCCCGAATGTCAATTCGAAAACTTTCAACCTCACAATTACCCCCATCGGAAAAATCCACGCACGCACCCGTAATCGCCATCTCCGGAAAATAACCCCTTTCCCAAAAACCAACCCCAATATATAGCGACAATCCGATTTCCTGTCGCATGCGCGCCTCCGCGCACGCAAAGACGATACTTATACTTCCACAACACCTCGATCGCCTCGCCCACCCCGCATAGTCGGTTTCCGGCGCAAAGTGGCCGCGACCGATTACGATCTCTACCCCCTTTTTCCGGAAAGTATAAAGCGCCGAGGGGACAGGGAGAGGAAGCTCGCGCGAGTTAATTTGCCACGTGCGCGGGTGGTGGTTTGGGTTCGTTTTTTTTGTAGGGGAGAGGGTGGGAAGGGGTTTGTTCTTTTTTTGTCTTGTGTTTAAGGGAAGATTGATTGTGTTTTTAAGGCCGGAGAATGTTTGGTAAAGAGAAAAGAAATTTTCGCTTCCTCCGTATTCTTAATAGAAATAATTTTTCTTCAATAATTTAGTTTTAATTATCAATTTTCTATTGAATTATATCGCTAAAAAAATATACTCCTTCACAGTATTTTCCTTCGTTCCCTGCATTATCTACTTTATATTCGACCCCAATAAACATTCTCCCGAATAACCCAATAACATTACCACCTCGTCGAATGACCACATCATTAACCCCCTTTTCTTTCACCGAGCTGCCCCCCTTGCCGTGTCCACTCCATCAATTGTCATCCTCCACCTCCTTCCGGAACACTCGCGCAACTCTCCTTTCCTTTCGCGTGTGCACCTGCCCGCTGAATTATTACGCGATTAGAAGGCACACGCGTGTAATTCCCTCCCCCGCCTGCGAGCGAACTTGTCGCGCGTAATCGTTCCCCCGGGTATATATGGCGCTGCCTGCATGTCTGCCTGCGGCGCTTTTTATCGCGGCTCTCGCTGCT
This sequence comes from Torymus aiolomorphi, assembly GCA_036365515.1. Taxonomy (NCBI): domain Eukaryota; kingdom Metazoa; phylum Arthropoda; class Insecta; order Hymenoptera; family Torymidae; genus Torymus; species Torymus aiolomorphi. The sequence continues at coordinate 55,863,855 of CM070873.1, forward strand.
TCCGCTTATACGCTAGTATATACAGTCGCGGTAAAGTGGATTGCGCGCGCATCTGTCTGTGCGTATATACGATGAGTTTGCAGGATGGCGCGTTATTAGGTCTGATTGGGCTAGGTAAGTGAAAATATGTCATTGGGGTCGATGGAAACAATGGTTGAGAAGAGGTATATTGGATTTTTTCGCGTCTTGGGTTTTGAAAATTACGGTTGGGGGACAGGAGGCGAGGGGACAACATATTAGCGCTAAAATCAATTTGTTGGAAGAATGGTGGCGCAAAAAGGTTCGCGAAAATAGACCGACCTCGAGGCTACATTATTCTCCTAAATAAAATAAGCAAATGGGAGGTGAAAATATAAAGTTAACAGTCGTTTATCGATTTTTGGCTCGTAAAGCATATTTTTCGAAACGAGAGAGTCGTGTCACCGTGAGCCTATTTTTACGAGCCGATAAAATAAAATTTTTCCAGTCTGGCCTTATTTTTAGTAAAAATTTTCCATAACCTTGCGGACACGTGTCCATTCCAATGTTCTACGCAATTTTCAGAGGTGAACAACTAACTTATATTTTTGTCATATACTTACCACTCAGTACACTATTCTCACCCATTTTTATTAAAAAAAAATCAGTATTTACCACGAAAAAGGCACATAATAACCGCCGTCCTCTGTCATCGGCATTTTACCGCTCTATATACCTATATGTATATAGATACCGGCGGTAGGTGGACAGATGAATTCTCGCGGTGCGCCGGCGCCGAGCGGATAATCCAATGGGATGATCCGCCAATCCGCGGGCGCGTGCTTCCTCCGCCCCCCGCGCGCTGCCCTCCAATCGACCCTCTCGGTTCACACCCTCTCGCGCATGTGTACACGCGTTTATTTTGCCGACTGTGGTCCCCTCTGACGGAGTACAAGTACTCTTCGAGGTCGCGCGATTACGCATGGGCGCTTTTGGTCGAATAATTACTATTGTATCTATCCTCCATAATGAATTCAATGATAAGAAACGATGGTGAGGATCAACCCAGGTACAAAAAAAAAATAAACACTTTAAATTTGCATTTTTAAAAAAGCCACAACGTTTCGCTAGTCAGTTTAAATGTTCACCTGATAAGGCTAGAAGACTGACTAGCGAAACGTTGTGACTTTTCTGAAAATGTAAATTTAAAGTGTTTATTTTTTTGTACCTGCGTCGATCCTCACCATCGTTTCTTATCATTGAAGGCTTTTGATCGAAATTTTTCTACCTTTCTTGGTATAGAAGTAATAGAATATGAATGCTTTTTTTCGTTTCTGTGCGGTTAAAAGACACTAATTCTGAGTGGAATACTCTGACGATTCAAAGTAGGGGGTATTTTATGGCTGCTTAACGAGCCGAAATAAACATGTAAGGTCGTCATTAGATAAAAACGTCTGTGTATATAGAGCAGTGTTAACTTCAACGAAACTATTCTTATCTTGATCCATATTGAAAGAGTTTAAACGATAGACACTTTTTTGCCAACAGTGACAAAGCTCCCTTGAATTTATCTAACGATAAGCTACTTTAACACCTTTTAAAAACCAGAAAAAGTTGGAAAATTTTAAAAATTCACCAAAAGTTCTTACATCTCCCCCGATAAAATTCGACCGCATGTCAACCCGACACGAGATAACCGTCTCTTTTTTTCCAAAAGAAGAAGAAGACGAAGAAGAAGAGACAGACGTACCGTAATAGCGGAAGGTGGTCTATTTTCGGTACGCGTACGCGATAACGATCTTATACGCGCACCTCGAGCTCTCTTTACGCAATCGCGCCGTGGCACGTGTCCCCGTCGCTTCGTTTGTCGATTTTAGACTTTTCCGGGACTTGTACAGGTGAGCGTGTGCGTCTGTCTGTGTGTATAAAGACACGCGCGCGCATTTTACCGTTCGTTTCGTGTTAAGTATACATACTCGGGCGTGGAAAAATGTCGGTGGTTTCGTGGCAATGAGAGAAAAATCGGAGCCAAAGAGCGAGAGAATATTCTATGATTATCTCAGTTAAGAATTTCGTGGTAAGATATTGCCAAAGTTGTGGTAAATTATTTTCACACGAAGTTTCGTCTAATGTTACATTTTATTTTGTTTATACAAAATTTCTCTCTTAAATTCGCCCCAACGATCAAAACGATCAATAAAACACTCGAACTTGTTAACATTCCTTTACTCCACGCCGAAAAAACAACGAACTACAACAACAAAAATCTAATTCCCATACCACTCTCCTCACACCGCTCTCAAAAATATCAAATTAACTAATAGCCCGGCAAAAACATCCGTCCGCTATACTATAGCACCGCGCGCGACACCGCCCGAAATCATCGCTAATAATATTTCTCTCGCCGCCGCTGAATTCTGGCACCCGCCGCTGCTCGAGACATCTACTCGTCTGATCTCTGGCTAACTCATAGTCTCGCGCGCGTGCGCGTTATATACGTACAACGTACCCGACCAAGGACGCGATTTCGGCCGCATTGTCTCCGGTCGGCGTAAATCACGGCGACGAGCTTTTTAACGCCCGCTATATAACACACGCGCGAAGAATAATGAATGGCGGGGGAGGGCTACTTTGATCGGGCAATAGAGTGCTGTTCTTATGCCGCTTTGCGAGTGGCGTTTTTAATTTAATGAAAGAGAGAAAGAGAGAGAGAGAGATGTTTTCAAGTATACGTGGAAGATGGAGGTGGGCTAATATTTTGGGAGGAGATTGGATGCTGTTTTGGTGATTAATTAATAGTACGAGCTCGAAGGTATTAAATTGCTCGGAACGAACAATGATGCTTAATTAAAGCTCCCTCGCGGCAGTTCCGTCTACATCAGATTTGAAATTTTTGCGACTTATATCGTCCTGCGAATTTCTCCCGAAATATACTGACAATTGCCAACCAAACCTCACACAATATACTCTCTCTCTCTTTCTCTCTAACTCTTTTTCTTCCTCGTCCTCATACCCCCGAGGCGCAGCGGCAGCCGACAGACAGACAAGTTAACGCGAGCTCGGCCCGCGCGAGAGACACGACAGGGACAGGTGGCGGCTAAATAAAGCCGCGCCGGCTGGACCCCGGCCAGGGAAGGAGCGAGAGGGATTTTTCGTCGTCTCGGTGCCGCGCGCGCGAGATGCGTTGGGCGACCCGGTGTTGAGTTACACTTCTCTCTCTCTCTCTCTCTCTCTCTTTCTCCGACCGAAAAAGACCGTAATGAGCGAACGAGCGAGAGAGCCGCGATTATTAATAATACACGCGGTAGGAGAGAAAGCTGGAGGCATCTAGATGTGTGTGTGTGTGTGTGGTTTGGTCGAGGAGGCTTTTTTGGGGGAGGAGGTGAGTTTTGGAGTAATTTTGGAGGAGATGGGCGAGGGTATTTTTGGAAGGGACTAGCCGGGGTTCAATGGTTTTACGGCGCGATGCGGTTGTCGTGTGCCGCGTGTATATTATAGTATAGTAAGCACAGCAGGTTAAATCGAGGATTGTATTTTGGGAGTGAGCGAGTTGGGAAAAAGTTTTTGGAGAATTGATGATGCAGGTCGGGTGAGCCAATGAGAAAATATATTGTAGGTTTTTCTTAGAGAAAATTATGGTGTTTATATAATATGTTTTGATAAAATTTATCTCGTAGCTTTTTAAAGATATTCTTATGTAAGCTTGGGTATATGTTTTGAGTAAATAAAAAGAGCAATCTATCTTACAAACTTCAAATTTACTACGGTCCTTACCTTTCCGCTACTCTCTCACGGTTACCCTGCTGGAAATCATCCATTTTTCGCCCATTTGTGAAACGATTTTTCTCCCATTTTCTAGCCATTGAATGGCGAGTTGACCGAAATCACTAGAAAATGGCTAGAAGATGGGAGAAAAATCGTTTCACAAATGGGAGAAAAATGGACGATTTCTACCAGGGCATTGATCATTAATATAGACATTGTAAATTAAAGTAAAAAAAACAAGATCGCAAGCAGAATTTTTTATCGCGAAAATTGTCAATCAGCAAACTTTTACTCAATTCGCTTGAAAAGTCAATACTTAATTGCGTAACGAAAAGGAAGAAAAGAAAAAACAACCAACAAACCAACGCATGGCAAAAGTTACGGTAAGATTCCATCCCGTGCGAGGGATCAATTTTTCTCTATTCTCGAACGAACAACGGCAAAAAAGAAAACGGGGTTACCTTATCGGAACAGCGCCACGTGTTACGCGTGTTAAATTATAAAAAGACAAAGGCCAACCATCAACGGAGTGAAGTGAAAGAGAAGTGTGCATGTATGTATGAGTGAGTAAAGTCGAATACAAAAGGAGAGAGAGAGAGAAAGAGAGCCTGAAAATTACAACACCAATAGCGACACCAACATTCAAGCCTTTGCCGTCACTCAAACTCACATGTATATATATATATATATACACACACACACAACTACGGTTATTAATCATTAAGGGGTTAGCCGTGTAATTCCCATATAACGCGTACAGGCGCGCGCGCGCATGCGTACGATAAGGGAATATAGTTATTGCCCCGCGCGCTCGTGCGAAATGAATTTCTATATTTATTAAGGCTCTCCGTGCGACGGCATTTGTAGGTCACGATGCCGATACGCTGTCGATCGATTTTTCTCGCGCTCGCGAACCAGCTAGCGCGAGTGTTCATATCGGTTTGCCATATTGTTTTTGTTTTCCTATAGCCGAGGTTGTGCGATCGCTGGGTTTTTTTGAGTTGAGGGTGTGCATATACGTGTGTCTATGTGTGTATAAGTATATGTACGTACGTGGTTTTTATTATTATTGAAGTGGTGGGAATGGTTTTGCGAAGGTAAGATGATGAGGTATCGAACAGTATTGACTTTTTTCGGAACAGTATAGCTCAAAGGTGATGTACTTTGCGGTGAAATATTTTCAAAATTGAAAAATCCTATCGAAGATTTGAGTTCGCAATTGATAAAGTTGCTAGAAGGTTTGTTCTACCGAATTGTACCTTTGATGAATTTATACTTGTTCGTAAATAGCAACACTTAATTTTTGTATTGCGATTTTTATAGATGATACGATTTAGTAGAAACTCGATTCTTCAAAAGAAAAATAAGATTCTATAAAATAGTAATTTCTCAACACCAACGTATATTTCTTACGTTGTCCATATACATAAGAACATTCGTGTCAGCCAATATTTGCCTGCTACATTTTCATCATCTCACGACATTTCAAATCATTAACATTTAAAAGTCTCTTAAACAAATCCAACGTTCAACAACCACGAGTTCTTCCACGTAAAAAATCTCCCCATCGTGGTGCCTGCAATCACGCCACTCGGCGACCTCCTCGCAGCCCCTTGCGCGAAAAAAAAGCCCGACAACCAATCCACCCCGAAAATAACCCTATACCGGCGCCCCGTCCAACCGCATCCATACAAGGCTCTCTCACTCTCTTCCTTCGCCCCTTCGTCATGATAAAATCGATTTCGGGTAGTAGCCGGGGAAAGACGGACTCGCTCGCTGAAAAATTAATGCACTGGCCGCTACCGTTGCTCGCGTATATATATACGCACACAGACACACGTATATATACGTTCTAATTCGGTGGCGCGCTGGCAGGTCCGTTGCCCGGCGCCAAAAGGAGGAGGAGGAAGAAGACACGAGTATATATATAAGAAGCGAGCGATAAGCGACGTGGAAGAGGCGGAGAGAGACGTACGTGTGGGTATACGCGAGACTGATTAACGGGGCGCGCGACGCTGCGCTAAATGACACGAGAGAGTAAAGTTGGGAAAGCGATAGAGGAAATTCCGGCGGCGAGGTCGGCTGGAAAGGTGGCGGATGAGGAGGAAGAGGGACAGGTTGAAATATGATGGCGGCGAGGTGTCGCGGATGTGGTTCGCTGTCGGGAGATGTGTAGAGGTTTGGTTGATATAAATGCGAAGTTATTTTTGAATCTTGTATGTTTTGGAGGCTGTCGCTAAGTGATTTTCTAGTAAACGTATAACAGAGACTGAGTTATATTTTTATGATTATCTAAGTTTAAAAAAGAATCTTATGAGTCTACGTTTCTTTTGTCTCTAAAGGCTGTCCTGTCTTTGTATTCGTATCGATAACAATTTCTGAACACCAAAAACAAATACATCGCTATTCAAACGTTACTATATGTATAAACCATTTTCACAAAACACATCTATGCACACAGGAGAAAAATTAGACAAAAATAAAACAGCACACAAACACAACCCCTCCGAAGCACTCTACAACGTAAGTACAACAAAAGCGAATGAGAAGTAAAAAAAAAAATCTACTGAGTGCGACACACGCTCACAAACATCGTCTAATGAAAACCACCCGAGAAAACACTCACGTATACAATAAATGTATAATGTGCGCTACATGTCGATCATCTCACTGTGCAATCGTACAAGTAAACAATGAGAAAAACACGACAGACGAGGGTATGGTATGAAGGAAGAAGAAGAAGAAAAACCTTAAGAAACAGAGGTGGGCAAGAGTGAAACAGAGCAAAAGCTTTTTAGAGCGGAGAGAGAGCGGGAAAGGCGCGATTAGAGTCCGCCACACCGGGGCGATTGGGTATTGACAGTGGGTCAAGTACGTTTATTCCGGCTCGTTACCATTACCAACGCGGCGCGCGCGCGCGCTCGGCCTAAAGGACGCGCGTTAATGCCGCCTTTGTTAATTGATATGCCGATTATTATTATTATTAATATTAATATTATTATTACTGCCGTTAATCCATTACCATTGTTATATTAACAAATCATCATAGTAGTATTATGCTGATTAAAGTAAGAAAAAAAAAAGTAAAATGTACAAGTATAGTATGGTGTCATGTACAACGAAACGAAAAAAAAATATAAAGAAATTATAAAACGTATGAGTAACAGAGAGAAACAAAAATTGTAAAAGTAAGAACAAAAATTGAAAACAAAGAAGGTAAAAGAAGACCAAGAAAAGAAAAACGTGTGAAAAATAAAAACGGTTAAAAAAAAGAGAGGAGAGAAACAAACAAAGTCCAAAGTCTCTCAACAAATCTCAATCATGTCAAAAGTATATATAATATTATATTATTGTAAACAGTCGTAATATTATATGTATAGAGAATATTATGTATTATGTCAATCAACCACCACTTCATGACTCAAGTAAGAAAAGTAAAAAAACCAAGTATAAACCAAAGAGAAGTATAAACAATGAGTAAAAAAAATCATGTATAGAGTGAGAAAAAAAAACAAACAACCAACAAAAAAAAACCAAGATAAATCATCACGATCCTCTCACAACTAGTAAAAGAAACTGCAATAATGTATAATGTAACAAAGGCATTATAAATACGGAGAGTATAAAGAGAAAGTATTCGTACGTATTAGGTACTTCTTGGCTTCGTATTACGTGTGCGTGTGCCGCGACATTATCCTGTCCCTCTCCCATCCCTCTCTTTCATTTGTCATTCTTTCTCTTTCTCTGTCATTGTCATTAACTCGAGTTTTTTTTGTATTGCGTGCGCTTCACGTTCGCGCGCACGACTCGTTCGATTTTGTTTTTATAATGATCTTTCGTGAGCTTTTATTCAGGTAACGCGCCTCCCGAGATTATCGCTGCGCGTCAGGATGCTGAAACGTCACATGATTCAAAGTTGAGACAAAATTGGCATATGTGGTTTTCATCAAGGGTGCAATAAAATTATGTATCATAGCTTTCGTGAAGCGGAGTAATTAATGCTTTTTTTCTTTCCTTGTATGCTATAATAAAATTATAATAAGTATAGAAAAGAATGATAATATCGAATGCTTTTTAAAGAATTTTTGATTTTCAAAATTTTTTGATGGTAAATTAATATTGATGTAAAGATACAATCACAAGTGTTTAGATCAATCGTTTTTGAACTGCCAAAATAATGAAAATAATTTCAAAAAGCATATGGTAATTTGAAAGAGAGAAAAGCTTGTTTGAAAATCCCATTATCGGCGCTCTGAAAAAAAATGTTGGTTATATATAGAAAAAAAGATCGAAGAACGAAAAAAAGAACATGATAACGTATAACATAATGAATCCAGCAAAACAAAAAATTGATGTATAAAAAAATCAATCGTAAACTGAACTATGACGAGATGAGGGTATCTCGCACTTTTCTTTCTCAACTTCAGAGCGATAATATGTATTTTTTTCATTTTTTTTTCGTTACTTTCTTCTGTACGAGATATTTGTTTTTTTTTTTTGGCTTTGTTTTGTGTAAACAGACTCACCCATACTGGCCAGGTAGAACAGCGGGATATCCGGCGCGAATGCCAGCGGCGAACGGGAAGGCTGCAAAATGAAAATAAAAAAGAAAATCATTGCACCGCTGAAACTTGAACTGCATTCTCATATATACGCGCGCCGCAGATACGTGTGGTTCTTTTTCTCTCACACACACACAGTTGCACATCATTCTCTCTCTCTCTCTCTCTCTCTCATATACATACAGAGTTCGCGAAAGCTTTGTTTGTTTGGTTTGGCGTATTTTTGACGGTGATATCGTTGATCTATAAGGTTGGCGAAGGATGAGGTTTCGAATGACTGCACTGGCGCTCAATCGATGCGGCTTTTGTAATAAAAGTATATATGCATACAGAAATGTGAAGAAATTCAGTAGGCGAAGGAAATATATAAAATAATTTCTGAAATTGTTTTCTACGTATTTTCGCTTAAATAACAAACTTTCTATCACTATTTAGCAGAGAATGTCACAATTTATATACATAAACAAATAGTAAGAAAAAACAATCTTAAAAAAAAGTTGCATTTCTTATCAAACACCTCCTATAAAAGCACAACCTTACGCAACCAACCCCAAACCCATCAACATCGCACCACCGTGACATCAAAATTTGCCAAAAAAACCCCAAGCAGTATAATCGAGAGGCCACCAAATACAAAGGCCGCCTTCGTTTTAAAACCTCCGCCCGCACCTATATAACTACTCCACATATCATCGTCATCGTGTACACGCGCGAAATTCGCAGCCAACGCACACACACACACACACACAAGGCTGGCGACACGCGCGCGTGCAAGCTCGCGCAGCGCAATTTTAGACTAAGGGCGCTTGCACACGACGACGAAGAAAGAGTATATAGCGCTTGGCTCACGGCCCGCGATGTGGAATTATTGTGCACTTTGTGCGGCGAGCGAGCGGGTATATAACACGAGTCGGAGCGTGATTGAATATACATATATATATGCGCCGGCGGCGAGGTGCGCTCGGGATGGAAATGTGGAGCGGAAAGAGGATTCGCGGAAAGAGATTTCTGCGGTGGGAAAATAAGGCGGGGAATGTGTATATACGTGGGGAGACGCGAGTGGAATATTTTCTTATTCGTTGAGGGAAATAAGTGAATCGAGAATTTTTTTTTTTTTTTTTTTTTTTTTAATGGGGCTTTGGGAAGTTGAATAGGTGTGAAATAACGTCTTGGTTGAGAAGAGTTTGAATCGTTGGTGCAAAGTAGTTATATGTTTAAACAAAGAAACTGTAACGTTTGTTCATGAAAAAGCTCCGTTTTTTAATGTACCGACTCATCGATTACCAAATTACCCCCAACCACACTCCCCGTTGAATTAAGACCCGTAAATTCGATAAAATTCTTCACTTCAATTTTTTATTATCACTTAAAATCTTCAAAACGAACGATTATACCCGTCACCCACCGACCGCGGCAGGGTTAAATTTAACCCCTGTATAAATAACGAGCCTCACGCACGGGCGAGAACCAAAACAAATGACCCATCGCAAAAATTTTCCAGCACCGGTAGCAATAAAAATCAATCCCGCACTCGACCTTCCGGGCGACGTCGCCCGTACCTACATACAGGACGATTTTGGCGTCGCGTCAACGACGCATCGCAATAATCGTAACGGCGCGAGCGTCTCGATAAGAGACGAAAATAAACCCGAGCATGAGGGGAGGAGAGGGACAGATCAAAGGAGAGATCACGACAAAATATTCAGGAAGACGCGCGGCGAGCCGTGCGTTTAATGGCTCCGACGCTTCTTTTTTTTTTTTAAATAAAGTGAGCGACCGACGCGTTACGTTATTAAGTGGCAACAGCTGCTGGTAGAGAGGGCATCGATCTTGAGGTTCAGGTGAAGCTCTGCTTGTGGGACGAAGTGAATTTTCTTTCGCGTGGTTGGGTACAGGAATTTTTTTAACGTGTTTTGACTGGGCTAATTGCTCGGAATGCAGAAGTGCCAAAACCACTTTGCGTCGAAAAGTTTACGTCGCCGGTGAAATATCGGTGTCGTAAACAGCTTGATTAAGTTGTAGGACCTCGTGTTTAGATAAATTTTCAACTTTTTCCGCGCTTTTGAATTTACTGTCAAGCATTTGTTTGTGGAAAAACATTAATGTTAGAAAATAACGGGAAATGCTTGAAATTTAATTTTACATTTTACATTTTGGAAACACTTATGCTTAGACTGACGAAAATATTGTCTGATTAATTCACAGTAACGAGACTTATAAATTTCGCTAAACGCCAGCTACTTCGCGCAAACAATAATTTTTCATAACCGCAAGAAAAGCGACTCCATTAAATCGAGAAGCGCGCAAAAACAGAACTTGACCTTTGAAAAAACACAAGCTGATTCACGACGACTGTTTCGGAATCTTCTTTGTCATTAAAATAGATTACGAGTGCAGTATCTCGCGAGGAAAAGTGGGATTCGCGAGTACCCCTGCGAAGCTCCCGCTCGTATAAGCTTGAAGCAAGTTTCACTCCTACGTATATAAGCATCCACATACGCATCACACGAGCACACTTACATATACAGCACACACACACAGACCTCAACAGTAAATCAATCAAAACACGTCATCTCCTTAGTAGTAGTAATACTTTAGCGTGAATAAAATGCAAATTCTGCCGATCTCGCCGAGCTAAGGTAACACAAGCGTTACTCGGCGACATCGGGAACACTATAAGTAAAAATAAAAACGTAAACCATGCAGAAAAGAAAAAAACTCTGTTAAACTCGGAAGCTGTAACCTTCAACCCCTTAACACGTGTGACACCCAAAAATCTCTCAACGCAAAACTCACATAGTCGTCGTCACACACTGTACCCCCAAAAAAAGTATAAAGCATCACAGGTGTTAAAAAGCGAAAGATGATAATCAATACCTTATGTATATATGACTAGAGAGAAAACAGATGAAAAGAAAACTTACCAGCTTGGAGGTTGCCCCTGGGCTTGGCGCCGAGGATCGCGAGATTGACGTTGGCCTTGCGACCATCGATTATGGGGTTCGGATCCTTACAGGCCCGCTCCGCTGCTGGCCTGTCGCCCATGATCACCTGGAGTGGACACACAACCAGAAGGCCAGCGCTTTATTATCGGCGAGCTGCTTGCGCGCGCGCATCACCTATCATACGCGGTTTCGTCTTTTCTTTGCATATTCTTAACTTGCGCGGTTACGTGGTTTTCAATCGTTATTATTTACTTTGTAGTCACGAGGAATTTTGGTGAGGATGTAGAAAAATCTATATATATATGGTTCGAAAATTGACTTGACTCTATCCTATTTTAACTACATGGGAGCTATATTGTTGTGTATATACAGTTTTTAAACTAATGGTGTATTATAAAGCTCGAAACGAGCGCTAAATTGACCGTATCAGTTTGTATTATGGATTTATATACGGCACATAAACAAAATCGGGCAGAAATAAGTGACCCGCATTCGCCTTCGCGCCTTTATATTTTCAATAAACACTTGAGTAAACAAAACTAAAGCAAGCAAAATTAAATATTACTTTACGACACAATAGCGTTGCCCGATAGCGCGCCCAGTTTTACGATTTTTAATCAATGTTACACAATACCAGCGTCTCAAATATATGTATATATTCACTTATCGAATCAATAAAAATTGTCGGTCAAGAAAATGGGAGCACGTACATCGCGCCGAAATGGCCAATCTCCTCGGCCACAATAAAAAAAAAACGCGACTCATCTCTCTCTCTCCATTGCGACAAACTTGTACATACAAGCTGCTGCTTTCTCACGTTCCTCGCGCGCTCGAAACCTGACTTTTCACATTATCGCGGCCGCGATAAGCTCCCCGCAGGTTCTTTCTTTCTTTCGTTCGTTCCTCCACGCGAGTGTGTACATACGTACGTACACAGACATATATAGACCTGTCGTTCTTTAACGTTTTCCCTATTCGTCCTCGCGGTCGCGTTTAAATCGCCGAAGCGTGTCTCTCGCTCGGTCGTATGCGAGGAGTTCGTTCTTTTGTTTTCTTGTTGTCGAGGTATAAGTGTACCGAAGAGAGGAAGCCTTTATCGCGGCGAATTATCAATGGCGTTGGTATACGAGCGGTGAATCGCTAACTTCCAAGTGGTTTTTGATATTGTAATTGCGAGGTTGCCGACACCGGCGCAGACGATCACGCGCAGGTGTCCAAGTGGTGATAAGTCGCCGTTCGAACACTTGTTGTATATACATGCGCAGCAGGCGAAATTTTTAGATTTTACGTTAATCAACAAACAACGAATTTACGCATCTTTTGTTGAGATGTCGCCTGTTTATTTCTGGATTTTAATTACGCGCGCGCGCGTTTATTTATACGGAGAAACGAAATAAATTTGTCGTTTAGTTAACAGGGGAGGGATTTCTGTGTGCGATTAAATTGGCGCGTAATTAACTTCTGGCACGTCATGAATAAACATTTGATACACGTTTCTGGTAATTTAACATATTTCGGAATCGCGCGCTTCCGGTCGCGCGCGCCGTATCCTCTGGACGACTATTATTTTTACACGGTTCCTGCGCGCCCGCCGCGAGTCATATATTGTACGCTATATAGACAACGAAGTTAAAAATATGCAAATATACGTCAATGGCTTGAATTTCTTTCAACGTGTGTGTTTTTGCGCACGCGCATGTGTGTGTGTGTATGTGTTTATTTGAAGAATATTAATATTATTTCAGCATTTTAGAGCTTTAGTTGTGGTACTACAAAACTGCTTCAAATTCGTTTAAAGTTAATATTGCCCAATTAAAAACAACAACGAAGCACACAACTTCTAATAATTGAATCGTTTTATCTGTTACATTTGACATTATTAAAATAGCTTTATAAAATATGCATACAAAATATTATGATAAATGTGTTACTGTGAAAATTTGAAAGTATCAAAAACGATTCATTTGTAAGGTAGGAGCGCAAGTAAGTTAAAAAAAAAAACATCCTTACTCGGCGCTCCCCGTCTCTAATCCATCACGACATCAAAAAGCCCACTCGAAACTCCGACTATATATATAAGATACCAACCCACCATGTCATGTCATATCAAACCAACAACAAGTAGGAAAAAAAAGTCAAAAACCACATATATACAAGAAAAAAAAACCTAAAAACTCAAAATGTAACAAAGAACGAACGAACGAATGAAAAAAAAAACTCAAATGTAACAAAAAAATAAAGAGAAACTTCAACTCACAAATCCGTAACCCCTGCTCTTGCCGGTCTGCCTGTCGGTGATGACGACCGCCTCCTCGATGTCCCCGTAGACGTTGAAGTGCTCCCTGAGGCTCTTGTCCGTTGTGTGATAGGGCAACCCACCGACGAATAGTTTCGTCCACGTGGTGTCCTTCTGCTGGGGCGTGGCGCCAGCTAGGGCGCCCAGCCCGGAGACGAGGTCGTCGGGTCCGGGCGCGCCGACGGCCGCGCCGCCGAGGCCCGCGGCGCCCGGCATCAACATCCTGAGCAGTTCGCTGCCTATCTCGCTGCCGCCTCGAGCTGCCGCCGCGGCTGCCGCTGCTACTGCAGCTGCTTGGGCCTGGCGATGATGGTGCGCCTGCTCCAGGTCAGCGAGGACGGCCGCCGTAGTAGCCGCCGCTGACTGACCACCGGCACCGCCGAGCGCGAGCGTCGTCGTTGTTGTTGGGGCTACCGTGGGCGGCGTCGGGCCCAGCAAGGCCGCCGCCTGGTGCGCGAGCTGCGGTAGGATTTTGGCGGGTGTACCGGCGACCGGTTGGGGCGAGTGCTGGGGGCCGGGTTACTGGCTGTGCGGCATTTAGGGATACTGGCTAGGCTGCAACAAAGGAGAAGAACAAGCGTGTTAGATTGCTGTGAGTGGAGAGAATAGTTTTTGAAAATTGGAATGAAGTTTTCGTCAGACGGGGAACAGAAGACGACTTTGGGGATTTCTATGTGTGTGCGATTTTTAACGTTATTCTTATATGTAGTCATTTTTCCCAGTAACAGTATAGCGTCGCTACAGGTATCTTACGAACTTTGGAAACATATACAGTTTTCGTCGAGTCAAGTCTTCATATAGCTTTTAAAATAAAATGTCTTGTATTTTTTATTATTTATTAATTGTTACAAATAATAAAATTCTTTTACGAGACGTGGGAATTTCCTTGTGGCAATCGCGGGGAAATTTGACGATACCGGTGCCAAAAAAAATGATTTATAACATAGTTTTTACTCTGAGATTTTGAAAATATTTGTTAGGAAACACTCCATGCAGATTTTTTACTTCTAAAATTACAAAAGCCAATAGAGGAGTATTTGTACTCAAAATATACATCAAACATTAAATGCGAAATTTCTGCCTTGGCTGTATTCATTAAATACATTAAGATATTCATTTATATTATTTTGAAGATCATCCACAATATTCTACTTAGAAATTTTGAAGAAATACAGTTTTCTTACCAAATGTTTATTCTATACTTATTACTGTATAAAGTAATGCTGATTCTATATTTGTATTCATATATTTATAAACTCCAGCAACAAATTTCGTTAAATAAATCAATATTTTAAAAATATATTTGACACAAGTTGTTATTTTTAGTATTTCCCAAATCTTAACCATTAATTCTCGGTTTAGAAGCTCAAACGTATGAAAACAAAAACATTCCCGGCCCCATTACGAAGTTATACGGCGTACAATTTTTCTAAATCCCAACTCTGACACTGACAGATCGATAAAATCGTTGTTCGCCCGCTGAACACGACTGACCTGATTTCCGCTAAATCTTTTAACTGGCGCTTTAATTGTCCCGTGTTTACGTTGACACTAAAAATAATGTACGAGAGGAATCCTGGTCATCCGAGTAAATTTATATTTTTATTTTACCCATAATTACTCTTACTCCACTGCCAACTAAAATATTCATGCGTATAGAAGCACCTATCCGACTTGAATTCCGACAACTGCAGTAACTGGCGCATTATATATATAGGGAACGTCAAAAGTCCAAATAATACTGCAGTTAATCCAATTCAAACTGTGCGCAGTGTACGCACGCGGTTAATCGTAAATCGCGTAGGAATTAAACCGCGCGTTATCAGCGGCGAAGGATCGTTGAACCGATTGTGTCGTAAAGTCGAGCCGGAGAGATGCTGTTCAATTAAATTTGACGGTTCGTTGAACTCGACGAGGGGAGCCGATGAAGTTTGTGGAAGCTACCGCGTGATGTTCTTCTTTAGCTTGTGTTCAATACCGCCCGCGCGTTTTCATGGGCGGCACATGTGCGTTGCGGAAATTATTCGGAACGAATTTTAGTATTTTGATCGATCCCGTGGTCGATGAGATCGAAGCAGGTAAAAATAGACGGGTTCACGCAGTGTTTCCCGGTGTTAATTTGAGGGTCGATGAAATATGAACTGTACATGGAATTAACGTGCCTTTGTTTGTGTTTTCAATAGTTTTATGCGAAGAAAAATTTTCGTCAACCGAATGTATAATGAAAATTATGTTTTGAAGTCGACTGGGGAAAATTGTTCTTGACATGTTTATTAACATTGTCAAGTACTGCGCGTTCGAAAATTATTTTTAATCTCTCAGTGATTAAAGATCAACGTAATAAGATAATAGGATCGTACTTAAGATAATAGGATTGAAAATGCTTTCTGCATAGCAATAACAACATATAATAATCGCTAACACTTGTAATAATTGTTTATACAGTTCAAGATATATTTGTAATATTTTTTTAACGATATAATTACTATAAATTATAATTTTTTACCGTTATTTTATCACCGATTCTTTAATATTTTATAATCAAAGCATGATTATAAATTTTATAAATATGGTGCAAATATGAGTCTCAAGTGTGTATCGTTGGAATGCAACTAAACCAATGTGTTACAATTAATTAAATTTATAAAACCATGAAAATTTTATTTAAAACCTTCTTCATAAGGTCATTTCACACTAGAAAACACTAAATCAACGTGCATCATTAATAGTAATTAACATAACCTTGAAATAAAACTAAATTATTTTCTTTGTTCCAGTCGAACGTTGAAAACTTGAGACACACGTGCAAATAAATTTCCGATTTTTACATTTGCTTTACAACGAAAATTCCCTTGCACTATGGCACAAATTTGTTCTTCAGACAGGCCACACTTTTCCTTCTCGGCCTGCAAACACAACCCTCCGAACAACGCCGCCATTATAGCGCACGCCGTTCCACGAGCCCGGCACACATCGGAGCCTCATGCGCATGCGAGCCTGCAAACCTACCCTGTATTTATCCACGCACGTGGTCAGCGTTAACCGATCCTCTTTCTCGATTCTGCACAATTAACACACTCCTTTAACTCGTTAAAAATCCAGGAACAACTAACTATCACTGCAGCAACAACAGCGGCCCATGCACAACTGCATCAGCATCAGCGCAGGCGACGACGCGACGCCGAATTTTCCCCCTCGTCTCTCTCGCTTTCTCTCTCTCTCTCTCTATCTATCTCTATCTATCTCTTTCTCTCGCTCTCTCGTACACTATACCCAAAAAGAAAGCCAGGCCAAATGCTGAGGGTCAACACGAACATTCGAGCAAGCAAGCGAGCGAGCGAGAGAGACGGAGAAAACCGCGCGCGCCGAATTTTCCGCACGCTCTCTTGCTCGCTCCCCTATAGCTCCCCTCCATCCCGTCGCAGGTATGCGCTATACGTGACCCAAAGAGCAGGGGGAAAAGGGACGAGAGATAGGCAGAAAATCCTGTCAGTGGTGGTGGGTTTGCCTACTGCATAGTCGTAGGGGCCCGGCGCTATATTGTGCGCACGTATCCAACGGTATATAGTGCCGAGCCCCCCTCTCTCTTTCTCACTCTCTCTCCTTCCTGGCCTCTGGGCCCCGGGGTTGGCGATACTGTGTTGGTAGGGTAGGTACGTGCGTGTGGCATCGATGGTGCGCTGTGTGTTCTTTGTTTTTGAGCAAGGGAAACAGAGATATAAGTTTGTAAATAAGAATAGTGGATGTGCAAGTTGTCGGTGTGCAGGTAATGGCATTTTCAGAGCTGTTGAATGATCATCCGAGGATGCTTTTGATTGGATAATAGGCCGGGGAGTCATGTGAGCTAATTTTGAAGGGTTATTAACGATGCTTACTTACTTTGCGGGTTACTTGTTGCTAGTCTGTGATGTAACGATACTGTCGTTAGTCATCAAATGACTATGAAGTATTGGAGTGTTATTGTTGTCGCGTTGTTATAATGTTGTTCGATATTGCAGTATTATTGTTGTGGTATTATTACAATGTTATTTTTTGTTTAAGATGTCTAGCCTGAAAGTTACGTGTATAAAACAGTTTATAAATATAAAAAGATGGAATTGTAAGATAAGAAATCTAAATTGTTTTATAAAAAAAGAGTGACTACCGTTATTAACCAATTCCCAATACAATCCTTCCAAATTACAATACATCTGATATCGAACATTGCCCAAACTCCTAACGACTTCGCGCCTAACAGTACACGGAGAGAAATTTTAGAGTAAAAATTACCAAGGTGCCTTGGTAGCGCATGGATAGACTGTCAAAAGCCGTGATATTCCCAGGTTTCTAATACAATTTATAAGTTTCCCAGGAAAAACTACCATAACCACTTAAAAAAAATACCAAATTATCTGAATAAAAATTACCAGACACACTAGTAAAAATTGAGGTCTAGTCATTTTTACAAGGTAACCTAAGAATTTTTACTAAGAAAACTGATAAATTTTACAAAATAACCTGGTATTTGTGTATTCGCGCATGCGCACTGCGCATTATTGTGTTTCAGAAGATTGATACTAGAGGCGTGCGCGACGTTAAAATGAAAACAATACACATATTTTCAGTAAGTAATAACGGCGATTCAAATGACTGTTGGTAACAGCTTCCATGGCGCAGTCGGTAGAACGTCGGACTCTCAACCCAAAGATCGTCGGATCGAATCCCGCTTCCGTAAAAATTTTTTTTCAGTTTAATGTTTTTTCATCCTTGTTTCTGTTTCTATTTCTATATTAAAATACTATATATCCATCAATATGGATAAAAAAAGTTAATTTTTTTAATTTAAATTAACTAAAAAAATTTTACCAAGGCACTTTGGTAAAAAGTTTGAAATTGTCAGTCTGTCCATCCATTACCATAGAAACTGGTAATTTTGTCTCGAATATTTGTAATTTTCACTACAAAATTTCTCTCCGTGTACCTATAACCACTAGCTCCCCTAGCGGAAATAAAAAATGTTAATAACTGTAAATAACTGTAAAAAACTGTAAAAAACTGTTAATAACTGTAAATAAATGTTTGAATTGAGACAGTAATAACAGTTATTTACAGTTATTTACAGATATTTACAGTTATTTACAGTTTTTTACAGTTATTTACAGTTTTTTAAAAATAATACTGTAGAAATAAAGGTACTGATAAAAGTTATTAACAGTTATTAACAATTTTTTACACATATTTATAGTTATTTATAGTTATTTACAGATATTTACAGTTATTTACAGTTTTGTTGATAAAAATAAAGTTGTTATTATAGCGAAAAAAATTTACTGTGTATAAACTGTAAATATCTGTAAATAACTGTAAATAACTGTAAATATCTGTAAAAAATTGTTAATAACTGTTAATAACTTTTATCAGTACCTTCATGCCTACAGAATTATTTTTAAAAAACTGTAAAACTGTAAAAAACTGTAAATAACTGTAAATAACTGTAAATAAATGTTTGAATTGAGACAGTAATAACAGTTATTTACAATTATTTACAGATATTTTTACAAAAACGATTTCCGCTAGGGTCTCCCGAAAAAATAAAAACTAGACGCACTTGCGGCACAATCCAGTCCACTAACTAATTACTTCATCCCGCAAAAACGAACGTACCTATACATACATATACTACCATCTCCTCTCTCTCTCTCTCTCTCTCTCTCTCTCTCTCTCTCTCTCTCTCTCTCTCTCTCTCTCTCTCTCTCTCAAAAGGAATGCACGAAAGCGAAACGGCTCTCTCAGCTCCTTTTCAAAACTACGAAACACATACGCGCGTGCGTCTGTCTGGCGCGCGCACACATAACGCACCCCGCCGAGAGCGCGCGCGCGATCCCCCAAAGCCGCGAGAGCAGCTGCGGGCGCAAACCGGTGCGTATGTCTTTTTCTCTCTCCCTCTCTGGCATTGTAGGCACACGCGTACGCGTATACATGTATGAAGTATGTATGTATGCATGTATACATATATAGGTGGAGTCTTGAAAAGCTTCGTGGCGAAGGACGAGGGAGCGGGAGGGAGGAAGAAAACTCGTATGTATGTATTCTGCTGCTGGGGCCCGTTACGAGTGCCGGGCCCGGTTTTTTCTTCGCCGTGTGTTTAAAGCAGGCAGGGTTGTGTGTGATCAGCCGGAAGATGGGGGGATTCTTGGGGTATGTATGTGCCTGCGCGAGATGCTGTTTGGGATTGATACAGTTTCGTGGACCGTTTGTTTATTTGGGTACGGATATATATGAAATGGAGTATTGAAGTAATGTTGCTAAAGTATTTTTAGAGTATTGTTTTATTTTTTTAAGAAACTATTTGAGTAATATTACTTTAATACTGAAGCAATAATTTTTTGTGATTGTATTTTTAATTTAGTTAGTGATTCGTGAAATTTATACAATCTTATATTTTCTTGAATATGTGAATAAGGTATTAAGAACATGGAAGAAGAAAGTAAACTATATTTATTCAATGAATAATTATAAATAAGTAACGGGACGTATACAAAAATATTATGTTTGATGTAATTTCTCAAGTAACCTAACTGTGTGAAAGCTGAGTTTAGAATGATTTGATGCCGGTAGATCTGCTGCGTACATACTTCTGCAACCTGCATGGTGAATATTAAAGTATACTCTCTAAAGTTGAATTAGTGAAAATTGCTCCACCATTTAAATTAGTAGAAAAAGCTACTAATTTATTAGTGAATATTCACTATTTCATTAGTGGTTTTTTAAAAACTACTAATTAAATTAGTAAAAACTACTAATCAAAATAGTAGTTTTAATAAACTACTAAATGAAATAGTGAATATTCACTAATAAATTAGAAGTTTTTTCTACTAATTGAAATGGTGGAGCAATTTTCACTAATTCGACTTTAGAGAGTAGATTAATAAATTACATTACTAGGAAAGACAGTATGCAAACTACGTGTTTTGTTGGAGAGAAAGTTATTTTACATATACTCAGCAAAAGATTTCACAGTAAAGCGTGTTTACTACAAACATGGAATTTTATATTTCTCTACAATTATCAATTGATGCCTAGAATGAATTGACATTCTATTGAAACAAACCAAACGAAAACCTTCAACTCGCCAACGCACATTGATTACTCACAAAATTTACCCGAAAATCACACCAACCTCAACTTAAAAAAAAAGGAGAATCCCATCCAAATATTATCGTTCGAACCAGCCGCCTTCGCGCGGCCATTGTCAAAAAGCTCGACGAATCCCGGCGCTTTTTACCGCGCAATAAAGTGGCGGGGGCGCGAGGAGCGACCGAATGAAAATAAAGAGCGCGAGCGCGGAGGATATACGACTTCGCGCGAAACTCGACAAAATTCTCTATAAATAGACGCACGCGCGCCACGGTATATACGTAGCGTACGGTATATATACGCCGCGTTTACGCGCCTCTAGAAATTTTGGGCGAATTCGCCAAGGTGCGGGATGCCAGCGGCGACGACGACGTCAGCGAAGCGGTGAATGAGGTTTTTCGAGAGAGCAAAAGCGTGAATGGCAGGAGTTCATTGAAGAGTGTGTGTGTGTGTATATTGTACGTGTGTGACTGTGTGTGAAAGGGAAATGGAATTTTTTCGTGGGTATCTCTGTTAACGGGCAGAGTTTGAATTGAATTCCTGGGTTTTGTTTGGATGTTATGTAAGCAGTCTGGAAATTATAAGACGCGTAAGTGTGAGCGAGACTGTATAGTATTATACACGGAGAGAAAACTTGAATAAATATAACCTTATTTTCATCCGCCAAGGTTAGTGCATGTAGTCAATCGCCAATGCCGGACTCTTGGCCGTTTTTGCCTGAGTCCTCCGTAAACGTAAACCATCACAGTCTCATGTTTTTTTGAGGTTAGGAGATGCAAACATCATTTGCACGTAAATAAATAAACTTTACATAGTTTATATACGATTTACATAAGTTAATTATAATTGTAATACGTTTTTCTATTATAATTTAGGTAAACAAAATCAATTATTAAGAATTGGTGAACGTATCTGAGTCACTCAGGCCGCGTTGGCCTAAGTCTCCAGTTAACGATACTTAACTTTTCTCTCCGTGTAATATTATTATCAAGTGTGGATCATTCACTAAAAATAGGTGTTTACTATATGGTCGGGTAAATATTTACTAGGCTCGATTGTCCTTATAATATTTATTAATAAACGGCGGTTCACGATTTTTTCGATCCATTATTTTTAGAGCAATATTTTTCTGTGCGCTCGAAGTCGTCACCGCGCGGCGCGGCGAGGACGGGAAGAAAAATTATTTCGCGTTTTTAAACTCGCACACGTCGCGCAGCCTATCTATTATGTCGCCTCGCCGGCGTTTACAAAGCTGTATAAATACTAGAGAAAATTTATGAATCGAGGCTATAAGATCAGCGACGATCACCATTTTATGTATGGTTAATTAGTTTCGTGCTTTGTCGACGTATATACGCTTGTAAATGAGGATTAAAATATAATTCATCTAACGTGAATGATTTTCCTGGATAACTATATGATGTACAAAAGTATTTAAAAATATGGTTCTTATTATTGACAATCTTAATGGTCGCATTAAAATATTAAAACAGTAATGACACAGTGTATTAAAGTTATATCGTTATAAAGACTTTGAAGATTTTTCATTACAAGATCGGCTTTAAAAGCACTTTCATTCAAATTATAATTTTAAAAATATTCAGAGGCCCGGCAGATGTTGAAATTCGAAGAATTAACACAGTTACAGCTGTTCGGGCGGCATAATAATCCACGTTTTACAGAATGCTAATTCGAAAGTACCTACTTTTTCAACTGCATTCTCTTCGCTAAACTGCTAACCGTTTACTAAATTTCACTATTATTCGCATCGCACATATCTTAAGTATATAATGTTTAACGCAAAACAGAAGTAAAAAGTAATTTATTTAAAAAAAGACTTAATAATACCCGAGAAGACCTTAAGCTTAATTGAAATGCACATGTATGCATGAATTTCTATGCTAATTGAAATCAACAAATGTTATTCGGACAGTAGGTCACTCACGCACGGCCATTAAATATTTATACCATTCAATGAACTTTTTTTTCACTCACTTTTTTAACAACTCCAGACTCAGCGGCCAACTATCACCCGATTCCAAAACCAAGACCCAACGCTCAAATCTAGCGCAATAATTAATAACCTAGTCCGAAGCGAAAATAAACAAGCGATTTCCAAGAATCGATTCGCATCAGCAACATCAAAGGCACATCAGCTCGGCAAACCCCAGGCGTTAAAGGTCCGAAACCTCAAGCCATCTCTCTCTCCTATATACGTAAGCTTCTGCTACTTACTCGGCTTTCCCTATGCGCGCAGCGTCGACCGCGTGCTATGCTCGCCCGCGTCGAGATTGTCGGCCGCCGCCACCGCCGCAGCCGCGAGGTTTATTAATAAACACACGTCGCGAGGGAACACGTGCCCTCGCAAGACGGGGAAGCGAAAGCGAGAGAGAGAAAGAGAAAAGTCGGCCGGAGATTCGGGCTGATTTAGCGGTATCTCGGTGGATTATAGAGGGAGGTGATGAACCGGGAAAAAGTGAGGGTAGATGTGGGACACGTGGGTGGAATTTGGGAGCGGGAAAGTGGTGGTGAAGGTGGATTAATTGGTATAGGTATGGAGTTGCGTGAATGACATTTTTGTGGAGTCGGTATTTGAGGGTTTTTCTTCGGTCATTTGCAATTTTAAATTTTAATCAGTTACTGCCGTTACAGCCATAAACTATTGTTTACGAAATACTCTGAGCGAAAACCAAATATCGGATAACTGCACGTATTTTTAAATATTCCTGAATGATATGGACAATGATAACCGACGCAAGTTGCGCAGTGTTTTGTCTAGTCCAAACCGCTCTGGCAGAGCTTCAAGCAATTATGTAGGGTATTACCGCGGATGCTGCAATAACCGCGAATCGACGAAAAACGCTCTGCAATTTCATTTTCATAGTATAATACGGCATTTAATATTTATTCGATCATACAAAATATTAATTAATATAAGAAATCGTCTTAAAAAGAGAATAAAGCACGATTTATATGAGTATACTACATTATTGTCTGGCCATCCGCGGTAATACCGTCATTTGTACAAATACGATTGCTGGTATTGGTTACTGCGGCATTGGTTCAACGTAACCTCAAATAGTGAAATCAAGAAGTCTACCAATATATATGAGAACATTTGATAACTACTATGTTCTAAATGATATATGATGTAAAAATATACAGATATGTTTATTTTTTCGGTTGTAAAATTATAAATAATATAGCAAGCTCAAGGTAAAATCTTGCAGTAATACCCTCCCAGTGATTGATGCACTCGCAGTAAAACCCCCGCGGTAATTCAATCATACCCGCAGTAATATCAGCCTCGGATCTATTTTTTAGATTACATTTATCAATTAACTATATGTTTTTGATCATGTGATAAGCGTCACTTTTGCATTTCTGGTAAGTTAAAGAAGAGTTAAAAAAAGAATTGAACTTAAATCATCGAGGTAAAGCTTTTAATTCGTGTACTATAAGACGCCTGTGCTCAAAAACCGCGGTAATACCCACTTTTACCCTACCTACCTACCGCACTTGCGTAGCGCGTCAGGTAGGTTAGTCGTGAATTGTTTCGTCTAGAATTATTTAAATCCCTAATGACAAATCCAATTAGCATGTTCGGCTGAATTATCGTTCAGTTCCTGAAGCGCGCGCTCGCGTGCGTCGTAATTTATCTGATCGGCAAGTCAACGAAAAACTATACCGAGTGTGTGTGCGACTTTGGCAATACCGAGAGAGAGAGAGAGAGAGAGAGAGAGAGAGAGAGAGAGAGAGAGAGAGAGAGAGAGAGAGAGAGAGAGAGAGAGAGAGAGAGAGAGAGAGAGAGAGAGAGAGAGAGAGAGAGAGAGAGAGAGAGAGAGAGAGAGAGAGAGAGAGAGAGAGAGAGAGAGAGAGAGAGAGAGAGAGAGAGAGAGAGAGAGCTGCAGTGTCATATTATAATAGAAATGATATTGCTCAATCAGCTAATTATTTTGTATCACTAATAAATTACAAAAGCGGTGGAGCCGATAGTATAGGTTTGCTGATTTTCGGACGCGCGCTCCAGTGTGAATCATCCTCGAATTTGGATCAATACTCGAAAAAAAAATCTCGGTGCGAGATGACGTCACGACATCACATCGCGCAACAGCGTGAAACACCCTATACGCATGATACTGTCAGTTTTGCGTGATATTATTTCTTAGATTGACATAACGACGCATCCAGCGATATTACACTGAGAAAAGGATTTGTTTACTGTTAACATGGCAGTGTAACTGTTAACATGCGTACGTTTAAATATGACCAAATATAGGCATTGTAACAGTTAATATATCATATGTTATACTGGTAAACATTGATATTTTAACAGTTATAACTATATTGGGTTTGACCGTCAAAATCTTCCCTATTCAAATATACGATATTGTAACAGTTACAATATTGCAATTCTAATCAAATAGATAAATATGTTAACTATAACAATATTCTTCTCTCAGTGTATAAAGTGGATGAAAATAGAGGCATTTTACTTCTTTTCCGAGCTGCCTTTGTTAAACGGTATATATTGCGAAAAAAAAACTAGCTGTACTATAAAAACTATTAACATATCGCGGCGTGCGCGCGTTTCACAACGTGTAGTGTCATAACAGCCAGCCGGGCGCGTGTGCGATTCAAAATATTTCTCTTTTAGCATATATATATATATATATATATATATATATATATATATATATATATATATATATATATATATATATATATTTTTTTTTTTTTTTTTTTTTTTTTTTTTTTTTTTTTGAAACGTTTCATAAGCGGGGCTGATAGTACATGGTTATTATGATATAATTAGCGAAGAAGTGGATAAATTGTTTTAGGAAAATTTTTTGTTTTAATTTTAGGTTTGTCGGAGAAAAATTATTAATCGAGTATATAACTTGTTGTTGACTCGGAAGCTCCGACAAATTGTTCGTATAATTAACGTTGAAAAAAAAAGTGATAAGGTGTTCCAAATCAAACGAAGGCGCCAGTTGTGCATACAATATTTATCGTACGACGTTATTTGTTATTAAATTGTTACTGAATGAATTGCATGCTTCGGAGTTAAGAATAATTTTTCATTCGGCCGTTGTTAAACAGATTTTGCAAAATTATAAACTTTTGGTAATACCGATAGTTAGTATCTTTTTGGAAATTATGTTAATAAGTCATCTATTTACAAATTATATTACCTAAATGTAAATAAAGTACGATAAGAGCGTTGTATACGTATACATAATAAAATTTTATTATTTTATTTTGGGGATTTTCTTATATCGAATCAAAAAATTTCTTACAATCACAAAACTACAATTTCCTAATCACGATAAAAAGAAAACTGAATATTTAAGATAATCTAAATTCGTTCTAAAATCTACACTGTTAAAAGTATTCTTAAATTTAAGAAAATTTAAGTACTAGTTGTACCTTAAAGTTAATAATTATCTTGTTACTGAAAGTGAATCGATATATACTTTTGTGAAATTTAATAAATCCGTACATTAATTTGAATGTATTATTTCAAAACATATATTGAACATTAATTATTATAAATTTTGATTCAATATAATAGAGAAGGCATTACATTACAAGAATATTTCAAATAATTTAATAATTTCATTGATAATAAATAACATACGCGTTCATAATATTTCATGCAAATCTTAGTAAACTTAAAATATATTGTTTAATTTTTATAATTAATGTTTAGAAAATTAAATAATAACCTTTTGAAATTTCAAAAATATTTCTTACTACTGTTAAAAATGTCCTTAAATTTAAGAAACTTTTATACCACTCTAACCTCAAAATCATAACTTCAATATGATTATTCGGTTTTCGTGGTATAAAATACGGCTCGAAACTAGTGCGTAATAAGATTTTTAGCTCATGTGACTTTTCTCACTCGCTTCGTTCGTGCGAAAAACATCACATGAGCTTAAATAATCACCTTTCGCACCCGTATCGAAATGTACTATTAAGTTACAAATATTTCTGAATTTTAGGAATAATGTAACTGAATGTAATGTTGTATACAAATACATTAAGTTTAATACAGAAACAATAAAATTTCGGCGCAAGCATAAATAAATGCCAAATTTGAAATTGGAATTTTCCCGTCATGTATGTGCCGCCAGCCAAAGTCTAGTTCGCGCACCGCCGCTAGGCGGCGTACCCTCTCCCTATAGCCTCCCGTACCTAAGTAAGACCACCCCGCTAGCCATTTTTACTCATACATCTAGTTAGTAGATAGTCATCGGCAACTACCGTATTGAGTTAATAAAGGACGGTTTTGTGTGAAAGTTAAATAATTGTTTTTATTTAACACTCAAGTCAGTTTCATGAAATTGTATTAAATTTTCAACTAAATTAAGGTAGTTCTCTAACGCGTTATGGTTTGTGCGCTCAGCGAGAGCATAAACTATACCATACGCATGCCATACGCGTCGTTCTGTCTCTCGCTCTCATGCATGTCGTCTGCTATTTGTGTTTATAATCCTTCATATCTTTTTAAAAAGGTCGGCTTGACACATATTTGATAAACTTAAAAGAAAGCTGAATTTCATCTTTCTTAAGCTGTGTTTTTCTTTTTCAAAACCCACTTTTTTATCAAGTAATACTATTACTTCCTGTTATGCGTTATATGGCGTCATTTACTCTCAATGTAAAAGTAACCATTTTCAATAATTTTTTGCTTGAATAATAGGTCGGCAACCTATATTTTAAAAAATAAAGAAAAATCATTTAGATTTTAAAGAACACGCTAGAATTTTATTACTTTCGAAACCCACTTTTTGATATATTAGAGAACTACCTAATAAGACGTGTTTTGCTGCGTTTATTATATTTCATAGGCAGTATATAAATTTTAAGAATCTGGTATTTAGTTTTTCAATAAATTTAATGGATGATTCAGCAATAAATTTCATTACAAGCGATTAAATTTCATAACATCGTATTGAGTTTTCAAGAATGTTATTAAATATTATTTTGTTATTCTTATGATATTTAACAGATGGCTTATTAATATTAAGAATATTGCATCTAATTTTTCAATTAATTTATTGTATCTTTCTGTATTAAATTTCATATAAAAATTATTAAATTTCATGAAATTGTACTGAATTTTCAACTACATCAATAAATAGTCCTTTGTTACGTTTATATTAGATTTAATAGGTGACATATTAATTTTAAGAATCTGGTTCATTAATTTGGTTTCAGAACGTCTATGAATTTTGATTCCGATACATTGTTCTTAAATTTAATAAGTATTTTTCTAACAGTACACGTATTACGACTGAATTTAGCCGAGTTCCTTCATCTCGCTCAGCGCTACAGTTTAACCTGACTCGATCCAAAAATAAAAGTCGACTTCTGCCGACAGTGACTCCCTCAAACTCACACCGTCATACTCTACATATCATTTTTCCCAGATATAACGCGCTTAAATCACATTTATTATAAATTCCCAAATCAAATAACACGTTGTACGTCTAAAAATAACATCGAGCTCCAAAATGTACATCGGAGCGCTGGTCAACCCGACCTCCCGTCCACTGTGCACGTTGAGACTTTGATTCGATTTTAAAAACTCAAACATCGAAACCCCGCCTTTCTCAACATTACAGCGCAGTAACCTTAGCAAAAATCCACTTCACCCCGGAGCTTTCGCCTCGCCATTCCACCAGTTATCTTTTCGGAAAAACATCCAGCAGAGACCGCGCCGAACTTCTGTTCCTCGCCGTCTCACACTCTTACTCTCTTACGTACACACACACACATACACACACACACACTCACCGGAAGCAGCTGTTTCTCCGGGCACAGGCTGGCGCGCGGGGCACGGGCTGCACACACACTCTCTTTCTCTGTCGGCCCGCTCTCCTCTCCCCGGTGTGCAATCCTCGACTGCACGCACAACAGAAAAAAATCACTGGTACTTTTAATAAATCTATATCACCAACACTGTGCTCATCGGCACCTGACTATATACCGCACGAGGCGTGTGCGTATACGTATGTAATATAATGCGTAACGCGCGACGCGAGTATATGTGTATATTTTAATGCGGAGCGCGGAGCTGTGTAAGTGTACGTGCGAGCGCGTCGGGCCTCCACGTGCAAGTGCTGCGCCGCCGCCGCTGCCGCGCGATCGGCGCTGCTGCTACGCGCGGCGCGCGGGCTCCGTCCGGGGGAGCGCGCGAGAGCTGCGTTTCGGCGCGCGCGCGCGCGGCTGCCGGTTTTGCGCCGGCTGCCGATTGGCCCGCTGGCTACGACTCCATTTTACTTCGCTCGCGCGCTCTCTCTCCCTCTTTCTGTCCCGCGCGCGCGCACGATAGCCGACGTGTGGGTATTATATAGATATTGTAAGAGAGGCCTGTGTGAGAGTGAGAGAGAGGAGTAGTAGGTATTATACCTGCATGCGAGGAGTTTTGAAGGTTCGTTTCTTTTTTTCGTAGGGAGAGGAAAATATAAGTGGATGGTGGATGGGGTTTTCCAAGGTTTTTTTACAGAGTTGAGCAAGGTGGGAAGGGTTGGGGATGAAGGGGGTGATGGGAATGACAGAAGAAGGGTAGGGTGCAAAGGGGACGAGCTCTGTGGTGGTTGGAGCGGAATTTTTTCGCTTTCGAACTATGCTAGTGTTATTTTTCTTTAATTTAATCTGTTGCATATCGTTTTGTAACTCAGCTTAATAAAATTTTAGTGTAATTAATTTATGTAGAAGGAATTTATACAAATTCTATTGAAATATTTTTGTTTTCTTTTTCGTTTATAATATTAGAATTTTATTTGTGTTTACAGGTTTGGAATGAAGTAATGTATTCAAGAATAAACATTTATTATCAAAAAACGTGTAATAATATTTATGACGCTCGCCAATCATAAAATTAGGTCTGATATTAAGCAACGCAAAGCCGAAACACCGATGATTTTGAAATATATAGGTTTTCCCTTTGACATGTCGCCGTAAACATCAAAGAAAATTTCTGGATTAAAAAGTCACAAAACAAGCGCACGCGCGCAACACGTGCGCCTCATCGCGAAAATAGACTTGCTATTTATATATTTATGAATGATTTTTATATTTACGAAATTCCTCGTCAGACTTTTAAGCGCTCGCAATTTTACGGCTTTTTACGACTGTCTATCTCTGTCCTGTCAAAGTGGACTAAACACTCTCGCAGTGACATTCACTTTCCCGGGGATGATTGAATGACTTATTTTTGAAATGTGATTGTTCAGCAGTCTTCTCCGTTCGAACACATTCGTATTACACTTCTTGCTTTTAATTATAAAACATATCGTTTTGATCAATTTAGAATTAAAATTAATTATTTAGACTAAATAAAAATTTATCAATTAGAGTATCTTATACTTTGCAGTGATTTTTCATATAATCTCATTAAATCTCTATACCAAAGCATGTATTTGTATGTGGCTTCTTGAATCTATTCAAGAAATTTTTATCCAGCATTATGTAATAGTAAAATATACAAAATCTCCATTCCTCGTGATTTCTCAAAATCCATATAGCTTCCCAAAATAAAAGCTCAACTATTCCCCATAGGATTTCCCGATAAGTCTAAATACGTCACCCAACAAATACACACATCATACTCTCCAAAATAAAAATCCACTAACCCTACCAACAAAACCAACCACGACAATCCGAAAATAAACCATCACCTTTCAAAAATCCAAATCCACCTCCGCCCAAAAAAGACCAACTCGAAAGTCACACATCCGAACACCATCTTCCTCTCCCTCTCCTCTCGTCATTAGCTCCACACACACACACACACACACACACACACATCCACCCGGGAGACCCACGCGTCCCTTTAAACACTCTCTCTCTATACCTCCCCAGAAAAGCCTAACCTCCCGGTCTACTAATCCGAGAACCTCTCCTGCCCAGTCCCGCACGCTCGAGAGTTACACACACACATACACATCGGGAGGAGCTCCAGCGAAGAAAAAAGCGGCGACACGCGAGAGCCGTTGCCATAGAGGCGAGCGGCCTCGCGGAGCATAAAGGAGCATCAGCTGTTCGAATTATGTATTATCGTTGCGGAGAGCCGGCAGATGTTCAGCAACCTGGAGCGCGGCGAGCGGATAGCTGTTGCTACGACTCCGCCCGGAACGCGCGCTCTGTTCGGTTGCTGTATGTGTGTACATCTATGGGACGTGATGAAGATTCGGAGGATTTTTTAGTTTTTGGGGTGTGTGAAGATATGAGGCGGGACGGGGTAGTTTAGAAAGAACTGAAGTTGTGTTATAGTAGGGTGTAGATGAGGTTGGAGAGAGTGAAGTGTTGTAGGATTTTTGCGAGTGTTCGATAGGTAGAGTCGATGTTTTTCTAAAATTCCCACTTTCCTAAGTGGAGTGATTTAGAGGTGTAAATGCTTGGACACATTCGTAGAGCAAAATATTTCATTTTCTATTGCTGTATTGAATCGTATTGATTATCGAGTGCTTTTGAGGAAAAGCAAAAGTATATGTTCATTGCATTTTATTCACAAAATGCATATTCATAAATTTAAAGAGTTTTGTATATGTATAAAGTATTTATGCGCCCTGAATATTAAAAATACATTTTCCATGTACAAAATAGGCAAATGAAACAAATTAATACCATTCCTTCAATTTTTAAAAAAATTTAAATAATTTCCAGTCGTAATTTACAGTACCTACAAGACCTTGACTGACTTTCAGAACTCAACTATACATTTTTAACAACTTCGAAACATCTGCCAATACAAAAATATACCACCTTCTCTTTTTACCATACTTTTACCTTTACCCACTTTAACGCACTCGTGTGCGTAATATATACAGATACATACACACATGTCGCTGCGCTGTAGGGTTAACGAAACAGGAGCGCGTGTACTTATAAGCGTGCTGTGCGCTCAGCCAACCCACTAAATTACACGTCCTTACCTAGTTAGGACGGAAAAAGTATACCGTACAAATAAAAGTGTTGTTATGTGTGTCTAATAAATGTTGGCGATTCGCGTGCCACGGGGTAACCAGTCAATCAGCCTCGTAATACTAACACGTCTGTGTATATAAATACACGAAAAGTCTTAATCGACATTATAAGCGAAGTTCGCGTATCCTTTCCCTATAATATTGTATCTGCAAATTGTACGAAACAGAATGACCCACATTTTTGACGCCATAGCCCAATCAAAATCTCCGTCCCCTATATTCCCACCACTACATCCAGCACACAACAATCTATTCTATATATCAGAAAAGAAAAGAACCGACACCCCAGGAGGCTTTTCCGGGCCAGCCGGTCGGATTTTCCGTTACTATAGGCGGAAATTCAAAAAGCGAGCGCAGTTGCAGTTTGCGGGGAAGGTGAAAGAGCAGACGCACACGCACGCACACAAGACCGCAGGGACAGGACAGACGGTGTGCGCGCGAGAGAGAGGAAGGTGAGCTCCAGGGTGGGGGCACACAGGGTATTGTGACGAAGGCCGGGAAGGATTCGTGGCGGATAATTTATTAATTTTTTTTTTTTTTATATCGGGATGGAGAGGAAATTGGATGGTGTGGAGATGTTTGGTTGGATTGTGTATGGGTTTGAGAATAACTGGAAGTAGAAAGGGCTTGAAGAGTTAAAATATAAAACATCAGGTGGCTAAGTTATTTGAGAATTTGGAATAAGTACAATTATTCATATATAATGGATATTTTAGCTTTCCTGAAAAGTTTTAGACAAAATAAAAAAAGTTTAGGAATGTACAACTCTAATCGTTTGCATTAGCGAAAAAAAAACAAAAATAAATTTTTAATGCCAGCCTTCGTTCTCCATTCCTTTTCACATTACTCTGCTTTAAAATGTGCATAAAAGTATTTAGAATAATTTATTCTTGCTTTTTCAATGATAGAAAAATATTAATAATGCAAATTGGGGCGAGAACTGGGTCGACCGTCATTTTCCGTTACCAATTTTCGTTCGAAAATCGAAAAGAATTAATAATTGAGGGAAGCATTATATCGAGCGCATATATACCTTCATTTGCCACGTGACTGACTTTGAATAATGCAAAACCGTGCCCTATAATATAGGTGACCTACACTGCACGTTTGAAATAGCGTAGTGTAACGCAAATTTAAAATTTAAAACAAAAAATATTTTCATACTCTCAAAATGATTCCTTCCTTCGCATATTATCGCTGTAAAAAGCCGAATCAACACAATCCCTAAACGCTCTAATAAAACTCTACCCCGTTGTCCACCCAACCCCTCTTCCTCCAAGCACCCCACAGAACCCTCATCTCTTATCACAGTCGAATCTCCAGCTCACCTCAAGCTCACCCAACATCTCTCTCCCTCTCATACACACATCCTGCCAAGGCTGTATACTCTACTACTCCTCGCACCGCGCACCACCACCATTGTCGCGCGCGTCGCGAGCGCATTTTTCACGGCTACCGTATATACGCCGTGTGCACGTGCGCGTGCATTTCTCGCTCGCGCGAGGAGAGGAAAGAGAGACAGCTGTGGGGCAGCTGGCAGCGCGTGCCGCGCGCGCGTATGTAAGTGTGAGAGAGCGAACCTATGGGGTCTCGAGCCGTCCGGTGGGCCCTTGCTATGGCTGCGTGCTTGTGGATGCGTGTGTATTATATATACAGGGCTGCAGCTTGCGCGCGCGAGTTGACAGGAATGAAGTTTACCAAGGTTCGAAGCCGCGGGTGAATATGGTGTGAAAAGTTTTTGGACTTTTTGGGAGTCGGTGGTTGGAGTGGTGAGTGCGGAGTTGGGAGAAAGTTATAGGATGTTTTGGGGGTTTTTTTAGCATTTCATTGTTTGGGAAGAGTGTCGTTTGATATGATGCTAATTGTAGGTGTAAACATTTATTTGTCATGTTTAATTTAGAAGAATATTTTGACTTTTTGATTGTATCGTGTAATTCTTTTTGTAACGTGTTGCATCGTCATATGTTGAAGATTAAAGAAATTTTTCAAAATATTTATAAAATGTACATTTTCACTGCGAAACTGATAACATCATTTGCAATTTTAGAAAAATAAATTGAAATTTATGAAAAAAATCGATTCAAAAATAATTATTAATATTTTTACCAAAAAGAAAAATGGAATTTTATCATAAACCATAACAATGGTCTGATTCTGATTCATTAAAAATAATGAAAACGCACAAAAACTCCCATTCATCCTACGAGCTCTCTCTCTCTCTCTCTCTCTCTCTCCCGCAATAATTATTTGTTTTTCCGAGAAACCCCGGGCGCATCTGTTTCGATAATTCGAGTCAAAATGAGAGGGTTGGCCGTGCCGTCCACTTGACGTGAAATGCCCCATGTGCGTGCGCACATTATCGCGTGCTAGGTGCAACACCCTACTACCCGTATGTGAGGGTCATGCATATCCTCGTAGATGGATATACACTACCACTGCTTCGCTTTGCGAGCCAGTGGCGCAGTGTGACAGAAATACGTGTTTTTTTAGCTGGTGGGTAGTTTCGCTGTTGCCGTTATCGTCATTCGAAATGGAGGTAGGTAGGTAGACTCATGCGCACAGTGTGCCTCGTTAGCGCTGCAGAGGGCAAACTACCGCAACGGTCGCCGAGGAGATGCGTGTGCATGTATATATGTATGAAAGAGAGAGAATTTTGAGAATTGTGTCGTTTGCATGTGGTGTGCGTGCGTGTATTCATATGCAAAGGTTGTTAGTTGTGTCAACGGCTTTTTGTCAGAAATATTCTTTAAAATACGAATAATAAAGCTGCCATTAAGCTATGCAGAAAACTGTTTCAATAAATACCT
Organism: Torymus aiolomorphi; assembly: GCA_036365515.1. Classification (NCBI taxonomy): domain Eukaryota; kingdom Metazoa; phylum Arthropoda; class Insecta; order Hymenoptera; family Torymidae; genus Torymus; species Torymus aiolomorphi. The sequence continues at coordinate 55,898,304 of CM070873.1, forward strand.
AATTCACCTACTTGACTCTACAAAATTCCTTCACCTTATAAAAAAAAAAAAAAAATGCTCCCATTCGAAAGTATTCTACCACTATATATATTGCCCCGCAACAAGAGACCCCTTCGTAAACAAAAGTAACCGCTCAATACTCAAAAATACTGTACACCCCTTCGCGCGCGCGCGTTCGCTCTCTCAAGTGCCATAATTGATTGACAGCGCTAACAGACCTTTTCCCGCACATGCGACTGTACGATGTCGGAAGAAGGAAAAGCGGCGGAGTACATATACATACATATACGCAGCCGAGCGCGCGTGAGACTAATTACGCGCAGAGCCTCGAGACGAGTCTACCTGTTGAACAATGCGGCTGAGTTTTAGCCCCGTTTAGAGACCGGCTTGTATATATGCAATGTCGCTGCTATATGCGCCCGCCTCACGCTCCATTGCAGACCCATGGGAATTCACGTGCTTGAGTGCTGCGCCCTGGGCTGTGTGCACGCGAAGATTGAAGTTTTAGATTTGGCTGAAGGAGTGCTGCGTTTTGGGTTTGTGAGAGGAGCACGTTTGTATATATGTTGAATTCTACAGAAAATTACCCCTAACTGTGGCCAAAAAATCGTAAAAATTCAAAGTTGAAGCACACCTCCAACAACTGGTTTTTCCTATTCTGTAGCAAAAATAATGCACGAAAAGTGTGTCGAACCAAGGAAATCGGAATAGTGTTTTTCAAGAAACTACATTTAGAAAGTAGAAGAAAAGAGCTTTAATTTGAGATTAGAATCGTTAAAATCGGTCGATTCTGTGCAAAGCTACGTGAATTTGAAAATTGCGAAAAATGACCAAAAATGAGCGACGTTTCCCAAATCCACGTAATTCTTAAAATTTTCGTCATTTTTCGTCATTTTTCGCCATTTTCGAATTCACGTAGCTTTGCACAGAATCGATCGATTTTAACGATTCTAGTCTCAAATTAAAGCTCTTTTCTTTTACTTTAATCGTTTTTTCATGAAAAAATTTTTTGCCGCCTCAATAGCTTGCTATTGGTTAATCATCAATGACCACTTTTCGTCCATTTTTCCCATGTTAAATTTCCATAAGAAAACTTAAATGTAGCTTCCTGAAAAACACTATGCCGATTTCCTTGGTTAGACACGCTTTTCGTGCATTATTTTTGCTACAGAATAAGAAAAACCAGTTTTTGCAGGTGTGCTTCAACTTTGAATTTTTACGATTTTTCGACCACAGTTAGGGGTAATTTTCTGTAGAATTCGACACACACACACACACACACACACGCACACACACACACACACACACACACACACACACACATATTATATGCGCGGGAGGGTGTAGTATGTGTGAGATTCGACATTTTCAGTACTGTTGTCGAGTCATGTTTTACGAGTATTTTATCAGTTCCGTCTGTGGATGGTAAATAAGGAGCGCCAGCTGCAGCCGGGTAACAACACTGGAAGAGGCTAGTAAAAATGACCATGACCTGAACAATGACCGCAGGAGCAACATTTGGTCGATGCGATCTACAGTTACACGTTTCATATATAATACTGGCGCGAGTAAGGAAAACTTGTAATAAAATATATTAGAATTTGTTTTACCAAAGAATAATTTGACTTTTTCAAGACAACCATCAAAGATTTTTTAACATAAATGAATTATTTGTGATTTAAATGTTTTTTTTTTCACCTATATAATTGTAAGTCAATTCCCTGGTGGAAACTGATTTCATTATTTGTCTGTAATAAATAGCTAGTTTTAGTGGGGTGTAGCCAAAAACTAGCCATTTTTCTTGGATATTTCTATCTATCGATGAAACGATTTTTCCAACAATATTCGACAATTTAATAGATTGAAAATAGAAAGAGTTTTTTTAAAAATTTACACAAGCTTGTTCTTAACTATTTCAAAGGTATTAAAATTAGAGAGAAAAAGAAACTGTTGGTCACTTTTTTTAGTTAGAAAATGGCTAGTAGAAGGCTTGTTCTTATGACGAGGAGTGAGAGAGACAGAATCTAATAGAAAAATATGGGTTTCAGTTAATATCTAAGAAAGGAGTGCTGTAAATGATTTTTTAGTCTGTGTTTATTGTTTACATTTTTGTAAGCTATCTATTATAATTGACTGCTCTTAAATGTAATGTCAAGTCTTTGAGTAAATTTAAATTGAATATTTTGAGGTTATGCCATTCTATTTCCAATCTATTAAGTAGGCGAATAAGAGGGGAAAAAGCGTTTCAAGATGGCCATTAACTAGCCATTTATTCTAGCTATTTATTGACTTTCTGACCATTTCGTAATAGACAAATTTCTACCAGGGATTATTTTTAAAATAAAATAAATCCAACGAAGAAAAGTTACAAATAAGCAATAAACTTAAAATTATAGATTTTTTCCAGCACTTCTCTCATGGTATCAAATAAAAAAGTAGATCCCATGCATCCAACGCAAAACGCATCGAACCTCCCAGAAATTAAGAGAACAAACTTTCGCACATCATATACACAACTTCTCGCGTTACGGCTCTACCTATAGCTCTCGCGTAACACACTCGCAATATCAGTCCTGTCCAACCTACATACACGCACCTTGTCCCTCTCTCTCTCTCTCTCTCTCTCTCTTTCTCTCTCTTACTTGCACACTCGCTGCGGTTTCCCATCCGGCTCTCCTCTCCTCCTCCCGAACAGGAAATAGTCCTGAAGCATCCTAGAGGATACGGGGCTATTGGGTTTCGGGGCGCCGCGCGCGCTCGCGCTCCCTTGCGAGCGGCGAGAACGAAAAACTCTGCGACGCGTTGTAAAAAAAACGAAGACGAAAGCAAGAGAGAAGGAAAGAATAGACACACATACGAGCGAGCAAGCGTCGTCGTGCCCGCGAGGAACCGGAAAGCTTAGGGCGTTCAACCCTGCCGGCTGCAACGCGACATCGCCCGTATTGCAAGAGAGAGAGAGAGAGAGAGAGAGAGAGAGAGAGAGAGAGAGAGAGAGAGAGAGAGAGAGAGAGAGAGAGTATATTTAGATTTAAAAGGACCCGCGCGACGGACGATGAAGTCTTGGCTAAGTCTGCGTGTGTGCATAGGGGTATCTAATCTGATTCTTAAGATTGCGAGGGATATAGGTGTGGAGGGATTGTTTAGGCGGAGTATGTGGAGAGAGGGTAAGGGGAGGTTGGGAGTGCATATGGCGTGGGGATGGATGGCCAGGTGGTGTTTTTATTTTTCTCAGTGTGCGGTGTTTTCAATCCACTCTGTAATGTGGAATTGTTTGAATTTTAAAATGATTTCATTCAAATGTTGTTCAATATAATGGCAAACGAAGTGTTCTTTTTCCTTCATTCAATATGTACAAAAGACATATACATTCACTTATAGCTATCGAACCTTATCTTAATGTCATAAAAATCAACGACATGACTGACCGACCTCCATTCCGTATACGCGCGTATTCGCCTCTAAACTCCCGTTTTATTTCAGCAAATGACCGAATAATTAATCATCGATACAAAGAACCTACTATTCCCCAAAAATAAACCTCGACTATACACAAAACCCACACGCATCACAGACATAAGCCGGAGCGCACTTTAAAATCTCAACTTGGACGAAACCCGCGCCGATTTCCTTCTCCCCCCTCTTCTCGTCATTAGCTCTCTCGCTACTCATTCCGAGCCCCAACATTGTACATAGAAAAACGACAACGAAAGACCTCTACGCTGCACGCGTACATTTCGTCGAAAATACTGGGCGACTATATACGAAGGGACGACTTTTACGCAGGCGCGTGGCAGCGGCCCGTTATATGTACCTCCGCGTGAAAGATGGCCCCCTTTGAAGTAGCACGCGCGCGGTAGGAAAGTGGGAAGGGAATATATACCATTCCGCGCGCACAATGCTCGAGCTTGCGCGAGGCTCTCTCGAAATAGACGCGAGCGACGCGGCTGCCGATCTTCTCCAAAAATAAGACGGCCGTGCGCGCGAGCGAGCGAGCGAGCGCTGGGCTTTTTTCCTCTCGCCGCTGCTGCTGCTGCTGGTGTTGGAGAGGAGAGGAGGAGGAGGACGAGTCGGGAGGGCTCTGCGCTCGTTTATTTCTGGGGAACGTGAGGAGGAGGCGAAGAAATCGTTAAGTGCGAGAGAGAGAGAGAGAGAGGGCTTGTACGTGTAGAGCGAGATCATCATCCTCTTGTGCGCTATCGGTTTTTTATCTCTCTCTCGTCGCCTTTTTTCTCAGTGTGTATAATACGCGTGCTGTCGATGTATGATAATTGACACACGCGCGTGAGAGAGAAAAGTTGCTTGCTACTGAGGGTTATTATTGGGAGGTGAGGTGTTGTTGTTCGATGTAAAGGCAACTGTACAATCAATCGAACAATTGTTCAAACATACGGGAGAGGCTGGTAGGAGGTTCGCGGTGGGATGAGATATTCTTTCGTTGTAATTTTTTTTTACATTTTAAAAGCGTATACAGTGGAATTCATGTATTTTGGTATGATCTGCATTTTTTTACATGAAAATATTGTAGTGTTTTAGAACATAGACTGTGAGATACTACATATATGCAATCCATGTTTAATTATTACGTATTGCATAAATATCACGCTGCCTGTAAGCAGCGTTTCACTTTAAACTGGGATAAAAGCAGGTTCTTAACACTCGTAACTGATGAACGAGGTATTTGTTTAGCTGGTTGATGCTTTGATGATCCAGCTATAACTGATATTTTGTCACGATAGCCTGTCACGTTGGCTGGATTTCCTTTACCTAGAAAATATGATTGGAAATTTTAGTTTATCTTGTAACGTTTTCGAAATAAAAATTTTCGTTATACGATGTACCAACCAATAGCGTTTACTATGATTTGGATTCCACGGGAAGGTTTGTTGGAAGGAGTGCCATTATTAACGTTCGTTGTGGAGGACGCTGAAGTAAAAATGTATACGTTAACTTTATATATAATCATACGATAAATTAGGATGCTTTTAAAGATGTTTATGAATACCTATGTTTTGAGCTTGGCCATTACAATCGATGTAGATCTGATTGCAGTTACAATTGTTTCCAACCTGAATTATAATGCTGGTTCCCCCGTTTAGTATGAATTGCTTGACACCTTCAGTACTCTCATGATTCCCTCCATTATTGTCACTAATGGAAGGTTCTGTTATAAAAAATAAAAAATAATTTGGCAGATTTGTTTTTTATTTTGCCAACAGTCTTAAAATTATCATAAACTATTTACCATTTCGTGAAGGAACGGACGAATTTTCCTGACTGACGATACTTTGATTCTCTGGTGACGTACCGCCAGGAGTATTATCAGCAGAATTAGCATTAGTGGAGATTAACTCTTTATTTGATTTATCATTTTCTGCATGTTGTGAACCATTATACTTTTTGCCTGTTATTACTTCATAAGCTTCTGGATAAGTTTCGTAGATTTTTTTATTATGCCCATGTTCTAATTGATTAGTAAAATTACTTTCTCTCAAACCATTGTACGTTTTACCGGTTATTCCTTCGAAAGCATCCGGATAATTATCGTATAGTTTATTTCTACCATCTTCTGATTCTATGTTAACATCAACTGAATTATTATTATATTCATTAGATTTAGTTTGAGAATTATTTAAATTGTCTGTCTTGTCATCATTTTTGTCAATATTTAAAGAATTTATTTCTGTATTCCTCTTTTCATCACTTTGTGTTTTATTGAATTTCTCGCCCGTCTTTGCTTCATAAGCTTCTGGATAAGTTTCATAAATGTTCTGAGTTTGCCCATGTTCTAACTGAATAGTAGAATTATTTTCTCTCGAACCATTGTACGTTTTACCAGTTATTCCTTCGAAAGCATCCAGATAGTTATCGTAAAGTTTATTTTTATCATTTTCTGATTCTGCTTTACCAGTAACTGAATTATTATTATTTTCATTAGGTTCATTTTCAGAATTATTTATGTTGTTTCTTATGTAAATTTTATGAATGATATTTGAAGAATTGACTTCGTTGTTCCGTTCTCCATTATTTAAAGAATTTATTTCTGTATTCCTCTTTTCAGCTGTTTGTGTTTTATTGAATTTCTTGCCCGTCTTTGCTTCATAAGCTTTCGGATAAGTTTCATAGATTTCCTGAGACTGGCCATGCTCTAATGTATTAGTAGAATTTTCGTTTATCGATCCATTATATTTTTTACCAGTTATTGCTTTATAAGCTGGGGGGTAATTTTCGTAAACTTTTTGTATTTGCCCATGCTCTAATTCAGGAGAAATATCAGCACCTACAGACCCATTATTATCGATAATCTTAGGTACATCGTTATTAATTTCATTGATAGTATTATTTTGTGTAGAAGTATTTTCATTCGGTTTTTCTATTTTGTTAGCTTCTTCTTTTTCGTTTGATATTGGTACTTTATCAGTCTCGTTTTTATTTAAATGTTCATTTTTATTACCATCATTAGTCTCTTTCGAACTTGAATTTTGAGAATCAGCATCGTTTTTATCAATATTTGGTGTTAAGATAACGTTTGAGTCGTTTTGAATTTCAGCATTGTTGTTGTTTTCCTTTACATTTTCTAATTTGTCATATTGATTTTCCGTTTGTGGATTTTCGTTGGTCTTCAGTAAATAATATTAATGTTACTAGTAGTTTAGTTGGAATCACTTATAGATTAAAATAAAAAAGTAATATTAGTTTCTAAGAAACATTCTTGTTATAAACTTTAAGGCTTTTCATATTTAATATGTACTTATTACTTTAAGGGTAGAGCACAGTTGAAAAATTTCAAAAAATTGAAAATTTTTCATTTCAGGAGTGAATATAAAACTGTTTGTATTTATTGAAATCTATACGTATTTTGTCATTATACTAAAAATTTTGATATTTGAAAAATTTTAGTAACTTGTAAAATGTATTGAAAGTAATTCTACTCACTAATGGTTTGAATAGCGCTCGCTACGCATGTATAAGACTATATTTACTTCTATGCCAGTAAGGGGATCTATATTTAAATTTTAACCTTATGCATTCGAATCTACGGTATTTAGTTTCCAAGTAAATTAGTACCACGCAACTAAAACATCAGATAAGAGTGTGGAATTTGCTGACAATGATTTTGCGTAATTTTCTTGAACTTCTTAAATAATGGAGATAATTGATCTATCTCCTATAATTCAAAATGAATCGACCAAGCAAACAATTTTTCAATTGGCATTATATTCTTACGTATGGAGGCCTACCAATTTTCTATATAAACAATGGTAGGCCTCCACAGGTAACTATATCTACTAAACAACCGGATGCCATTCTGCTTGTCTTCATAATGCAATCGTACACTTCACGCTTACGCATTTATTTATCACATTTAGACTTCGTATAGTCACAACATGCGACATATAATCAAGTAAAAAGAAATATTCAAAATTTTAATTCGAATCAAGAAGCAATACTTCAATAACGCAGTGGAGGAATTAGTGTAAGGGCAGTTTAGTATTGTGAATGATTTAAAAAATTTATCTCAAATTAAATTAAACCCCGAAATTTATATAACATAGTCCTTATTTTACACTAGAATTAATTCTCTCTGTACTTTTTCAAAATAGTTTGTGCGGTTAATGGCTATAATAAATACTTGGTTAAGATAGATATTTTTTTTAATAATCAAAAACTAAGAAACATGAACTCCAGTAGTTTTAGTTTTATTATTTTGATACAGTTTAGAAGTAATAGAGACTTGCAATATTGGAATAAAAGTATATTCCAAGCTAGACTAGCTTATATGAAGAAATTTGAATTTAATGCGTTTAAAGTGTTTTTAGTAAACGAATACTTAAAAATATTGGCTTTTAAATTAAGAAAAGTTATATAAATATTTACTCAGCATTACGTATGTAGTAATAGTAGTAGTAATATATAATAGATTCATACATTTTGAATAGGAATCTTAATTATTAACCACGTTATAAGACATCAACTTACACAATTTGTCGTATTAGCTTCGCGATCATTTAAAAAAATTCTCTAAAAATTTCAAGTCAATATACAAAGCCGTATCTAATATCACAGAAATTTATTATTTAATCCTTCTGCTCAACATCTCATTCAATATAGATATGTAAAAACTATACCTATTCACGAAATTTCAAATGATTAGAAACTCCTTAAACCACTTATAGTGTGACAACAAGAAACTATTTTTTTATTATTGAATTTTTTCTTGAGATCTAATGCATATAATAAGTTAACAATTATTAATAGTTCATAATTCTTAAAAAGACATCACCATGATTTTTTTCTAAATTATTCAAAATATTGTATTAAAATTAAAATTTAGAATCTAGAAAGAAACCACTTTTTCTCGGCTGAACTCTCTACCCTTAAAATAGTTTAAGTTTAAACACATAAATATTAGTAATAAATATCGTAGAAACAGATTTTAATAGTTGATAAAGGCTTATAAAATAAAGAATATGTACCTATAATCAAACTTACTTCTTGAGTTTTATTTCGATCTGGTCTCTTGTAATCTCCACGGGAAATTTGCTCTACACCTGTTAAAAAAAAAAATAAAAAGTCCATAAACAACATGTTATTATCAAAATTGAAGAAAATGTGCGTAGAAGTTTTGAACTGGATAAGAGTCGTAGACTTGCCTATAAAGACCATCGGTTCACGGAAAAAATCAAGAATGTCATTTAACATAATACAAAATCTACGCTTATACATTTATCGATACGGGTAAACGCCTCATAATTGCAAAAATATAAAAAAGGACGAACCCAGGCTCGAATCAAGACCGTCGACTTCCAAGTCAAACACTCTACTAACTAGCCACGGTCGCCATATCACGCCATATTGTAATTGTGCACCTTGCTTCTTCTTATTCTGCTTATAATGCATTTATTATCTACTCCTGCGAATATCCATCCATATAATACATGTTTAGCGACGTTTCTTAGCAAGTATATATAAATATAAAATGTGAAAAATAAATTTTTTACCTGGGGAAAGAGGATGGTGTTCGTGAACATCGTTGCCACCATGGTACACATGGGTTCCTGCATGCCCTACTTGTTCTGAAAATATTGTTGAAATAATAGTAAATTTAATCACAAAAAGCGTATCTTATGTACAATATATAATACAAACCTGAATATTGTACACTAAATATTACCTTTTAGAATTAATTTCATGTTTGAAATTTTCTAGTTTTCTGATTGGAATATAAATAAATATTATTGAAATGCTGCACTTTTTTCTGAAACTTTATGAAAAATGTAAGTTATACTGATTCTTAGTCGCATGGCTTGTGCATACAAATGGCATTTTTGTGATGCCGTTCTTAATAAATTCTTGTTAAAATGTTGATAACAGATATAATAGCGTAGTTGGAGGTACTTCAATCACGAAGAAATGCAGTTTTTTTATAAACTTATATTTTACAAAATTCATATGTACATATACATAGATAATTTTTCGTAATACAAAATATTGTTCAATTTCTTTGCTGTATTGCACACTTTTTTGTTATAACTAATTAACCCATTTCAGTAAAAAATATATTTTTCGAAATCTCCAATTTTTTCATACGAAAAAATACTCAAAATTCCCTTCAATTATGAAATTATTATTGCATGTGACGATAAAATCTTAAGAACTAATTTACTTTAGACATGTATAATATGATAAAAGTGAAAAAAATGATAGTAAGATTTTTTGGTTTAGATTATTTTCATTGAATAATAGTTACTGATAAATTAAATTATATATACCATAAATTAATCAAATTTTTAACAATAACAAAATCATACATATTTCAATGTATAAAAAATATTGAAGAAATTACAATGACATTAAAAATAATACGGAAAACTTGGCTTAAACCCACTCGATGGAAAATTACTTTCACCACTGGGTAACAAATCGTTGTTTTTATTGTAATAATCATGGATTTCGGGCGCAAAATTATCTAAACGACTATAGTAATCGAAAGACCCTTGTTGAGGTTGCACCTCGTTGGTATCATAATAATTTATAGGATATTGTTGTGGAACGGCATTGAAATTGTTAACATTTTGAAATCCCACCGGAGGAATAGCCGGATTTGGGGCAGCGGGAGTCGTAAAATGCACGTGCGAAACATGTTGCGGATGTCCACCGTAATAGTATCCGTGTACAGATCCCGGATACAGCGTAGGCGTTGGTAACCAAGTTTGCGGTCGTGTGTCGTTACAAGTGCTGTTATCAGTGGCCACAGTCGTGACCGTCGAGTTGTCTGACGTAATCGTTGCATTTGTTGAATTTGGCATCTGTGGCTGTTGGTTCGTAACGGTCGCATTTGGCGTGGTACTTATGATGGTTGTTCCAGATACTCCAGTTGTTGGAGTGACTCCCGCTGTTGGAGTGACTCCCGCTGTTGGAGTGATTCCAGCTGTTGGAGTGACTCCAGTTGGCGCATTAGATATAGTTTGGGTGGTAGCTGTACTTGGAGCGACGGTGCCAGCTTGTCGACTATCGTCTTCGAAATTTCGATCCATTTTCATTTCTTGAAGTAATTTTATGGTCGTCTCTTCGGCGATTAAGTCCAGATATTTGTCGAAGACATTTGCGAACGTTACATCATCTTTTACTGTTATAGTTGTAACTGAACCAGGTGTTTGAGTATTCATAACGTACTAAAACATGGATAAAAAAAAGATTTATAGATAAAAATCTATTACATAAAAGAAGCCCAAACAAATGTACTTCGTTCAATACCTTATCAGCATTAAAAATATCGTGATCCAAGCTCGTCTCCGCCTTGTTCGCGTCCCTCTCCACATCGGTCGTCTCGTTGACGGGCTCGTCCACCAGCACCTCGATGTTATCCGGATTTTTATCCGTCACCTCCGTCAAAGTATCCGGTCTACTAGTTGTGCTCGTTACAAGGCCAGCACCGTTACCAAACCAGTTGAACGGATTCAGCCTGGCCAAGTACGCCAGGGAGTTCTGTAACCAGGTCAGGATGGGCAAGGGTTCGTAGACCGCGGCGACGTAGGGGCCCCACCTGCCCGGCGGGAAGTTGTAGCTCGCCTGGAACTGAGGCACTCGCTGCTCGTAGACAAAGTCGTTTCGGTCGATGGGGAGGGTCGCGGGATCAGGGAGACCGAGACCAGCGAGCACGGAAACTTTGCCGAAGAAGCGAGCGTTGCGGCCGGTTTGGTTCTTCGGGGGCTGTAGTTTCGTGCTGATGAGTGGTTTTCTTGATGTTGGTATACCATCGACGGTGGAAACTTTTATTTGCAAAATATGTTTTATTGAATTTAGTGTATAACTTACAATTTTATTATATTTATGTTAGATTTTGGATATTTTACGGATAGCAAACTGATTTTTTTTAGCTTTGCGGTTGATATAAAAGTTATATTTTTACTTACTCAATGCATAGCAGAAAATAATAACAAGGAAGGCGAAGCTCCCGGAGGATTTTGTCGTTGACATTTTTACTCTGTCAGGTGTCCCGCGAAACTGGAGAAAATGCGGAACAGTTTGTGAAAGAGCGAGCCATGCGGGCTGCCCTCATGGTTGACGAAAAAAATGTTCGTAGAAAGTGCAAGCGCTTGATAAAATATACATTTCATTTACACACGTCCGTTTATTAAAGTTTTCTTTTTGTAAGAGCAGTTGCGAGCGCGCGTTACACTTTCATAAAGTAGCTCCTAGATGCGCTACTATTAGTAAAAAGTGATGGTGCAGGAAAAGTGTCGTAAAATTATAATAATTGTGGTTGATGAATATGTGAAAATTGTGTGTTGTACCGTACTTATTTAAATTTTTTGTCATTTGTTGCCGGAAATATTTATGTGATTTATTGTTTAAAATGCATCAGTTTAGCTGAATTTGTTAATACCTTTTACAAAATTTTCCGATGCATTATAAATTTATAGTATACGTTTCATCACTCCCAATCTTATCTTATTTAAGGAGGGTCTTTCGCAAAATCAAAATCAATATTTTTGAATAAAATTTAAATACGTGATAAATAATGGTTATTATATAATCTCTGCGGAAAATGCAGCTTTATTTTAGATGTTTGTATAATTTTTATACTTCCATAGCCTATTCTCGCCAATAAGGGAATGGATATATATTCTAGAAACCATCAGGAAATAGAATCAGTGAACAAATATATGAATCGTCGAAGGTTTGGCAAAATTGTTTAATATTAATATCGAAAATTTAAGCAAAATACGTGACATACAGCTTTTTAAATTTCTTAAATTTTGTGAATTCTTTATGTAAGAAAGTTTTATATATATTTTTTTACCTATAAATCGATTAAGTATTTCTTCTTTAATTTAGCTTTTTAAACCCTACTTAAACATAAATTTGTTTATAAAATAGTAGTGTTGTCGTGTAAGCAACTTTATGCTACATTTAAACATTTATAATTATAAACATCTTAAAAAATAACTTATCGTTGTTATTACTTTTTATGAATTTAATTTAACAAAATTTACTAAAACTAGAACTTCTACAGATAATTATTTTCTGAATTTCTATCTCAAAAATTATTTAATCGAGCAATATAATTTATTTATTAAATCATTACGAATTTCGAATTTGGCGCCAGGAAATAGTTTCCAGAACGTCCGCAGCAGAAGAATATAGCGCGGTGCATACACGTGGTTCACTCGCGAACGGTTTGTTATTGTTTACACTTTGCGCAGTACGTGACTGCCGACTTTTGCTACTAAAATTTTGTACTTTTTTTACAAACCACACGTGACTCCGCAATGCCTAACACGGCCTTGAACGCCACAACGACGTCCAGCGAGACTAAGGATGAGACTGGATTAGACGAGCTGGCCGCCGCTATTGATTTTTCGGCGCCGGCCAAGCAGGAGGCCAGGGCCTACCTGCGTGAAAGGTTTCTACGCGTGATTACCGGAATTGTCGGTAAAGATAATTTGTTTACTGAGCTTGTTAAGCATTTTAAGGATAATAATGATTTAGAAGGACATGTTTTCTTGTTTTATATACTTTTGCATCACGTCTGCAAGTAGATGGTCAAATTTGTCATAATATTCAGCAATAACAATATTTACCACTGTGCGACTACTTCAATTGTTTTAAAAAAATATTGACCACAGATTTGTAGTTAATGTATTAAGAAATACTCAAATTAAGGAAATATTGAAATAATAAAGTTTTTGTATTTTCAAAACTTTAAAAGTAAATTTTGTTATATGTAGTGTTATTCAAAAGCAGTTTTCTTCACATAGAATTTAAATCAGGGACATACATCACTAAAATTTAAAATTTTTGTATTAAAAAAAATTATATTTTGATACATATTTCAGTATTTTATTTTCTTGATATTATTAAAATAACCTAAAATTATATTTAATGAAAGATTTCCATTTTAGGTAAACCTGCGAAGTTTGATTTGTACGAGAATACAAAAGTTACTGCTGAATTTCGTGGTTGTGATATTGATTTTCTAGAGCTTTATGTGAGGAAACTAACAACCCCATTGGGCACAGTACCAGAGGCCATACTAAGGACTAATGATGTGATTGTTTTAGAAATGGATAACATTAAATAAACTCATTTTTTAAATTATATAACTTTTATGTCATTCGTGTAAAAACTTTATTATATAACGTATTATAACTAATATATGTATTTTATTTACACTTGGTCTACTTAAGAGCGACGCATACTCATCATTGTATTTATCTCCGAGATAATGCGTCTGAGATGATCAATGACTTCTTTGGCTTGTCTGTTTTTTAAAACAAGTTGCTGAAACAAAGAAAAGAGTGTTTTTATAAAATATACAATAGCAATATTTATACTGTTAAGCAGTTTGCATATTTTTTCTATGTTAAGTACAGATTTTGTATATTTGCCTAATAAAGTTGTTTTAGCTTATAACAGATTTATAAAAATTATATATACCTCCATTACTTCCTTAAGCTCTTCGCAAGCAAGTCTATATGATTCTGAAGCCTTCTTCTCGTCTGATTTCATGTCCCACTCTTCTTTTATAGGAATTAAACTTTCTATATGAGTATACTCCATGCCTTGTAATTGGCAATTTTCGTTACATTTTTCGTATATAACTCTTAATCGTTTAAAAAGTAAACTAGTTGTCCTTAACTGTTCCTGGACTTTTAGTTTTTTCTCATTTGACATACCCTGTCCTTGAGAAGTTCCTAAAATAAAATTTGAACAAAAGTATAATAATATATTATAAATAATTAACTTAAATAAAAATGTAAGATTTAAAATTAGTTGGTTATAATTTTTTTGTTAATTTAATTATGTATGTACCTTTCTTTTTTAATTCAAGAAAAACAAATGCTTTGTAATGAGTATTATAGTTTTATCTATTAATGATTGAATAATAAGTTAAAAGAAAAATATTTTAGTTTATGGTAATTGATATCTAATATGATATCTAAAAATAAAAGTACAAACCATTTGGAGGCTGAATAACTTTCATAGTCTGAAATAGTTCCTGCATTCTGGAAACAATTTCTTGCACAGTCTCTTGTCCAAGTTTGCACAAACTTGCTGTATTCAAATCTCTAGTAGGCTGCCTCTGTGCAGGAGGCTGAGCCTGAGGAACTGGAATTTGAGGAGTTGTCGGCGTACTGCCTGCTTGCACATTCTGCTGCACCAAGGCAGCCTGTTGCTGTTGTTGTTGCAGATGCATCTGCTGCTGGTGCTGTAACTGTTGCTGCATGGGTTGCTGCTGACCCATCACTTGTTGTGCATTTAGCATCCCTAAAGCATTCGGACCCACGCCACCACTTACGCCAGCTCCAAATTGTTGTGGACTAACCATACCTGTTGAAAACACAGTTTTATCAATAACATCAAAGATATTTGAATGAAATCAAATAGGATTTTGAAAAAAAAAATTTTTTTATTTATTTTAATAACCATTAAACTGAAAAGTATTTAAGTAATAATAAATAAATAAGTGAAAAGTATATAACCAGTAGAAATTATCACTTAATTTAATTCTTAAAGGGCACACTATCTGCATTTTTTAAATATTTTTATATAAAACTGTAACCGGATACTTTAATATAATTGTAATTGTGGATTTTTTGATCAAGATATTATTTAAGCATGTTAATAACTTTTAACCGAGTCAATAACTTCCACAGCAGGCTTTAGGATTAATAAATAGAATAATAGACTTAATCAATACTGAGCTTAATAGATAGAATACATTATTTAGCAAAATTGGTAAAATTTTTAAAATTTTATAAGTTATTTCTATTGTTTTCTATGAAATAAATATTAATATAAATTTTAACAAACCTTGCTGGGGGCCCATCAATCCCGCAACCATCTGTCCTCCACCAAACTGATTCCTCATTGTGTTTTGTTGGGCATTTGGGAAGCCAGTGGGAAATGGATGTTGTCCAGCCATTTTCAGATGTTTTCACAGGTCGCTTTGTATAGGTTGTATATCTACAGCATTGTAAAATAAAAATACCATTACAAGCTGAAAATAAGAGGTTATATACAATTCAAAACACCGTACACAAATAATTAAAATCCCATTTGCACCAAATTCATCTAAAAACGTTCAAACAATGACGTGTCGGGGACAGACACAGAAGCTGACACAACGACGCCATGAGCCGAATTAAGGGACGCTTTCCTCCCACGGGGTGCGCAGTCCGCAGAGGTAGCTCGTGCCACCGACGCGTGGTCACGTGATGACACCATCATCATGCAATTGTAAGGAACTGGCATTACTTAGAGTATGAACCCAACATAGACCCAACCTTTAAGCCCTATTTACAATGGGAGCAATCGATTCGAACCCTTTTACACTACGCATTCATGCATATTACCGACATAAGATTAAACTCAATCGAATTATTAGAGTAAATAATAAATAGGGTAAAATAATAACAAATACTGTGATTATTGTTAACAATACTACAACTCTATTAAATCTTGGGTGTAATTGGTGTTCTGATAATCATTTAGATAACAGATGCAGCGATGTTAAAGAACATAATAATCAACAATATGACACTAATTAACAAATCATGAGCATCACCATCGCTGATAATTAACTGTTAAGGGGGTCCGAAAGTCAATTAAAAATTCAAATTTCGCGCCACAATATAGCAGACGAAAAAATAAGTAATTTGCCTATAACAAATAGTAAAAACAATATTACGGAAAACCAGGACTGCATTGCCCTCCGTTACATTATTATCTATCATTTTACAAAGTTTGAAGTTTCTATATAAATATTTCGCTGAATGGTATTTGAATAATGTCTCAAAATCAAGTAATTCAAATGCCATTCAGCGAAATATTTATATAGAAACTGCAAACTTTGTAAAATGATAGATAATAATGTAACGGAGGGCAATACAGTCCTGGTTTTCCGTAATATTGTTTTTACTATTTGTTAGGGTGCGATCCCATGGTGTTCCGAAAAATTAGACGGAACCATTTAAACCCGTGAGAGCGAGAGAGACATTCACGGAAGAACCTCTCTCTCGTGAGTCTCGCACTCACGGGCTTAAATGGTTCCGTCTAGTTTTTCGGAACGCCATGGGATCACACCCTTATAGGCAAATTACTTATTTTTTTGTCTGCTATATTGTGGCGCGAAATTTGAATTTTTAATTGACTTTCGGACCCCCTTAAAATATAACGCTTATAATTATTTAAGAATGCGTGGTATTGTATACCAAACGTTGCGCGACGTACAATCGGAGGATAATAACGTTGTGCAACGTTTTATGTAAATAAACAAATATAATAACTAAAAATAGTTAAGGAGTTGATTATAGCAACAATCATGATAACCAACTAAGGATATTAATAATATCAATAACAATCACAGGGGCTAAAAATAAACAATAAAGCGCAATTATAGATAATTAACAACAAACTTAAGAACAATCTCGAATTATCCGGATAACTGGCTATTTTTGGAGGTACTGACGCATAATAATAACAATTGTTTATAATTAAATAGTTTTCCGGGACAATAGTAACCAAACGTTACTTTCCAAAAAAGGAAAGAAAAAGAAATGTTTATACTTATCTGATAAAGGTAGAAATACATTTTCTCCATATTCTTTCACGAAATAATAAGAAAATTCTTTAATAACAAAAAAGTTAAATATAAAGAAAATTGATTCTTTGTGTTCTTTTTGTACATGTTTCAGCTTATTTATATATTTGCTGTTATTTAGTAATAATTTTATTACCCATCTATATTGCTGCAGTATCGTCTTGGATTTATATAAATTATTGCAATACGCAGCAAAATTACTGCATGGTTTTTAAAAGATTGACTGACAGATATATTTTTACAAGTGACATAAAATTCCCAAGGAATAAAACCAGCGCCGGTCTTACGTATTATGAGACCTGGGGCAAATATTTATTGCGGGGCCTATTGAAGGGGAGGATTTTCCTAATGAAATTCGGAATTGCTTGAAAAAGTACAAATATTGTCAAAAAAATAAAAATGTAGCCAAGGGAGTCGATGTATACATAAAAACGATTATTTAAATAATTTTTAAACCCAAGTAGGCGGGGCATATGAGGTCCGCGCACGTTAGGGAATTACGTAGACGTGCAACAATAAGCAAGACAATTATTTAAACAATTTTAAACCCAAGTAGCCGGTGGATATGAGGTCCACGCATGTAAGGGAGTCATGTAGATATGAGAAAAAACCGCTGCTCATTCATTGGCACGTGGCTTCCTCAAACTTAATTTGCTAGCACATGTCATTTCCATTTTTTTAGTATACATAAATGCATTCCCGAATAATTACAATTTTAAAAGAGAGCTAAAATAGTTCAACCTCAAATATCTCTGAAATTCATAAACAAATTCTTTTACCCTAAGAACTTTTCTAATAAATAATATACAAACTCTACATCTCCACCAAATTTCAAAGAAATTAAAACAATTTTAATGTAGTTATATTGTGCGACAACAAAGAAAGTCATTTTCAAAAATACTAAAATTTTAAATATAAAACATCTCAAAAAATAATCATATAATCTGGATGAAATTTTACACACGTATTACCTATATTGCATACAAAATAGTCTATAAATTTCAAGCTGATACATAAAGTCGTCATTGAGAAATTACGATTTTGAAAAAAACCATAAAAGAATTTTAACCTTAAATATCTGTAAAAATCATGAGATAATTGTTTTACCTAAAGGACTTATACGATAATATATATACTCTACATCTCCACAAAATTTCAACATGATTAAACCAATTTTTGTTTTCTCTAGTTATCATACGAAAAAGAAAATAACTTTGTAAAATACGAAAATTTTCAAAATCAAATATCTCGAAAAGTAACCCTACGATCTTGATGAAAATTCGCAAACATATTATCTATATCACATACAAAATTGTCTACAAATTTGGAGCTGATACATGGAGCCGTTCTCGAGAAATTACGATTTGAAGAAAGGTTAAAAAAATGTTAACCTCAAATATTTCGGAAAGTTCTGGACTAATCATTTTGCCCAAAGAACTCGACCGAGAGCTATCAAAAATCTACCTCTACAAGGAATTTCAAAGCGATTAAGTCAATTTTACTCCCGTAATCGTTGAACATACAAAACTCATTTTTTTCACATTTATATTTTTTTCTCGAAAACTAGTCGACAAAATGAATTCAAATTTTTACAGATTACAGCTATTTATATTCTGCATTATCATGATTTTTCTCAAGAAAATTGACCGTTTAGTTTAGGAGTTATAAGCTTTAAAAAAAGAATACTTTTTTATTAATAACAAAAGAACCGTGATAGCTAGAGAAATTTTTCTTTTAGAAAATATAGGTATTTTAATGCTCTTTCGAATGCTATCCATTCGATTCAAATATCTCGATCGCATCATTAAAAAAAAAGTAAAAATCAATTATGAGAAAATCGAGAATTTGAAATAAAACAAAAACGCATTGGCGAATCCAAAAACGATTTTTTGACCCGCCATCACATAAAAAAAAACAAAAAAAAATGAGACCTGCCCGGTCAAAATCGATCGAGTAGAAGCCGAGATCCAGGCGTACACACACACACACACACACACACACACACACACACACACACACACACATCCGTACAGAAATTTTTCAAAAATTATGAATTTTGATTCCTAACACCTCGAAAAACAATTATAACATGTTTTTACAATAAGTCAAAAAATTACTATCACAAAGCTTCCTCTAAAAATAAATACAAAGCATTCATACATTCGAGACATTTTTTAAAATAACACTACTTTCATATAAGAAATACTTCCCGCACATTTCTCCAGATTACATAGCAATATTATAAGTTCAATACCCTCTATCATAACACACATATATACAGAGACAAAAACAAATACTCACTAAGTTTGACACTATATATACTTCGGATGTCTATTACTTGATTCAAATTGACTGGTTGCGAGTAAAGCATCCTACATTTATTCTATCTGTTTTATTTATTGTAAGTGCGATTTTTTCACTAAATGTTGTATTCATACATTGCACTAATTATCTTATTTTTGTAATAAAGTCCTGATGAGGACCACAGTGAGGTGGTCGAAACGTCGACAAATTAAAAATTGTGTTTTTATTGTATTTTAATACAGAAGCACAATATATTGGACAGTGTAACCAGAAAAACTACTTCCAACAATATTAAGTTTTCGGAATAATATAACCATTTTCATTTGGGTAGCCAACCTCCTTAAACGCACGCGCAGCCGCAGCAGCAGCCGCAAGGATGTAGAATTACCCTTAGGGTAATCTTGCGCGCAGAGTAAATCGTGCAAGTCTTGAAATTTCTTGTCGCCGAACGAATGCGAAAGCTAAACGAATCGCGACATGACAATGATCCGACTCCCTCCCAATGAAAAAGATCCGTTAGCTGCATTATGTTGGATATGCGTTGTTTTGTAGTCTGTTTTGCATACGGATCCGTACACGGCTTGCAAGAAAGTGTCGAAAAACGGCGGGTTGTTGGAATCTATAATCTTCACACTAATTCTTTGGAGTAGTTTAAAGAGGAATTATGTGGGATTGATAAATAATAGGTCTATTGATTTACAAAATAACATTCCATTGCTATAATATAAAATTTATTTGATTGCATTATTACATGAATCCCAGAAACTAATAGTAGATTTTTATAAAAAATATGGAATTCAAAATATTGTATAATCCCATAATTTTACTTTTGGGTAAGGCCAAAACTTATTCATGAAATATTCTTTCACTTTTTCCATTCCCAAATATATGCTCACTATCCCGATATTTAGCTCCAGCATCGTGTATTGTTAATACTATGCCCGTACTATGAGCAGTATATTACCTATAAAACATTTTTTACACCGAAACTTAATGATTAAAAAGTTAAACACATGTTTATTGTCCATATATACATTGTCTGCACATTTATTATGAACCAAATAAAAAAAAGAATTCTTAGTAAAATTTTTCAACGAACTTTATTATTTCAAATTTTTATACCACTCTAACCTCAAAATCACAACTTTGATATGATTTTTCGGCGCTCGTGGTATAAAATACCGTTCGAAACTAGTGCGTAAGTCGATTATTTAGATGGTGTGACTTTTTCGCACTCGCTTCGCTCGTGCAAAAAGTCACACCAGCTAAATAATCGACTTCCCCACCCGTGTCGAAATATACTATAATTATTATCAAGGTTGAAAAATAGAACAAGCTTGAAAGACTTTATAGTCCTCAGAAAAAGTTAATGCATTTCCCAAAAATATTCATCTTAAAGCATAGGGACGCAAATAAAACTATAAAAGGTGTTGAAGTACCCCTATATATATACTACATTCCCATCATAAGAGCTTTAAAGACACTTTGCTTCACCTTCGTGAGAACGAAAAAGAGCATAGTCTTGCGCCGCATCTCCCGGGAATATACGAGGAAAGTTATAATAGGTGTACGCATGTACTTATAATAGGCATGTTCTTGTTTGTGCACATAAGGATTGTGCACATATTTATTGTGCACAGATAGCATTGGTACAGATCTATATATATATATATAGATATATGCCAATGTTAAAGTGTGCACAATTAATATTGCACAATCAATATGTGCATAAACAAGAACACGTCTTATAATACACTGCGTCGCGCGCTGTCGGCTTACCACGCAAGAAACGTAAAGCACGCAGGGGTGGGAGAAGGAGGAAACCCCGCTCTCACTTTCCTGCTTGTCATAAACTGAATTTGTATATAAACCGAAAGCCAGTGTCTCGCTATATCAGTCCGTGGATAGTCTGAACAAGAGCACCAAACATGAAGAGCTTCGCAGTCCTATCTCTTTGCGCCCTCCTTGTCAGTGTCTACGGGGCAATTCTGGCCGAGGCGACTATTGGCGGTCAACTCGATGTTGGTAAGAAGACTCAATTCATTGAAATTTTAAACAGATTTTCCTCGTATATAAGGCTTTATAATCTTATTTTTCTGCTTCTTCATTGATATTCTATCATAGCAAGCGAATTTCGTTGCCATGTGCTCTAATTAAATCCGGAATCATATACAATTTCATGAATCACTAATCAATATACCAACATCACGATGATTTTTCAGATGAAACCGGTGACACGGCGGCAGCGCAAGTTCCGATTAACGAACCCGGGTTAAACATCAGGTCTCGACGCGCCACGTGCGGCGACCCGTTCTTCCTCATCGTGTGTGGAGCAACTTGCGCGGCCCAAAAACGCGGCCAGGGATTCTGCGACAACGGAAAGTGTGGGTGCAGAAAATAAATGAAGCCCGAGTTGATGTTACGTTCTTGAGGCAACTGTGCTTGAAATTATCGATTTTATAATTTATTCACGACGAAGCGATTTTGATCTTGATAATTGTAAATGACAAAGTTTCTAATATAATTGTTTATTGAAATGAATATTAAACCACCGATTTAAGTTATTTTCCGATACATTGACATAGGCTGATTTGTGCACATGAAAATTATACACCGATTGGCATGGTGTGGTTTATGCACATAAGAATTATGCACATAGAAACGCGTCATACGTTTATACATGGCAAAATAAATATGTAAATAATTCTTAACCCCAAGTAGGTGGGGGATGCGAGTTCCACGTGTATACTAGAATAAGGCAGACGTGTATACATGGCAAAATAATTATTTAAATAATTCTTAACCCCAAGTAGGCGGGAGATGCAAATTCGACGCGTGTACGGGAGCGCGTCAGACGTGCATACAAGGCCAAAAAATTATGTAAATAATTCTCAACCCCAATTAGGCGGGCGGTGCGAGTTTTACGAATATACGGAAGCACGTCAGACGTGCATACAAGGCCAAATAATTATGTAAATAATTATGACCCTAAGTATGCGGGGCATGAGAGTTTCACGCGTATACTGAAATAAGGAAGACGTGCATACAAGGCAAAATAATTATGTAAATAATTCTTAACCCCAAGTAGGCGGGGGATGCAAGTTCCATGCGTATACCTACTAGGAGTTGAGGATTATTTAAATAATTATTTTGCCTTGTATGCACGTCTGACGCGCTCCCGTATACGCGTGGAACTCGCATCTCCAGCCTACTTAGGGCTAACAATTATTTAAATAATTATTTTGCCATGTATACACGTCTGCCTTATTCCAGTATACGCGTGGAACTCACTTCCCCCGCCTACGTGGAGTTAAGAATTATTTACATAATTATTTTGCCTTGTATGCACGTCTGACGCGCTTCCGTATATGCGTAGAACTCGCACCCCCGTCTATTTGAGGTTAAGAATTATTTACATAATTATTTTGCCTTGCATGCACGTCTGACGCTCTCCCGTATACGCATGGAACTCGCATCCGCCGCCTACTTGGGGTTAAGAATTATTTACATAATTATTTGGCCTTGTATGCACGTCTGACGCGCTCCCGTATACGCGTGGAACTCACATCCCCCGCCTACTTGGGGTTAAGAATTATTTACATAATTATTTTGCCTTGTATGCACGTCTGACGCGCTTCCGTTTATTCGTAGAACTCGCACCCTCCGCCTACTTGAGGTTAAGAATTATTTACATAATTATTTGGCCTTGTATGCACGTCTGACGCGCTCCCGTATATGCGTGGAACTCGCATCCCCCGCCTGCTTGGGGTTATTAATTATTTAAATAATTATTTTGCCATGTATAAACGTCTGACGTGCTCCCGTATACGCGTAGAACCCGTGTCTCCCGGCTACTTGAGTTTTGGAATTTGTATTTGATTTAAAATTTAATGTTGTTGGCTAGACAATAGCCATATCGGCTATTAACAGTACGGTCTTGTAGCCCAATTCCCTATAAATAGCCATCTCGATTTTTTTCCCGCGAGCTCAGCTTTTAAACTAGCCCAATTCGCTACTTATTGCCCAATCTGGCAACACTGCTATAAGACTTCGTATGAACCTTCGTATGAACTAGACTTAGTGCACAATCGGCGAGCAATAATTAAATAAATAGATTTGTGCACAATCGGTTAGATATATTTTTAATGAATTTATTTGTGCACAATCGTCGAGCCCTATATTACGTGCACGATAAATAAGCACAGTGTGCAATACTTTTTTTGGTTGAAATATTATTTTATGTTATTGTGCACAACAATCGTGTGCACATTACTGAATTTCATCTTTTTCCGTAAAGTGTACAATTTTTTGTGCAAAAGTAAAAACGTTTTGTGAACAAAATTTTCTTTTCTTTTCTCTGTGCACAATAAATCGGTGCACAATTCTCATGTGCACAAATCCGCCTATGTCGATACATTTCCCTATCCTGCCATTGTCGTAATTATATTAAGTAGATACTTGTGGCATGGTGTGGTTTGTGCACATAAGAATTATGCACATATTTATTGTGCACACTTTAGCATTGGAGTATACACATAGATATAGATATACACCAATGCTAAAGTGTGCACAATAAATATGTGCATAATTCTTATGTGCACAAACCACACCATGCCATACTTGTACAGTTTGCACTACATTAATTATTATACAAATATACAAATTCTCAAACGCTCAAAATCAACCATGAACAATTTTTATAAAATAATGAATTTTCTTTTTTCATAAAACATTGTACTTTCAGTTTATCGGGCTATCTTCAAAGCAAGTATTTTTTAATAGCCTATTAAGATGGCAGCTCGAATACACCAAACAAATGTAATTAATATAACAAACTGTGGGCATTTTTGAGGAAATACTTGACATTTAAGAAGTTTTACAGTGTAAGCAAAACTAAAACTACACTGTTAAAAATGTCCTTAAATTTAAGAAACTTTTACGTTACAAATGTCACTGAATTTTAAGAATAATGTAACGAAGTGTAATTTAAGGCCATGTGGAGTTCAAAATCAACCAAATTTCATTATTTAATAAATTAACTTTTCAAACATTGATTTGGAAGAACACAATTTTCACGCCTTCCATATATATAAATATTATACTCAACAATTTTTTTCAAGCGATTCTATTAGTACTGTCATGAGATATACTCGTTGAAAAATTGGATCAAAATGACAAAAATGCAGATTGCTACTTATGGACATTACAGTTTTTTTTTAATTAAAAAATTTCTAAACATTTATTTGGAAAAAACACAATTTTCACGCCCTCCGTATATGTAAATACTATACTCAGAATTTTTCTGAAGCGATTCTATTAGTACTGTCATGAGGTATCGTCGGGCGGTACGAAGAAAAGCCAACTTGGAAGTTACAGACGAAGAGAAGCCAAAAACGCGTCTATGGGGAAGAAAAGCCAGTTTGCGTCCTCCCAGACGAAGAAAAGCCAGTCTGCACCGACCCTGGACGAAAAATCGCAATTGACGATATTTCGCGCGAGAAAAAAATCAAATTCTGTTAGCGAATATACTTTTGCGTATGCGGATTGATAAATAATACTGTATATTCTTTGTTCTATCGATACTAACGGTCGTGCTGTCCAAGGAGTCAGGATGGTAAATGACAAGCCGTGTGTTTAGCTTAATGTCGACGTTTCGGACTCTTTTTTTATTGAGTCCCTTCTCAAGACTAAGAAACAATAGTCTAACAAATTTTTAGGTGGTCACAGCGATACCACCAGTCAATTGAAATTCAATTTCAATTGACTGGTGGTATCGCTGTGACCACCTAAAAATTTGTTAGACTATTGTTTCTTAGTCTTGAGAAGGGACTCAATAAAAAAAGAGTCCGAAACGTCGACATTAAGCTAAAAACACGGCTTGTCATTTACCATCCTGACTCCTTGGACAGCACGACCGTTAGTATCGATAGAACAAAGAACTCTTGAAGCAGCTGTCGTTAGAATCATCATCTCAATCAATACTGTATATTATGCTTGTAAATTTTAATTATCGCAATACAATTACTATTGATACTATTAATAAGCGGTTCTAGGAATCCCGAATCAGTGTACTGATAATTCCAGTTTTTGTTATCATTGTCTCTGAACATTTATCAAAAGCACTGCAATAAATCGTTCATAAATGATAGTGTACGCGTAATTGTATACTTATTATGCTATACTTACACAGAAAAACTCTTAGGACCGCCGAACGCTGTAGCCCGGCCGGCGGCACTACAGAAAGCACAATAAACCTGTGATTGCTAGTACCTTATAATTCATGAACAGTGTTGCAGTGCATTTGACATATGTTCAAAGACAATGACAAACCAGGAATTGATTGAATCCTGAATCAATGTACTGACTGTCAGTACATTGATTCAAGATTCCTAGTACCACTTATTAATAGTATTAAGAGTAATTTTATTATGATAATTAAAATTATCAAGCATAATACAACATTATTTATTCTTTCGCGTACGTAAAAGTATATTCGCTAACAGAATTGAATTTTTTTCTCGCGCGAAATGTCGGCAGTTGGGATATTTTGTCCAAACTGGCTTTTTTCGTCTGAGACAAGTCAAACTGGCTTTTCTTCGTCTGGGAGGACACACACTGACTTTTCTTCGCTTTAGACGCGTTTTTCGCTTTTCTTCGTCTGTAACTTCCAAGTTGGCTTTTGTTCGTACCGCCCGACGATATCTCATGACAGTACTAATAGAATCGCTTCAGAAAAATTCTGAGTATAGTATTTACATATACGGAGGGCGTGAAAATTGTGTTTTTCCAAATAAATGTTTAGAAATTTTTTAATTAAAAAAAACTGTAATGTCGATAAGTAGCAATCTGCATTTTTGTCATTTTGATCCAATTTTTCAACGAGTATATCTCATGACAGTACTAATAGAATCGCTCGAAAAAAATGTTGAGTATAATATTTATATATACGGAAGACGTGAAAATTGTGTTTTTCCAAATCAATGTTTGAAAAGTTAATTTATTAAATAATGAAATTTGGATGGTTTTGAACTCCACATAGCCTTAAATTGCACTTCGTTACATTATTCTTAAAATTCAGTGACATTTGTAACGTAAAAGTTTCTTAAATTTAAGGACATTTTAACAGTGTAGTTTTAGTTTTGCTTACACTATAAAACTTCTTAAATGTCAAGTATTTCCTCAAAAATGCCCACAGTTTGTTATATTAATTACATTTGTTTGGTCTATTCGAGCCGCCATCATAATAGGCTATTAAAAAATACTTGCTTTGAAGATAGCCCGATAAACTGAAAGTACAATGTTTTATGAAAAAAGAAAATTCATTATTTTATAAAACTTGTTCATGGTTGATTTTGTGCGTTTGAGAATTTGTATAATAATTAATGTAGTGCAAACTGTACAAGTATCTACTTAATATAATTACGACAATGGCAGGATAGGGAAATATGTATCGGAAAATAACTTAAATCGGTGGTTTAATATTCATTTCAATAAACAATTATATTAGAAACTTTGTCATTTACAATTATCAAGATCAAAATCGCTTCGTCGTGAATAAATTATAAAATCGATAATTTCAAGCACAGTTGCCTTAAGAACGTAACATCAACTCGGGCTTCATTTATTTTCTGCACCCACATTTTCCGTTGTCGCAGAATCCCTGGCCGCGTTTTTGGGCCGCGCAAGTTGCTCCACACACGATGAGGAAGAACGGGTCGCCGCACGTGGCGCGTCGAGACCTGATGTTTAACCCGGGTTCGTTAATCGGAACTTGCGCTGCCGCCGTGTCACCGGTTTCATCTGAAAAATCATCGTGATGTTGGTATATTGATTAGTGATTCATGAAATTGTATATGATTCCGGATTTAATTAGAGCATATGGCAACGAAATTTGCTTGCTATGATAGAATATCAATGAAGAAGCAGAAAAATAAGATTATAAAATTTGTGTAGCCTTATATACGAGGAAAATCTATTTAAAATTTCAATGAATTGAGTCTTCTTACCAACATCGAGTTGACCGCCAATAGTCGCCTCGGCCAGAATTGCCCCGTTATAGACACTGACAAGGAGGGCGCAAAGAGATAGGACTGCGAAGCTCTTCATGTTTGGTGCTCTTGTTCAGACTATCCACGGACTGATATAGCGAGACACTGGCTTTCGGTTTATATACAAATTCAGTTTATGACAAGCAGGAAAGTGAGAGCGGGGTTTCCTCCTTCTCCCACCCCTGCGTGCTTTACGTTTCTTGCGTGGTAAGCCGACAGCGCGCGACGCAGTGTATTATAAGACGTGTTCTTGTTTATGCACATACTGATTGTGCACATATTAATTGTGCACACTTTAACATTGGCATATATATATATATAAATATATATATGCCAATGTTAAAGTGTGCACAATTAATATGTGCACAATCAGTATGTGCACAAACAAGAACATGCCTATTATAAGTACATGCGTACACCTATTATAACTTTCCTCGTATATTCCCGGGAGATGCGGCGCAAGACTATGCTCTTTTTCGTTCTCACGAAGGTGAAGCAAAGTGTCTTTAAAGCTCTTATGATGGGAATGTAGTATATATATAGGGGTACTTCAACACCTTTTATAGTTTTATTTATATCCCTGTGCTTTAAGATGAATATTTTTGGGAAATGCATTAACTTTTTCTGAGGACTATAAAGTCTTTCAAGCTTGTTTTATTTTTCAACCTTGATAATAATTAAAATTTAAAATAATAAAGTTCGTTGAAAAATTTTACTAAATATTCTTTTTTATTTGGTTTATAATAAATGTGCAGATAATGTATACGGACAATAAATATGTGTTTAACTTTTTAATCATTAAGTTCCGGTGTAAAAAATGTTTTATAGGCAATACACTGCTCATAGTACGGCCATAGTATCAACAATACATGATGGGCCATATTTATCTTATATGGGCAATATGTGGCTCATATATGGACACGGCGCTGGAGCCAAATATCGTGATTGTTACGATAAATACTGTTGACGGCCGCGGACCACGGTGCACGTGTTACGACATGCGCACGACACGATTACGAAAAATGCTAAAAATTTGTAACAACAATACATCCCTAATAGAAATCGTCCATGTTTCTCCCATTTTCTAGCCATTTTCTAGCGATTTTGGTCAACTCGGCATTAAATGGCTAGAAAATGGAGAAAAAATCGTTTCACAAGTGGGCGAAAAATGGACGATTTCCAGCAGGGATAGACTACTGGAAGTTTACAGAAAAGTTCCTTAGGTGTTTAAGAATATTATAGCAGTTCGTTAAAATTCGCTATTTGGTTCAATAACAATCTCTATTATTCGACTAAGGTTTATAATATTACTAATACTCCAAAATTGATTGTGTAAAAATTTCTGAAAGAAATGTTTGATCTGAACAAAGTTCTGGCGAGTTGAACAGAAAATTGTATTAACATTTTTTTGCGCAAAAAGAAAAACAGTTTATTGAAATTTTTAATAAAACTAATAAAGATGAGAATTTTATTTCCTCGCAGAAAAATGAGCATTTCAATTTTTTACAGGCCTGTACTTTTAAGAACGAGATTTCCTCACTTTTCACATTCAGATCTTTGTAGAAGACTTTTTCTGCAAAATTGCGGTATGTTCCTTTTCATTTCCAGGCTCTCAATTGAGATTGATTAAAAACTACCTATAATTAAGTATGTGAATTTAATTGACGTCTTTCGGCGATATTGTACACAAGTATTTTATACAAGACAATAGTGTCAAAGTCTTTAAAATATAATAAATTTCTACACAAATAAAGTCTACACAGAGAAGTTCGGCACACAAACTATTTATCGACATAAATTGTGCACAGTTAAAGACTACATCAATATGATCTACATATGATGTAGATTTTAATCGCGTAAATATTTCAGTGTAGACTATATATGTGTAGGGGAGACCGGGGCTAGTTGGCCGACATTCTACCTTTTATTTTTTCTGCAAAACAGTATTAGTTAATTAACAAACTATTTTAGTACACGAAAGTACTTCATATAGAGCATCTTCATGATTTTGTTCAAATTTGTAAATTGATCACAAAAGAAGGTAGAAACAAGTTTCTAATTAAACGATTTTTGGTCAACCTTCCCCACAAGCGGGGTAATTTGGCCATGTGCCTGTGGTAAGTTCACTGATAATAAATAATAAATCATTGAGGAAATAACGATATTATTATATTATATAAAAGAATCACATATGAGAATCTGTCATTGAACAGAAAATAGGCTAGAATCAGCTAAAAACTATAAATTACCCAAAATGTATAAATTGAGGTTTTATTAGACTTCCTTAGATTTTCTGTATCAATATTCAAGAACTTTTATATATAAAAATAATATTGTTAATTAGGTATTAAAATAGTAAAGTGATTAGTTAAACAATCTGCCTGTTCTCAATAGGTGAGCAAACATGCCCCAAGCGAACACTACTTTAAAAATTCTCCTAATAATATTAAAAATTGAAAGATAAAAAAAATACCAAGTGGTAAAATTGTAAAAAAGCAATCATTTTGCCCTACGTTAAGAAAAAATAGATTAACAAAATGTTTCAAAGAATTACACGATATTTTTCCAAATGTAAAATTTTCACCAACATCTCAAAAAATGTTAAAACTTGCGTATTTCAAAAACGCATGATGTTTTCCAACTGAAAATTAAAACAAATATTCTATTTTACGTTACTGATATCAACAGTTTTGATATCGGTTACTCCAACTATACGAGTTATTAATCTTTGGTCAACCTACCAACTACGTATGCCAACTAGCCCCGGTCTCCCCTACATTTTTTCTTAATATTATTTGTGTAGAACTTAGCAGTGCTATAAAAGTACTGTGCAGGGGCTTTGTATAGGCTCTAAATGTGCTCAATATCACTAGTACCCTTTTTGTCACAGCATACGGGGCAAGCGTATATGATGCCATAGACTAGGCGTTGACTATTGACGATAACGGGGAGAAAAGTATACTTTTATATTGCTTTAGAATTCTATTTTTTAAATTAATGACTAGATTTAACGAAATATGCATGTTTTTGATGAAAATCTAAGAAAAAAAAATTTTAAAACGATATAAAACCTTTCTGCCGATTGTTAGACCTACCAGTCTTTATACATTCTTTAAATTCTTAGTAAAATCTGAAAAAATTTGCAAAGTATAAATAAAAAGATTTAAGAAATTTCTATTATAAATAAAATCAAAGCCATCGAGGTCAGTATTGGAAACCTGCTGATAAGAAGGAGCCGAACTGATCCATACGGTGGATTCTAGGTGGCTTCGATCTGCCACCTGAGGTACGCTGCCGAAGGAAAGAGATCTAAATGCGATGGCGGACGATGCTTGTACCAATGAATTATGTACTCTTAACTGTATTTATTTGATATTTATCAAAAAATATCAACATTTTATTGTAAATATATTTATTTTATAAGTCTTGTCTACATCGTATCCTATATTTTCATCACTGTAAATTAGCGATTTTGAGTCAATAAATGTCTTATATATTGTACTTTCGCATACCTATGCAAATTAAATGGCTTCTGTAAAAACTCATTCAAACTTATTTAAAACTTTAAAATATCTTAGGCACATAAAAGGGAAATGAAAAAAGTCGGTTTACCAATACTATTAATGGCTACGACAGCAAATTTGATTATTCACAATGTACATCATCTTATCTCGACAAATTGTTTGTTTTGTTTATTTAGCATATTTTATTACCGAAAGTTCTGAGATAAATATAGCTATGTTTATCTTGGCTTGATATCAATAATAAAAATGAGGTTTTTCCTCCTTTTTATTTATCCGCAATAAGGAAAGAGCACTTTATAAACAGAGTGAACACACAGTCAACACTGTGATCTTAAGGGGGTCAGACACCTTTAAAATTAAAAGTAAATAAAAGCACTTTTAGAATATGTCCCAATTAGTTTTAAAGCATTATCTATTTTTGATATAAGAATATACACAAAACACTGATAAAGTTTTTCATTTGTTTTTTGTTCAAATTACATTTTCCCCCTTGTATACATATTTGTACAATCGTATATTGTTTCTACTAATTTTTTTTTTTTCATTTCCCTGTTATTAATATATTTAAAATTCTCACTCTACATATCTACATATACTTTAAAAAAAATAAAAAAATAATATTTTAAACGTTAATATAAAGATAAAAAATAAATAATATAATTTATGGACGCTATTTTTGACTTGGCCAAGTATGTACGGGAGGTCGGAGGACCAACCCTGCTAGGGCAGCTCTAGATTTCTCTTGCCCTTCCAAGATGCGTAATATTATAGAAAGTTCAAAATTGAGGAGGAATAATGAAAAATAGTGATGTGTTGGTAACTATGTAATTTTTTTATATAGGCTTTGACTTTTCGTAAATACCTGAACAAATTCTTATGAATTTTAGAAATAAAAAGAAGGCATTATAGTTATATAATTAAAATAATTTTCGCCCACACGGGTGTAAAGTACGTAGGTACTATAAAGTTTTGTAGGAGTGTGTGAGCTATTGGGCCTCTTGGGCGTTAAGTAGTACTTCATGCCCGCTGGCTGAATAATTTTGAAGTTACAACGTGAGCGTAAAATGTAATTTTACATGCGAGGTACGAAAAGTTCTTATGGCCGGTACTTGACTACAATTAATTGATTTCAGTACTTTCTTGTGTTTAATTTATTTAATTTTATTTAATTTGTATAGAAGAATGAAGAAAGTTGAATACATTTCTGAGAACATTATAGTCATACAGTTTTTCGGAGAATGGTTTGCATTACTTGACTATCGATAATTGATTTCACAACTTTCGTTTGTTTGATTTGCAGTGAACAATTTGAATGTACTTACATATAATTTCTTGAGCATACATTGAGTCAAAGAAGTAAAAGACTTTTTTACTACTATTTATTTGACTTCTTTTAAAAAATCATAAATATTTTATAGATTATACAGAAAAAACTTCTATACTTGCCTTATTTTATACTTTCGTAGAAAGTTTTATTAACAATATTATTATTTGTACAGTCATGAACAAAATTATTACCATTTGTAGAGAGTGCTTATTGAATAGATGAGATTAGAATAAATAAAAGGACTATAGACAAATTGTGTTGTTAGAATATATTTAAAAAATTAGTTTTTTAAAGAACGTGTTGGTTGTTTTGAAAAAATATTTAAGCTCTCATTAAAGTTTTTGGTACAGAGGGAGAGAGAGAGAGGGGGAAGAAAGAGAGGATGGGAGAGTTTAGCAAATAATGTTTGTTAAGTATAAAACTATATGGAATAGTAACCAAACTTATTCTTGCCTATAAGTTTTTACTTTTGTAAAAAAATTTTTTAGAGAGATTTCACAACTTTTTAAGAGTAAAAGTACATTATAAATAATGTTTGTTAAGTATAAAACTACACTTTAATTAATTTCACAACTTTTTTGGGTTTGAGTTTCAGTATCCGCGTGAAAAAAATTTATTTCGACTTTAGAACGCAAAAAGTTATTATTTATTCGTAGAATTCCTTTTCATAAAACGTAAATAATTTTTTAAGATATTGTATAGGTTTTGGAAAATAATTCTTATGGTTTCCGAAAAAATTCTTAGAGTTTGTAAAAGTTTTTGTAAAGTGATTGTAAAGGTTTTGGAAAAGAATTTCTCGTTGCTTGCAAAAGTTTGTAAAGGATTGTAGACGTTTTGTAAAATAATTTATTAATGGATTTTTTAAAAGATGTACTGATCATTTTTGGAGATATTTTGTAGAGAAAATATAATAATGAATAATTTACAGAAATGATTCTGTTATTGAAAGTACTCGACTTTAATTTAATGAGTAATACTACAGATAAGAAAAATGATTTTTGTAAGAAAAAGAAAACATTTTCATAGCAAATACATACAAACAAATATTGTAAAGATATAAAGAGATAATTTAAAAATGAGAATAATTACTGCTAATAGCAAAAATCAGTTTTGTGAGAAATATAGAAAATGTTGTTATAGGAATTATAGAAAATACTTTAAAAAATAGTTTTTAAAAGTGTTTATTATAATTGTTTCAAAAAAATATTTAACTTTTCAGTCAAGTTCTTTGTAGAGAGTTGGGCAGTTGTTGAGCGCAAGATTGTTTGGTTAAAAACATTAAACTTTTATTAGTATTTCAACAGAGAATTTAAAGTTGTTAAAAAAAATAACAATAATATATTAAATGTTTTCTTTGTAGCTATCGCAAGGAATAAAAGAAAAAAGTACAAGTTCTCAGAATTACAATTCAAATCTCTATGTCACCTGATTCTCTTACTTTTATAAACTCAAAGCTCAAAGTTGGCTGAGAAGTTGAGTTCTCATGTCAACTGCCATTTCCATAGCAGCAGATGGTACAAAGTTTTTTAAAAACTACTCTTTTGCATCTATTTCTCTGAAATCACCTAATCCTCTAGCCTTTACAAAATGCGAAGCTCAAAGTTTGCCAAGTTAACTACCCTTACGTAACAGCACCTGATACTAAGTTTTTTCACAAAACACTCTTATACATCCATTTTCTCTTGTTTTTGTGTGACAGTTGAATTAAAGTTTTAGGAATAGCTTTTTAGTACTTGAACTTTTATTGGAAACTTTATACTTAAAATAGCAGGGATTGATACTAAAGAAAAATTAAGTCTATACTGACTATTACAAAAAACATTTAGTGTACAGATTTAAATCAACTGTTAAAGGAAGCGAAAGATATGCTATTGTGTAGAAAAACATTATGGAACATTCGCTTCTGCCAGAAAGCTACCATTATCAACCATTGCCTGAATCTCACTATGATATAATTGATATTTTATTTTCTGAAGTCAAAATAGTTTTGCACCGCAATAAATACATATCAGTCGTATTCTCTTTATTAAGTAATAATATTATATGTGAAAAAGAATAATGAAGGAAAAGTAAAGAAGTTCACTCTATCGAACATTAAAAGAAGATCAATGTAGGAGTGTTGCTGCTATAAACATTTTTTTAATCATTTTCTCAACACATTTTTTATTTACCTCAGTATATAATAATCGAATGTATGTGATAAAGATTATTAAAAACAGACGGATTTAAAAGCACCAAAGGATTTATATGTTAAACCGCTTAAAAAACCTGACTGTGACGGCCGCAGCGGTTGCGGAACTTATTCTTCTTTTTTTTACTTTTTTATTCTCAAACTTTTGGGAATTAGTCGAGCACGACTTTTTCCTCGAAAACCGTCTACATCGCCCACCCCGCGAGCTTCGGAGAAGCTCGCGTCACGACTCGGCCGCCGGGCCGCTCCTTCGATCTCGAGGAGCGGGGAGCGAGCCGATTCGCAACCCCATCGGCAGCCTATCTGGCGACTTTTTTTACCGCCGCCTTGCAGCGACCAACCAGCACACGCGAACGCTCGCCTCCAACCCTCAACCGAGGTATTCTTTTGCGCTCTGATTTTTCGGAGCACACTCGTTCTCCGCGCGACGCCGGAGATGGGCCCCTTTCACAAGGCTCTCGCCCCCAGGTGAGCCTACACACCCGCCAGCAGCGATTCTCGCTATGGGCGTAGGTGAGTCCTGACCCTGGCCAAGTGCGGATAACAGTCCACTCAGGTAGAAGGGGGTGACACCTCGAGCCTCGCTCGGTGTCACCGTGACATGACGACGCACTGGAGGGAGTCTCGTGAGACTGCAAAACAATCGCGACCGCGTCTCATCTTTTTTTTTTGTTTTTCTTATCTTACTTTATTTACTTGTTTTATTACTATTTATTGGCTCTACGGTTTATCAGAATTTTATTATTTTAACTTTAATTTTTTTTGTATGCAATTTTATTAACATTTTACCATATCCAATTCCTCATGCCCTCCGCGCAGGTGAGAGAAATGTTAGCCGCCGGGCTAATCGAGCCCTCGTCATCTCCTTACAGCTCGCCGATAGTAATGGATCGGAAAAAGGACGGAGACTATAGATTTTGTAACGATTATCGTCGGTTAAATTCTATTACAAAGGATACCGCGCAAAACCTTCCAATTATTCGCGAAGTAATTAAAGATATTGGATCCGCATAAATATTTACGATGATCTCAAACACGGGTACTGGCAAATTCCTCTGACTGAGCGCGCTAAAAAGTTTTCTGCTTTGGCGACGCCCGACGGCGGGCTATATCAATGGCGAGTTATGTCTTTCGGATTAAAAAATTCTCCGGGTTGCTTCAATAATTTTATTACCCAAGAGGTTTTGTCCGGGTACATTAACGAATTCGTGCGTTCATATCTTGATGATTTTGTGATTTACTCAAGTACGTGGGAAGAGCACCTCACGCATTTGAGTAAAGTTTTCGAACGTTTGCGCATTTATCAATTAACGTGCTCAATTAAAAATTGTTTCTTTGGGAAACAAAATCTCGAATTTCTCGGTCATGAAATAACAAGAAAAGGAAATCGAGTGAAGCCGGAACACACAGATTGCCTTACCGCTCACGGCACTTCTGTCTTCCAAGCATGCATATGTGTGGACAGACGGAAGCCAGAGAGCGTTCGAGGTTATGAAGCGAGTTTTTAACGCGCCGCTTATACTCAGTCGCCCCGAAGCGGGAAACCCTTTTATTTGCAAACGGACGCCTGCGCAACCGGGATGGGCGCAGCTTTATACCAGCTCGACGATGCTGGTAAACGCCGTATAATATCGTGGGCATCCGCGAAATTCACACACACTGAAAAGCGCTATCACTCTAACGAACAGGAGTATTTAGCTGTAATATGGGCACTGCGCAAGTACAGACACTATCTCGAGGACGGAAAATTTATTTTGCGTACTGACAATCGCGCGTTAACTTGGCTGAACAATATAAAGGACGGAAAGGGTAAATTACATCGGTGGGCGATGTACCTAAAAAGTTTTAATTTTGCTGCAGAACACGTCGCCGGTAAAAACAATCAGCTGCCCGACGCGCTTTCTCGAGACCCCGGGGATGAAGTATTTTCGTATGACGCGGACGCGCTTGACGCGTTATTACCTCCGGAAAGGACAGTGCCGCAGCGCGAAGTAATTCTCGTGTTAATAATGGCGCAAGATTTACACGAACGAATTTTACACGCGCAACAGAAAGAGCCCGCGTAGACGAGAAAGACGCCGCACGCTTTCTGCAGCCGACTCAAACGCTGCAGTTTAGCGATGGCGCATATTTTATTGAGGAATCCATACAGATATTTTTCAAAAATCATGTATTTTGATTCCTAACACCTTGAAAAACAATTATAACATGTTTTTACAACAACTCAAAAAATTACTATTACAAAGCTTCCTCTAGGAGGAAGCAATAAAGACGAAAATTCCGTTACAAATCAAACTTTTGAATGCAAAAAATTTGTTTTAACTAAAGATGAATTAACTAATGAAGTTGTAGATGTAATACTAGAAATAAGTAATAAGCAAAATAATGAGAATTGCGAGAAGCAAGATGATACATTAAATTTTCAAAATGTAGCACAAAATGAAGTCGTTGTTAGTCTAGATTTTCCAGGAGAACATGTAACGGTCATAAATGCCTTACATTAATTATATATAAAAATATATATGTATGTATGTATGTATATCATGATTAAGTCTCACAGTCATAAGGAATTCTGTTTACCGACACACGTCCCTCGCAATGACCCCAAATAAGCATAAATGGTACTCGACGCACCATCTAGGAAATGGAGCAAGTACTCAATAATCAGATCCCTAGATGGGTACACTAACACTAATGGTCATGGAGGGAGATTTGAATTATAAATCCTTTTTATTTATTAACAACTATATACGGCACGCACAATCAACCAGAAATATTGAATGTAATAACATACAAGCTACGCACCAATAACATAGTCAATATAACCCCATATTAACATGATCATTATTAACTATAATTTTGAATTTAGCGCCATACAATTCCAGGTGGTAGATAAGTGTAGCATATACGTAACTAGATAGTTACATGCCAGCCCACGTGTTATCTGATGCAATCAGACAAGGATAGCACGATGGGGAATAGCATGGGTGCGAGTAAGACAGATAGTCTTACTTATTTTATTTAGCTTATTCTGATAAGCCTACCGTACGAAGACGTAAATGAAAGTTTTATTTGCATAAATTAAAATATCCAGCAGCTGATTTTGTAATATTTTTAACTACAAATTATGGAAATACTTAATTGTTCTCCAGTAGCATGACAAAAGTATCTCGCGAATCAAGCCAATTAAAAGTCGAGAATTCTCGGAAGGTTGCGCAATTATATCCTACCGTATATGTAAATGAGTTGATTGCGCATCCTCCTGAGCAGGTGATCAGATAATCTATCATCTGCGATTTTTCGGTATAAATATAGGGTGCACGCCACGAGGAGCTCACTTAATTTTAGTCTCCAGCTCCAACTCCGGTCTAGTTCCCTAGAGCACAGCAGGAAGCGAGGTAAAGTATGCAAGGCGAAGTAAGGGCATAGGTCAGGGATTACTCCTTCGGGATAAACCTGACCAAGTCGAGTTGGTTCGCCCGACTCGGCTTCCCCTTACTTGTATAAAGTAGTGGCGTAAAGCGAGGGGCAGCATGGCCCCTCACCCCGGGCCCTTAGGAAGGTGACCGCAAGGTCATCCCCTTTGAAAGCCTTTGGTTGCTTCTACTATATACGTATAGCGTGCATGAACGAGGACCAGAGGTAGACATCCGCGGATGCGTTTTTTTCTTGTTGTTGTTATTGACACAATTTAGAGGTTATTAGTATATCGAATTTTCGGTTTATCGTCGGGCAGATCCGCGGTTACTCATTTTTGACGCGTATTAAATGAGTGGTTTATTTTGGTAGGCGCGACATTGATCATATCTTTTTGCGTTAAATAATATATAAAATTGAATTTAATTATCTTTATTTTTTTTTTGTGATCTATCGTATTGCGTTAGGTACGAGAAAATTGTATGCGATTAGGTCTTCATAATAAATTGATGTAAAATATTGTGAATTAATTAAAATTGCTTTATTTTTTTTTTTGTAATGGTTCATAACCAAATATATATATATATATATATTCTTTTTTATAATTCCATAGATATTTACAATCAAATAAGGGTATGAAATAAATAAGGCATTGGTATCTTCAACGAACGATCATCGCATCTGCAGAATCAGTCACCATTGCACTTAAGGTGACTCCTAACCTGGTTTTCCCTTCCCTATCCACAGAACCAACCTATAAAACCTTACAAACAAAACTGTAGTAAATTTCCTAATAATCCTATTCAATTCACTGTAGAAAATTGTAATATACCTATAGATCCTGTTCGATTTAATGTAGATGTATATGACAAAGTTTCTAAATGTTTTGATCTTATCGATGTAAAGTATAGCCAAAGTAAATAATTTAAGGGGGTCAGACATCTTTAAAATTTTCTTCATAAAATGACCTGAAAAAAACAAATTTTCATAATTAGAAATATTTAGAAGTAATATCCTAAAAATATATTCAATTTGTGATAAAATGAGACCCAAAAAAAATTTTTGATCGATTTTAACCAAATATATGGCCATTTCAAAATTTCGTCGACTCTAGATTCAGGAACTGCATATATTTTAATGGGAGAGTTCCTAAAATTTTGGTATTTTATATGACTATTGACTGAAGAGTTGTACGTATCCAATTTATTTGATTAAATAATTTTTTACGGTCAAAAATTGCTAAAAAATCTTAAATTTAAGTGAAATTCAGATTTTTTAGC
This sequence comes from Torymus aiolomorphi, assembly GCA_036365515.1. Taxonomy (NCBI): domain Eukaryota; kingdom Metazoa; phylum Arthropoda; class Insecta; order Hymenoptera; family Torymidae; genus Torymus; species Torymus aiolomorphi. The sequence continues at coordinate 55,937,502 of CM070873.1, forward strand.
AATCTTTGACCATAAAAAATTATTTAATCAAGTAAATTGGATACATACAACTCTTCAGTCAATAGACATATAGAATACCAAAATGTTAGGATCTCTCCCATTAAAATATATGCAGTTCCTGAATCTGGAGTCGACGGCAGAGCTCAAAATTTTACATCATGTAGAAAACAGCTTTAAAGATAAAATTACTAAAATACTTCTTTATTTCTTCTTCTCTATTTCTTAACTCCATCTCTGCCCTGAAATACATAAAAGTATTATTTTTAGCTCAAAATATTTTACATTTAGAACAAATATTCTGGTACCTCAGTATACGGTCCATTAGATTTGTAAGCTATGAGCACGCGTAACAGTCATATCCACATCAAGTTTGTTAAGTGGTTTAACGTGTAGATCCTTTGGTGCTTTTAAATCCACATGTTTTTAATAATCTTTATCACATATATTAGATTCTTATACATATACTGAGGTAAATAAAGAATGTGTTGAGAAATTAAAAATCCTTCATGCATGTTATGAAGCCAGTATCGCCATAGCCAAATGCTTAAGAAAAATGTTTATGGCTGTAACACTCCTATATGATCTTCTTTTAATGTCTGAAACTAACGCAATATACGTAAAAGCGCATTGAATTTTTCGTAGACCCATTCAATGTATATGTAGCACGGGTCGCTCCTTTAGGCTTCTGCCATACTTGCCTTCGGAGCGCTCCCGCGCTCCTTGATAGAGTGAACTTCTTTACTTGTCCTTCATTATTCTTTTTCACATATAATATTATTACTTAATAAAGAGAATACGACTGATACATATTTAATGCAGTGCATAACTGTTTTTATTTCAGAAAATAAAATGTCAATTATATCATAGTGAGATTCAGGCGATGGCTGATAATAGTAGCTTTCTGGCAGAAGCGAAGGTTCCATAACATTTTTCTGCACAATAGCATATCTGTTCGGGATTGTATAGTGCCGCAAGTGTCCGCTAGATGGCAAGCGCCAAATCGCTACCCGCAATGAAAAACATCACCCCGAGTGTATAAGTATAGGCACGCGACTTGCACTCGGGGGAGACATTAAAACATACAGTCTCCTCTACATACTACTTTTACTTGCTTTGCTTACTTTGCTAATAATACGAGAAGCTCTCGTATTATTTGCCGTTACCCCTTGCCTACTTGCTCGAACGCATTGCGTTCATCTTCTATCTATAGTTCAACTTCGCCTTTCGAGGAGAGTTGACTGCAAAGACTTTTGGAATCTTAATTCCAAGTGTCTATCTTTTGTACCGAACTTATTCTTTGCGAGAAAAGTTGGATACATTGACTCTAGGAGTCAACCGGCCCATTATTACATACAGCTTTTGCCTTACATACTTTACTGCTTTACTTATAATACGAGAAGCTCTCGTATTAGTTACTGTTTCCATTCGCTTACTTTACGCGAACATACATTATTACACGTTAGCCTGCATTAAATGCCTACACTTTATGTTTCCACTATATTTGCTTGCCTATAACTACTTCGTCTTATTTGCAAATAATACGAATCTTACTTTTTCTGCTTTCAACTTATTCTTTGCGAGAAAAGTTGGAAGCATAGATTCTTGGAGTCTAAATTGCTATTTTAAGCTTAGCTGATAATACATGAGGCTCTCGTATTATTAGTTTGCCTATTGCATATACCTTGTGTATTGCTTGCCTATTTTACTCGAACGCGCGTAGCGTTCAAATCCCTTTTGTTTCAATTTTACTTTCGAGTGGGTTGGAGCAAAGACTTTCAGAGTCAATACAATTTATTATTTTCTCTCGGCGATAAACCCTAACAATATAAACTCCGTATACGTTCATTCGTATATAATATCTTTCGCTTTCTTTAAAAGTTGATTTAAATCTGTACACTAAATGTTTTTTGTAATTGTCAGTATAGACTTAATTTTTCTTTAGTATCAATCCCTGTTATTTTAAGTATAAAGTTTCCAATAAAAGTTCAAGTACTAAAAGCTATTTCTAAAACTTTAATTCACTGTCACTCGCATTATTCGAACACTTCTAAAAACTTATTTAAAATAATAAACTAAATGTTTACTCCCAAATTCATTGGAAACAATGAAAATTAAGAACAACACTTTGTATAAAAAAGGTGCTGATGTTGATATTACAGTGTTTATATGAAATGACAACTGTGCATGTTTACATTGCTTGCTGACTTTTACATAGGTTAAAATCAGCTTACAATAAAGGAGTGAGATGTGAGAGGCTGTCGTTGATAAGTCAGGTTATAATGGTGCCAACTTAACTGCTATATAAGTTTTAAATTCAAGTTTTTATTTTTGTCAAAAACACCGTCCATAAATTATATTATTTATTTTTTATCTTTATATGAATGTTTAAAATATTATTTTTGCATCTTTTAAAGTATATATAGATATGTAGAGTCAGAATTTTAAATATATTAAGAACGGTGAAATGAAAAAAAATTAGTAGAAATATATAATATATGATTATATAAATATGTATACAAGAGGAAAAATGTAATTTGAACAAAAAACAAATGAAAAGCTTTATCAGTGTTTTGTGTATATTCTTAAAACAAAAATAGATAATGCTTTGAAACTAATTGGGACATATTCTACAAGTGTTTTTTTAGTAAAATATGTAATAAAAAGAAAATGGATTTTTCGTCATTTTAAAGGTGTCCGATCCCCTTAATTTGAACTTTTTTAAAACTTCTTGGTCATATTTGTATAAATATTTGTATCATTTACATTTGCAGTTTAAAAAAATAGACTCCTGTTTAAAATACTAAATGATAGCAATAATTTGAGAGGTAATTTAATTCTTTTGAAATATGCTCGCGACGAACATATTTCCGATTTTCGTAGAGCTTTAAGCTCATTAATTGTTGATCATGAGATACTCAAATCAAAATATACTTCATCTCCTTTTACGTAAGTTTTTTTATATTGCAGTCCTCATCTTTATCTTTCCATTATATGGGCTACATTTTTATGTTATAATAATACTAATATTCTTTGGTTTACATATAGGTTAAATCTTAATTTACGTATTTGATATTAATAAACATTTTTGTTACAGTATAAATGTTGCTGATTGGGAAGCTATAGCTAACTCAATAACCTTTATTTTTCCAAAAGAAAAAAAGAATATATATTACGAACATTCGTATTACATAAAACCAACAGACGATAAAGATACTGCGAATGCGAAACCTTCAAGGGTTAATGCAAGTGGATTATTATACATAGATTATTTACATTTTCGAGAGAATGTGCGAATTGCGGGGATAAAGACATCTCGATGCCACAAGTCAAAAGATACTCAACCTTTAGGTAAAAGCTTTTTATTAAAGAGGTTCAAGGGTTTCAGCTGCGGGTCGAGCCTCGGAGGGCCCCTTCGTTCCCTGCGGCAGCTCCCCGCTCATCGCGCACCTCCTCGGGCAGTCTGCGAACTCGGCATCTAAAATAGTAGATTTAACTATTTTATATGAAAAAATCGATATGAATAACGAAGAGAGAGTAAAGGAAGCTATTAAAGTGTGAAAGGTTTCATATCATTATAGAATAAATAGTTCGTATGAGAACAAAATGAGCTTGGATATATCCCTTATAAAAAAATCCTATAGAAAATCCTGTAGGAAATGCTATAGGAAATCCCGTAGGCATTCTGTAGAAATCCTATAGGAATCCTATAGGATACTCTATAGGCAGCCCTATATGAAATTCTATAGGAAGTTCTATAGAAACTCCTACATGAATTTCGCGCTTTTCCTGCAGGAAATCCTATAGGAAATTATGTAGGTAATTCTATAGGAAAAACTGTAGACAATTTCATGGAAAATTCTGGAGTATTTTCGTGAAAACATCTTATAGAGGTTTAGCATCTTATTTAGCGCTGTGCCATCGCACAGCAGAATCAGTGGCAAACAGTCCTAGGTAAGGAGTTGCCGCCCGGAAACTGCCGTGCACGACGGTCGGCGCCTTACCGATTAAACCCAGTGAGCTCAGATATCAAAATCAAGGTAATCCTTGTCACATTGACTCTCCGTAAAGAGTCGTTCGAACGGTTGAATCTCACGGCTTTAGATACCCTCGCGGTTCCAATGTATTTAGGAGAGTCCCGACTGCTGCGCCCCATATCGCCATAGCAGCGAACACACGTGAGCGAGGCTCTGGACAAGCAAGCTTCTACTGCATGCCGCACTGCAGCGCAGCAGTCGGGACACACGTAAACACATTGGAACCGCAAGGGTATGTAAAGCCGTGAGATTCAACCGTTCGAATGACTCTTTACGGAGAGTCAAGTGACAAGGATTACCTTGATTTTGATATCTGAGCTCACTGGGCTTAATCGGTAAGGCGCTGACAGTCGTGCACGTCAGTCCCCGGGACCCGGGTGCAACTCCTTACCTAGGACTGCTTACCACTGATTCTGCTGTGCGATGGCACAGCTCTAAATAAGATGCTAAACCTCTATAAAATGTTTTCACGAAAATACTCCAGAATTCCCTGCAGGATTTTCCATGTAATTATCTACAGTTTTCCTACAGAATTACCTACAGAATTTTCTACAGGGTTTTCTATAGGATTTCCTGCAGAAAAAACGCGAAATTCATGTACGATTTCCTATAGAACTTCCTATAGAATTTCATATAGGGCTGCCTATAGGATTTCTACGGGATGCCTACAGGATTTCCTATAGCATTTCCTACAAGATTTTCTATAGGATTTTTTTATAGGGGATTATTAAGCACTACCAAATCTTAAAATCATCTCTTGCTTCAACGCTTGTAAGTATTTGCCTACTAGTTCACACAGGATAGTAATAAATATTAACGTGATTATGTAACTCTTTTAGTTTAATTTTTATAGATATGCTTTGATTTTGCAAGCAAATATGGACATTATTCAAAACAAGAAAAAGCTCACGATTTTCCAAATGCCTTGATTAAAAGGTGGTCATCTATATCTGCGAAAATCGTTTATCTTACCAGAAAGGATTGCGATTCTAAAAAATGTACTATCCCTAAAGATACTACTAATTTTGAAATTATAAATTATATGGACGTAAATGACATTTTCAGTAAAAATAAAGATTCTGGTACGACAGGTTAGTAAATATAAATAAGTTTTTAATGAAATAGTTTTTAATGAAATATAAAATCGAAGTATTAAAGATGGTAATGAAAAAATAGATTTCTTTTTCAGAATACATGAATAGGTTGGGATTTTTATTAATTCCATATATGAGGCGTTTCACGTCAACTGTCCCAGCGCGCGGCGCGCGAGCCCTAAATCGTGCTATTTCTAACTCATGTTTATGATACTAAAATGTACTTAAAAAAATTGTTTGATAAATGTTTTCGACGTATTTTTTCCTCAGCTTTCCAATGACGTAAGCAGTTTTTCCAAGATTTTTCATTTTCACCTTCAAAAAGTATAAAACATGTTATATCTCAAAAAGTGTATTTTTAATATTTTTTTTTACCCTCTAGATCGAAAGCTGAGCATTTTTTACGTAGAAAAGGATATTTTCCAAAGAGTGCCCCCGAGATGTTTTTTGCGAGAAATAGAATGCGAAAGCGTTTTTGAAGATGAAAATGGAAAATTTCGAAAAAACTACCTACATCATTGGAAAGCTGAGGAAAAAATACGTCGAAAACGCTTATCAAACAATTTTTTTAAGTACTTTTTAGTATCATAAACATGAGTTAGAAATAGCACGATTTAGGGCTCGCGAGCCGCGCGCTGGGACAGTTGACGTGAAACGCCTCATATGCTAAAAACCCATAGATTAAAAGCCAAGGCTTTAAAATCAGGGTGAAAACATACTAAAAAAAAATTGTTTTCATTAAGTATTACTTTAAACATTAAAAAATGTCAAATAATTGATTATTATCAATTCCTTTTTTTTGTTTAGAGTCATGATAAACTTGAAGAGCTTATGTCCGATGTGGAAAAGAGGTATGAAGATTTTCCTGTTCAGCCATTTTTGGTCGTTTGTGGAAAATTAGGCATGGTGTGGTTTGTGCACATAAGAATTATGCACATATTTATTGTGCACACTTTAGCATTGGAGTATACACATAGATATAGATATACACCAATGCTAAAGTGTGCACAATAAATATGTGCATAATTCTTATGTGCACAAACCACACCATGCCGAAAATTAGATGCGCTTAAATGTCATCACGTAGTTGTTGGTCCATATATCTATGATTTTAATAACGTCACTTTAGCTGTAAATTATTTATATAAGCTCTTTTTCGTTATTAAGGCTGATTTACCTTTTGTATGCGTACATATTTGGTTATTTTTGCAAAAAGAGTTTTATTGTATGGATGCGGAAAGAGTTATTGTAGCGAAAACGCAAGTAAATCTTTTATCTAGTAAACTCTAAAATTAGAATCTATTGTTTTAAATAAATTATAAACCTTTCTAAATATGAATTTCAACATGGAAATTTTAAAATTAACTTGCTTTCTGTATTCAAACTTAAATTTATCAAAAACTGATGTAGATTTTTTTTATTAACATAATGCAAAATTTTATAAAAAATATTTATAATCCTTTTTTGTTAGAAATGTTAAATAACTCTTTAGAAAATATCGTTAGTAGTGAGGTTTCTGAGGAAATAAAACATGTATTTCAAACATATAATTATCCTTTCAAAACATTTGATAGCAAATTCAAAAGAATGCAGATATATAAAAGCTTAAAGCTATACGATGAACCAAAAATAATAGCAATAAATACAGTGACAAAAAGTATAATTGATAGAAATATATTAATTTATAGAGAAATAGAAATACCTGTTCTTCAAGTTGATATCCAACTTGCTCTTCGTAAATTATTGCAATTACCCGGATTTTTTGATGCTATGCAATCGTATATTCTATTTTTAAACGAGGAAAAACATTTATTATTAAATTGTATTGAAGCAGAAGCTTGGCAAAAACAAATTAGAAGTTTTGATAAAAACGGTATTGCTCTACCGCTCTTTATTTATTTCGACGATTTGGAAACTGGGAACCCTTTGGGGAGTCATGCGGGAATAAATGAGGTAGGTGCAGTTTATGCCACAATTCCATGTCTTCCACCTAGTTTTGCTTCAAAATTAGAAAGCATTATACTATTTAGTTTATTTTACACGAAAGATAGAAAAACTTACGGAAAAAATATTTTTCAACCACTGATTAATCAACTAAATAGTTTACAAGAAAACGGTCTGTAAATTACAATAAACGATCAATGTCATACTATCTTTTTAATATCGAGTTTAGTAATTGGAGACAATCTAGGATTAAACTCGATGTTTGGATTTGTAGAATCATTTAGTTCGCATCATTATTGTCGCATGTGTACGGTGCATTCAGATGACGCGAGAAACTTGACGCAAGAAGATGAATCTCTTTTAAGAACTAAAGAGAAGTATGATAAAGATTTTACAGCTCCAAAATATAAAGAAAGTGGCATAAAAGAACAATGCATTTTTAATAATTTAAAAAATTTCCACTAGATTGAAAACTTGAGCATGGACGTTATGCATAACTTTTACGAAGGAGTTTGTAACTATGTTATATCTAAATTATTACTTACATTCATTGTTGAAAAAAAATATTTTAAAATTGACTATTTAAATTATAAAATACAAAGTACTGATTGTGGTTTTGAAAACGCTAATAAACCATCTTTGATATGCATTGAGTACTTACGAAAAAATGATAAATTAAAGTTATCCGTCACGGAAACTCTTTTTTTTATGAGATACTTGGGACTGTTAATTGGTGATGAAGTGCCAAAACATTGCAAAGAGAGGGAGTTATATATTAAACTACGTGAAATTTTGCATATTTTAACTTCACTGTTTTTAATACACTCGTATATTTATAAGTTAGAAATATTAATAAAAAAGCATCACGAATTATATGTAGAGCTATACGGTGATCTTAAACCGAAATTCCATTTCTTACTACATTATGCTAGAGCAATAATACAAAACGGTCCGCTAAGTAAATGTTCATGCATGAGGTTTGAATCGAAACATAGGGAAACAAAATTAGCACTTCAATCTTGTGCTTTAAATAAAAATATTTTAAAAATTATTGGCGAGAGATATGGACTAAGTAAGTTTAATGTTTTTTAATTTTAATATGTATAAAGAGAATAATATCACATATGGCGCTGAAGGTAAAGATAATAATTACGTACATCCCATTTTTAATACTATAACAAAAAAACGATCTCTAAAAAATGTGACTATAAATGATATAACATACAAAAATGATATGATTTTAATTTTGGATATATCAGATGATGGTCCTGAGTTTGGAAAAATACAAAAGATGCACTCCAATTAATACTACGAGTTTTAATTCCCATTATTTTGCGTATAGTGCGAATGTTAATGTAAATGAGGGACAATATATATATTATGATAAATTAGCAGTAAGAACCTCGTGTTTAATGTTTGAAAGAAATGGTGCGAATTTCGTAGCACACCTAGCTACACGGCATATTTTGTAATAGTAACATTTTTAATAAATGAATAGCATACCAAAATTGTTATCTGTGTATTTATTTTTTAATACATTGTATGATTATTTTTTATAATTTAATCATACTTTGGGTGTAATTACTATTGTGTTTTGAAATGAATTAATTAAACAAATAAAAGTCTACTAGAGTACCGGAGTACTAGTCATATATTTTTTTCTCTGATAACGTATTCCCTAAGTTAAAATTAGTGGTTTCATTTAGATTTCTTGTATTAATTTATCACGAATAAAAAGAAAATAAGCATATTTATTATTCTAATATTCCGCCGTAGGAGATGAAATATCCACGTCAGAGCGCATGAGTTTATCCACGGCTGCTACAGGTGCGAGAACAGGCCCGCGCCGATACAGCGCGCCGCCCGGCGGTGGACAGCGTCACACGCTTGCGCTGCGACGGCTACACGGTTTACACGCGTGCCTAGTTTTCTCCGTGCGTGCTTCTCTCATGCAATCATGCTGTCGTCGTAGATGCGCACGCTTTCTCCCAATCAATGAGAGAAGCGAGAGTTCACGGTGTGGCTGGATGTGGATACAGCCTTAGACCATGTACCCAACTGTCCCAACTGTATACCCATGCTTGAGGTATTCTTACCGAACGTGCCTCCTCAGTTTCAAAACCCTGGAATCTCGTTGGTCGATTCCAATTTAAGGTTAATGGTTACACTTGAATTGCCCAATGAGATTGCAGGATTTTGAACTGAAGAGGCACGTTTGGCAAGAATCCATCAAGGACAGGTGTACGTTCGGATTCTTAGACCGCGTTCACAGCATAAGGCTAGATGCGATCTCCTTCAAAGGCTGCATCTATAATCGCGCGCTTAGCCGATGATTGCAAATATGGCCTCGTGCACGCGGGCAAGTTATTATCTCAGAGTTGATCTTGCATTCGTATAACAGTGAATCCATATTACGTGCTGGCCGCATCGTGCCGTGATCCGCGTACCATGTTCTCGATGTATCAGGATTCTAATTCGTGTGGATTTAATAAAACCTATCACATCTACTAATCACAGATTTTATACATTGGAAATATGGTACGCGGTGCACGGCGCACAATGTATGGCACGTAATATGGATTCACTGTAACCAGTGATGGGCGATGAAAAATTTGGAACAATTTAGAAAACTAGGAACATACAAATCGCAGGAATTGGCAGCACCGACTTTCAGAGCATTTTTATGCCTTTTCGACGTTCAACTTCAAATCCTTATAACTTTTGACGGAATCGACATTTTTTAATTTTCAAAGAAGGAAATGAAAGCTCTTTCTTTCTAGTTCCAATTTCTCTTTTGAAACTTTAAATGGATCGGCTCTGGGCGAAATGGCTGAGGTTTAAAGAAAAGTGCTTTTTTGCCATTTTCTTGAAAAATTTCAACCTTTGAAAAAAATCTGAGACAAAGACGTTTTTAACTGTATACGATGTCCCCCGTATATTTTTTGACATAAGAAAGAAGAAAAACTGCATCCGGAAGGTGTGCCTTCAAACAAAGCTTTGACCGGTTTTGGGGACACGAAAAGTTGAAATTTTTTCTGGATTTCCTAGTATATATATAACATAATATATTAATATAGTATATTTTATATATTTCATTCAATTTGGCACGTGTGTATCTGTGTGTGCGTGTGTGAATTTTGTGAACAGTACTTATGGGGACCTATAGTCTCTTTCTTCAGAGTTCTCGAATAGGAGATAAGGGCGGCGCTGCGCGCCGCCATTGTCTACCATGCAAACATCCCTCAGGTTATTGACTTTCGTAGCGACGTCTGCGGCGTCCGCTTTTAGTACCGAAAAAACGGAAAAAAAGTCACGGAGGAAAAAATCATATGCATTGTAGACAGAGCCTAAGTTAGGCTTTTTTGTCCCCATAAGTACGGTCGCACAAGTTCGCCTAATGAGGACGATCCCCATTAGTGGAGAAAGTCCTCATAAGTATCGTTTCACTACAAAAAATGTCCCCATAAGTAGCTTCTCATATAAATATGCGTGTGCGTGTGCGTGTGCGTGTGCGTGCGTGCGTGTGCGTATGTGTGTGTGTGTGTGTGTGTGTGTGTGTGTGTATGTAAAATTTGATATTCGCAATGAAACTTCTTGTCCCGTGCTGCGGATCGTCGTGAGCAGCAATTCTTGGCCTTGACCCCAGCTGGCGCCTATAGTTGAGGTCAAGCTTTGTTGTGACGGCCCATAGCGCGGGTCATACTACTGAGAACCTTCACATAGATAAAAAACACAGAAGAAAAATTTTAGTAAGAGAAAGAAATATAGTAGCGGGATGTAACAGACGATACTACATAAAGGAAAATACATATAGATGGCCATAAAAATAATGTTTTCGATTAAATTATCTTTTTTGTATTTTATTGATGGATGTGATAATATTCTTAATTTTATTTTTACATGATGATCATTTCCTTGTATGATTATAAAATGAAGAAGAACGTGATGTCTATTATTAAAACGAGGTTTAATATTATTCTATTAACATTATTGCGTTGTATAAAATAATCGTAAATTAACGACAAACTTATAATTTACACATGAATTAATATAAAGAAAAAATACGATATTCGGAGAGTCATTAAAACCTACATTAATTAAGTTTTTTCTTACATACACAAATACTTTATATCAGAGAGCATTTTAAATCCGTATAATCGTGAATATTAAATAAATGTTCTAATAATCATTTTCCTAGTCACGGCAGTTTTTTCACACATCTTATATATTTTCAACTCAATCTTCGCGCAGTTTCTCTCGTCCCTCGTTATTATTGCTGCGACGCGCGCGGCGGGCTGCACGACCGCAAAATAGCGCATTCAAGTAAATTACACTTTCACGCGTGTCGACCTGCAGCAGCTAATTGCAAGTCGCGGACGCGGACTCCGAATGAGAGAGAGAGAGAGAGAGAGAGAGAGAGAGAGAGAGAGAGAGAGAGAGAGAGAGGGAGAGAGAGAGAGAGAGAGAGGAGAAAGGTTTCACTGCGACACATTCAACAATGTCAGGAGATATTTCTGAAACTACGGCATTTCGACTAGTACAATGAAAATCATTGGCCTCCCTCCTTGTCCTTAAGGTCCTTTGCTATCTTCTTTGCGTCGATCTTGTCCAGTGGCGACGGTTTGGCTATCTGTAAAAAAACAAATCATTGAAAATTACATCCCGCATCTTCCCTAAGTTTAGTTATATATTTCTTTATATTTATTTCTCACCTTCATCACAAAGGATTCCTTTTCGGTTGGTTTGAGCTTGGGCACGAAATTTTTGTCCTGCGGTAGCGTGTAGATCAACTGTTTCGGCGGCGACAGAGGTTTTATCGGTCGCGCTGACGGCTTTTCCTCTTTCAACTCCAGCGCGACGTCGTTTCTGTCGGTCAACTCTTTACTCGAGTTTTCTGGCTCCGGGTCGTCTAGTCGAATTTCTCTTAAACCCTACGAATATTAAGGAAGTTTAGCTATATTTACGAGTTATTTCATTTATTTAGTATTTTATCAGACTACGTTTAAGTTACTGGAGATGAAATTGGTTTAAAATGCCTAAGGTAATTTGGACTCGGTTTCAGCAATAATTATAGTACATTATGTAACAAGGGACTAAAGTCACAGATTATTCCCGCGGGCGAGTTCACTGCCCGAGCGAGCGTAGTGAAGCGAGGGCAGTGATCACCCAAGTTAGTTTTAACCCAATTCATGATAAACGTAAAAAATTAGACTATGTTACTTTATTCCCGCTAATTTACTTTATTCCCGCATAATGCGGGAATAAAATAAAAGAGGGAATCAGACGCCACTTTTGCCCCGCTTTTCAGGCTATAAAATGGCCATTATAGTAGAGATGGGAATAAACTAATTTATGAACAAATCTCGAGACGACTGTACTATAATAACCCGGTAATTATGATCGAGAAGTCCGAATCCGGAACTCGAGTTCAGCACAGTACCGGTGATATTCACAGAACCGTTCGAACGAATCACGATGAATCTTTGAAAGACACGTTTTCTTATACAATGCTCTTCAGAATTTACGTTGCAGATCTCAGCCGCCGACAAATCGTCTTGATTCTCGCGATAACGTTCATACCTTTAAGATGCCAGTCGATTCGTGGAAAGCTTCAGCGAGCGCCGGATTGATCTCCTCCAGAGGCTGGTCGCCGTGCCTTATGTAAACGGGTATGTATCCCGGTATTTCAGGCAGGTACTGCAGTGGTGCTGCATCTGCGTGATACAGAAAAAACGGATCTTAAGAAAAATCTCTGTTTTTTCTTCTCTTATAATGACGCAAATCGCCAACGCGGGCTTTGAATTTATCTTTTAATCGCCTATGGGAGGTGTGTTGGCTTTCTCACGCGGAGAGAAAGCGTCGGGATCAACGGATTTTCACGTTTTTGAGGTCGACACTCGCGGTCCGACACGTTTTCTTCCGAGAGGAACCTGTCCGTATGTGTGCTGCTGTGGGGATTAAAATTTTTTTTTTGTTTTTTTTTTTTCTTCTTGTGATCGTCGAGACTTTCCAATCAATTGCCCGTACTGACAGTCGCGTGTCTTTTATTGCGACTTGATCTCGTTTCGGTTGACGAAAATAGCATCAGTGCGGTGAGGTACTGTATATATACTGTATATCAGGGTATAAGACAAAAGTAGTACAGCCACTGAATTATTCTTCTCGGGGTCTATTATAAATTTTTTACTTTGCGTACACTGACAGAAAAACCCGGGGAAAAATTCCTATGTTGCTCTTGGAAGTTACCCACAACTGCTTAAAATCGAAATATTTACTATCTTTTGTATGAAAAAATCCAATGTCACAAGTAAAACTTCCTATGCCAGCATAGTAAAAATTAACACGTGGCTAATGGAACTTTATCTTTTGCACATTTTCCCAGGCTAGCATGGTAAAAATTGAGAGAGTTTTAGAGTAAGAATTCACACGTTCAATCGTAAACAGCCCGCGAGTGCACGAAAAGTTGACCTCTTCAATGTCAAAATAGGAAAGATTCAGACAGATACATGTCAACAAACTCAATCCACCTTGGAAACGTCGAGACAAAACACAAACGCTAAACTCAACAACTGAATGTGCGTTCTAATCCAATATACTTGTTTTTATTTTTTTTTTTTATTTTTTATGATGAGACAATTTTTAAAATCATTGTTTATTTGTAATATTTTTAAGGAAGGTTGGGAAAAACCAATAACCATTATATCGTAAATACAAATTTATTAATAAATAAATGAGCTTGTTTAATTTAAGGTATTGGTAATATTTATAAAATGTTAAACAATATTCTTAATATATAACATTTGTAATAAAATACGTTAAAATAGAGAATAGTATTATTCGAATTAAAGCATAATTTGTTATAAAATTAGCGCGCATAACTTACGTTTGGGGATATACAAGTTCCAAAATTTTGTAGGACATATGTCTTTATAGGTAAGTGGTTAGCGCTCCCGACTACCGTGCCAAGGGTTCCAGGTTCGAGTCTCGATGTCGTCAAAAATTTTTAATTTATTTAATAAATTTTCTTTAATCATGTTTAATTCAAAAACAACTTCTGTATTGTCTAAATATAATGATTATGTGTCTGATACTCGCTCCCCCACTCCTAAAAAAAAAGATGAAATAATTTTTTTCGCTCTTTAAAATCAGTTATAAAAAAATTCCCATGTTAGACTTGGAATTTTTCCTACGTGTATTGCAATTTCTGCTAAAAATCCGACATATGGTCAAGTTACGATTCCAACATGGTAATTTTTACATGACAACATAAGAATTTTTACCAGATTTTTTCTGTCAGTGTATTTAATATTTTATCAAATAAACTTTTCTGGTGCACACTGCAACTTTAAATGTTTTGAATAGATAACATTTATTGGTGAAAAATGATTGAAAAGAAGATTATATATTTAAAGACTTTTACGGGCTTAAATAAAAATAAAGCGCGATAGTTTGGATAGCGAGAAAATTATTTTCGAAAGATAAGAATCACATTCTATTGTTTACGCCTGATTACTTATTATTTTGCATTTGCATATAGACATTGTAATTGTTATTCAACTTCGTAGCATTGTTTATAATCGATTCATTGCCGCCTTTACCCATCAATCAAAGGAATTATCAATAAAGGTGTCTACGTAGCATATTTTCGCCATTATAACACCTCCAAGGTGTAATTTTACCTTCATCACTTTTTATTTTAAAAATATACCTCTTTTAAAAATTTATATTGATTATCACATTAAACGACTTCTGAATGCCAACAACTTAACTTATAATACAACCATTTATCAGTTTATAATTTTGAATCACGTTTCGCATATCTCTTCAGACTATTAAGGAATTTTAAATTACAATGATGAGATCACAAAAAGTGAGCTGAAGAAATGTAGTGACATCATAATGAATCTATTTATATAAACGGTCGCATGAAATTAGGAGAGATTAGAATTAATTTGAAGCCATAATGGGCAAAACGTGGAAAGTAATACAGTTTCCATTGTGTTTACAGTTATGCTGTCTCATTAAAATTTAAACGGAAATTACATAATAAAAAAAAAGAAACATAATAATAATTAATCAGTCATGATGATTCAGAATTATTCTACATACACTCTGGTATCGATTTTTAAGCAATTGAAATTTTTGCGCGATTTGCTTCTAATTAGCTTCTTCCAGCGTAACGAAATTCTCTCTACATCCAAGAATTAAATTTCACGACCCGATTCTCTTCTTTCGCGCCGATATAAAAAAGCTATTAACGGTTTTAATACCGTGCGTTAAAAATATTTCCACGAGTATTCAGCACTAACGATGATTTCACTATTTAGCGAACCCGCGTATAGTAGTGATTATAAAATTCTTGAATGAAAATTAAAAGTCAGCGATGCCGCACACACGACTGTTACTACTTGTCCTCTCCTGCGCGCTTACTTGCCGCCTATACTCATCCTTTATTCAAATTAAAGAAAAAAAAAGCACCTACTTCACCGTTTACAACTAACATAGAGCACCTCTCCGACCTAAATTACTTAAAAAACGTTTGTTTTCCATAATATCCACCACAGCACAGACAACACTTTGACTAAAACCACTTTGTTTCCCGCATCAACAACAACAACCACTTTTCCGCGATATCCATTACGCAAAAATCACACCTCCCCTTCGGATACAAACTCACTGGCATAGCCCGCGACGAGGCACAGCGTTGTCAGCAGCACGAATAACATCCCGGCAGCCGGCGATCGACTCCCTTGCAGCAGCAGCATCCTCCTCCTCGCGCCGGCGGCTGGCATGTCTCTGGCACAGCGGCGGCGCGGCAAAGCGGACTGGGCCCCTGGACCGACGCACTTTCAGCTTTATACGCCGCTCTCGCGCGTTCCCGCTCTCCCTTTCGCGCCCTCCTCCTCCTTCTTTCTCCTCCGCGCGCGCGCGCGCACACGAGGAGGGAGAGGGATACAGGCGCGAGAGCGGAGGGTTCCCGTTAACGCCGGGATATGTAGGTACGCGATATTATACCCTTGTTTTCGCTATTGCGAAGAGGTGTAGGAAAGAAGGTGTGTATTTGGAAGGGTGAGTCAGAGAGGAATTTTGGAAGGGGGTTGGGTGAATCAGGTTGCGACTGGAGACGGAGACGACGATGGCTTTTACTGTTATGTAAGGCTTTTGTCGTGCGTGCAAATGACTATTGTCGCGCGAAGAGGAGAAAGAGGAGGAGGAATCTGGAGATTATTGCTTAGATTGTGCGTTTTTTTCTTCTTCTTCTGCTCGTGGGTAGAGACATGAAGAAAACAGACGCGGGTTCGACATATGCTTTTGTTTCTGCGGCTATACGAGGATTTATTTATTCTGAATTATGCATTTATACGGTTTCGAGGCGGTAATTGCGTGGAAGAAGCCGAATTGGAGTCCGTTATAATTTGTTTGCGTCGCGCGAGTTTCGGTTTTTATGGCTCCTTCTTTTTTCAGACCCGATATAATTGGTCTATTTTTTACCGTTACCGCAGCTGGTAGCCGAAACTCTTACTCGCTTTTTGACGTCCCGCTTAACACTTTTACAGGAGATTAATGGGTCCGGGAGAGATGGTTCAGTTTTTCTCAGTCGCTGATGACATTTTAATTCTCGATTACGCGCTGGAGCTTCATTCATCGTTGGTTACCAACGCGTTATGTAGGTTAATAGTATGCAACCTTTTATATCTTTATAATCGATTTGAAGCAAACTAGCGGATAATAAACCTAAAAATAGTCTACATAAATATGATTAGTGGGATGTGTTTGAGCATTGTCGTGACCCATTTTCCATTAAAATTAAGACATCCTTTTTACTCCGGTATTGTTAATACCTCAAAAATGTAATAAAACTAAAAAGAGTGAACATGCAATTGAATGATTATTATTTGATTATCATTACAAAACTCTAAATCTCGCCATCGCAATCAACCAAAATTTCCCAACAGCACCGATAAACCCTCGCCATTTCTCCATCTACTGTAAGAAAAAGTGCCTCTATCATCCATCCGCAATCGTAAAACCTGCCGCATAGCGCGCATTCAATCGAATCCGCATTACACTTTATATACATTGCAGCACGCGCGCGCGGCCCGCGTAATTCTCGCAGCGATCGATCGCCGTCGTCCGTTCTGTGTGCCTCGCGCGCGTCTTCCAAGTGAAAGTAGCCGCCACACGCGCTTGTTGCCGCTATTTTTTCACCTCAGGGTCTTCTCTCTCTCTCTCTCTCTCTCTCTCTCTCTCTCTCTCTCTCTCTCTCTCTCGGCGATCCGCCACCCGATTAAACGAATCGTTTACACACGCGGCGGGATTGAGATGCGCGCGAGTAAATCTAGGTAGGCAATTTTTCGTTGCCGCGGCTTTTGTGTGTAGCGTATATAGTAATAGGGTTATCTCATTCGCGCGATGATTCATCACGGGTTTGACGGGATTGATAATGACTTCATTACCGATTTTTATTGCGTCTCGAGCGCTGAGTTATTGGATACGTGCGTGATGGAAAAGAAGAAAGAGGAGGCCTTTTTTGCTTATTGAGGTGAGCTGAGAAAATATTGGGTTAGAACAACGCGCAGTAAAAATTTTTTTTCGATGTAAGCCGAGTTTAAACGATGTAGAGGTGTTTAAGAGCTGCTGAAGCGCGTGTGTATGAGGAGAAACATTTTTAAAGAGAGATGTAGGGAGTTGTAATGCGGACATAGTGAGGCAGTAAATGTGCGCGTATCAGCAATAGGAAACCGTTAAGTATAGGATTTCAATATTACGTGTAACGGATATGTAGTTGGTTATGTTGTATATAGGGATATTATTAATGCGATCAAATTTAGTGAATATGCATTCTTAAATCATTCTTAAATCATGTTTTTTTTTTCTAAGAGAAGGATAAAATATATAATTTTACATACTTAAAAAGATAGTATAACGGGCGCGATCAAGTTATTATATCCAATATAAAGATATTTTTTTAGTTTTAAAATTTTATACTTTCAGTTATATCTGCATATATCTGTACACAGCATAGCCGCTTTTTACGGCGTGCAATAAAAGTTGTCCGCAAACCGCAGTTCCAAAGCCTTCAATCAGAAAGAAATCAAATTGTAAACGTCATGTACGCACGCATGTACAAACGCGTAGGTACCTACAGGCATTTTCTAAAAATACTCACATTTCAGTTTCGAGGACGTAACATGCTTCCACGATGACGCTACAAGGCATCCTAAGTGATAGAGCAGGATTACGCTTTGTTCGAATTAAGGCACCTTTTAAAACCAGGAACCGTTTTTTATCGAGCGCGCAGCATCGTTGTATGGGGGGATTCAATCAAACAATTTTTTTATCAGATTATGAGAACATCGTGGTTATCTAGTTAAAAGTAAATAAATCGTCGTTATAGGGAACTGATTGAAAAATATGTCTAGACTTGGAACCACTTCCTTGACGTGTGAAATAAAATAGAAAGCACGTTGAACAATAAGTTGAAACGAGTCGAGCATCAGATTTTAGAGCCAATTAAATAAAAAAAAATATATTTTCAAAGATTTTGCATACGCAAATCAATGAATGAAATCAGTATGTACGTAACTTTCAATTGTTTACAACTAATGCTTATTGATTCATCGCAACTGAAATTTGAAAAATTAAACGTACTTACGTATTGTTTCGTTGTCCGCAGCTTCATTTGCATATTCATGTTATCTCCGTGCCGGTAATAACATAGGCATGTAAAAGTTTCGTATTGTTTGGTAATAATGTTTTCAATCTTTTCTTCGCAATCTCCAATCTTATCTCTCAAACGTTACAGGCATCACACGCACGCGCGCGCGCCTCCGTAATTTTATGACATAATCGTTAATCACATCTTTACGTCCACCGTTCAACGCGAAAAAAAAAACACTTGGAAAAACAAAAGACCGCTTATTACATTATAAAACAAAAATTCCCCCTCAGCGACGATCATCGTTACATTATACCCGATAACTTCGGCCCGACCACCTCCGCCGCGCACAAGCTCATTTTTTTTCGCGAAATAATAATCCCGCCTTTTCACGCAAGGTAGAACTCGCGCGCGCGATACAATCACGTCCATCGCTCTAATTAAACGCGAAGGGGAGGTACCAGAGAGAAAGAAAGAAAAAAGGATCGACTCGCTCGCTCGTAACACGAAATTGCCGAGCAAACTTCTCGGATTTCCTCCGCGCGTGAGCGCAGCACAAAAGAATCGATCGGCCGTTAAATCGCACTCGCACATACACACACATACACACACACACACATACACACACACACACACCGGCAGCGTAAAACTCCGCGGAGATGGAGAATCGCGGAGGCTGCCGCTAGTAATACAGAAGAAAAGAAGAAAGGAGGGAGATAAATCGTTGGTGTGGCCCGTGCGGAGAGGGCAAAAAAGCAAGAGGCCCCGTAACGGTAGTGGCTCTAGTAGCTTGTTAAGCTGCGGCGAGGTCTTCGGAATTCACGCGCAGGTGTGATGCTGCTGCTGCTGTGCTCCGTTTTCAACTCGCGAAAGTAGTATATAGGTAGCGAGAGACGATGGAGCTTTCACGCGTGTGAGCCGCATGCGAAATAAGAGATTTTCACTTGGCGCGGGAAGTCGGAGGTGGCGTTGATTAGAGGCACGATTATTCGTGAAAGGTTGCTGTTGTAGAGGAGCGAATCACACGTGAAATGCGGTTATAGTGGGTTTGCAAAGTAGTTTAAAATGGGGATATTATGTGAATTAACAAGAGTTGACTGATGATTGATAGCACAATATTATAGATACTCGGCATGAGAAGACACTTGTTTCGCAATAACTATTGTTTAGATATTTATGTGAATGCCGATTTTTTAAAAAATTTTTTCTATTTCGCAGTTACTTAAAATTCCCATTATAAGTCTTATACACGGTTAAAAATCGCGTGTTTTGTGTACTTAGTTAACAAAGGATTACAAAAATGGTGTGTAGAATAAAAACTCAAAATGTGTGTTATAACCCTATTTACTTTACATTAGTCTAAAAATCCTGAAATTCCAAAAATTTTGTAAAAAAGTGCTTGTTAATCGCCGGAAGCCAGCGACAGGTCGCTAATATTGCAAGGAAAAGGTCAGAGCTACCGCGTCTTTTTTTTAGATATTTTAAAATAATATGAAACATCTTATGTAAATTAAATAAGAGTTTCAAAAGCCATCGTCATATTTACAGTGTTAAACGATTTATTTAAGGGGGTACTTCAGTATAATTTTTTTTTTTTTTTGATTCACCTAAACTCAGGGGGCGGATGCATGCCATCCTTGGAGATCAGAAAGCCTAGGTAGAGTGTCTGGAATGTGCCGAACGTGCACTTCTTCCTGTTGATTCTCAGCCTTGCTTCTCGAAGCGTCTCGAAGAGCTAGCGAAAGTGTTGGAGGTGTTCGTCGTGGTTCGTCGAAGCCATGAAGGTGTCATCGATGTAGACCTTGACAAACGAAAGTTTCCATAGCACGTGGTCTATAGTGCACTGTATGGGTTGCCCGGCGTTACGTAATCCGAGAGATGTACTGAGGAATTCAAAGAGGCCGAATGGCGTGGTGACAGCCGTCTTCTCGATGTCCTCATCGGCGATGGGTATCTGGTAGAATGCTTTTTGGAGGTCATCGTGGAAAAAACATTACCTTTGCTCTTCTGTAACAAGTCCTCGATTATTGGTAGCAGGTACCTGTCTGAAACAGTACAGGCGTTGAGGCGGTGGTAGTCGCCAGTGACGCGCCAGGAAGCCTCTTGGGCCACATCTGTGCGGGCTGGTCCACTGACTGTTGGAGGATCTGATGATATCCTTATCGAGAAGCTCTGCGAAGACTTGCTTGGCTGCGGAGAGTCGGTCACCTGTGAGGCGAAGGTAGCGCTCGATGACTGGTGGGCCTTCAGTGGTGATTGTGTGCGTCACTGGTAGACCTGGAGGTTGAACTAGTCTGCTGCTGGGCTGGAAGAGGTCTTCGAACTCCTTAAGAAGTTCCTTGTACCTTTGAGGATCGTCGAATGAACAAATTGATGAGATCGAGTGCCGTAGGGATCCGTCGAGTATGCCTTGAGCTGAGAGACCGGTGAGAGGGTTGATAAGGCAGGCGTTACGGAGATCCGGGAGTAGGCCGTACTCGACCAGAAAATCCGCACCGAGGATGTCATGTGGGATATCTGCGACCGTGAAGCTACAGTTGAAATCCCTTCGGAGTCCAAGGTTAAGGATGAGGTCCATTGATCCGTACGTGGTGGTGGGAGGCTGGTTAGCTGTATAGAGAGTGAGCGGTTGTCTCTGACGATCTTCTCGGACTGCTCACTTCGATAGCAGAGACACCACCGAACCGGTGTCGATGAGAAATCGTAGCGTTGTGCGTGCATCGCACACGTGCAGGCCGTTTTCAAGGGATGTGACGTTCACTTCTGCCACCTAGGTCAGAGGTGAGCTTAGGCGTTTCCCTGAGAAGCGCTGTTGTCGTTCAGTGTTCCGGCAAAGGCATGGTAAGCGCACGGCTGCGTGCAGCGTCTTACGTTTGCGCCATGTTTGAGGTGATACCAGCAGTATCCTTGCATGTTTGCTGTTTATCGCTGGTGGCTGCTGGATCTGCGCCTGAATTGGCTGCACTATCTGCCTCCTGCGCGTGAGTTTTGCTCCACGAGTTGTCGGTTAAAGGTGGCAAGCTGAGCGACGGTGACTTTCAGAGCGATGATCTCTTGCATGAAGTCTATGGGTGTCACCTGCTGTGGCTGGTAGTGCGGCTGGGTCATGGCAGAACCACCCTGCTCGATGAGCCGGTCAGCGACTTTGGCTACCTCGGCAACGTTCTCCTTGTCGACGATGCGGCGAAGCATGGTGGTGCTGAGTGGGAGTAAGTCGAGCCATTTGACTTTAAGAGCTGGATCCGAGATGGTGTTGCCTGCCAGAGTCTTCATCTCGCGGCAAAGAGCGGATGGCTTCTTGTCGCCTAGGTGTAAACCTGTAAGGACCTTCAAGAGTTGTTTTTCGGTGGAGTCGGTTGTTCGTGCGATGACGGCTTGCTTGAGTGTTGTGTATTTGTCCGTGACTGGGGAGCTACCGATGATGTTGATGAACTCGTCCGCTGTTGCTGTATCCAACGCGACGACGACGAGGTTGTACCTCTGCGTGTCATCGGTGATGTTGTGCGTACCGAGAACAGCTTCAACTTGGAGAAACCAAACGTATGGTTTAGATGGCCAGAAGGGCAGAAGTACTACTTTTGCTGATGCGTTGACCATGTCGTCTCTGGCGTGTACGAAGTCGACGGCGTTATCGCCGTCCGAGAGTTGGTCGTCTGTGTCATCGATAAGCACGCTGGTGAGGAGCTGACTGAGCGATTCGAGTACCTCATTGTCCTCGTCGGCGAAGACGTCCTCGAACACGTGGGCATCGAGTTTATGTTCGCCTCCGTGCTGCTGCGCGAAGTAATACGGGTCTTCGTGCTGCTGCGCGAGATAGTCTGCGCCTTCGTTTTTCTGTGCGGCCTCGTAAAACCCGAAACTTCCGTCAACTGCGGGAGCGAAGTACTCTGGGAACAGATTACGGCTCATCTTCTCTCGTTGAACAACGCCCGTCGTTGGTCTGCGTGGCGTTCTCTCTGCGCCACTTGGCGTCCTATGCCTCAGTGGCCGCGAGGCGGATGTACTTGGTAGCGACTGCTGGTGATGCTGCGTAGCCTCTGACGCACGTTGTCGTCGTTTTCCAGGAATGATGGCTTGTGCGGGCGGCGCGGCGAGCGGGGCACGGTGTCCTCGACCGCGTGGTAAACCTGCGCCTCTACCTGGCCGCTGGCTGCGGCTACGTAACAAAAGCTTCAATTTAAACCCTGGTAGATCGATGAGCCATGAAAAATAACCCAGATATAAAGAGTTTTTATTTTCCAATATTCAAGAAGTAAAAAGTTAAAATTTCTTAAATCTGGGCTATTTTTCGTGGCACATCGATCTATCAGGGCTTAAATTGAAGCTTTTATTATAAAGAAAAAGCTCTAGTAGTTGAGCCATACAATCGTTCTTGCTCTATAGTTTCTGATAGTGCAGAAATGCCCTTACAGAGCAATGCACAACTTCCAATACTCTGATTTCCTTTTTCGAGGAAAGGTGACTGGAATCGACCAGGCGCTTCCTACGTGGATTTATGTCAGCGTAAGTGGGTCCTGGACGGTGATCCGGGCAGGCTGTACCTCACTGGTAGGGGACGACAAAGGGGGCCACAATCCCTTCTTTCTTTCTTTCTTTTTTAAAACTATTAGCTTATTGAAAATTATTACATATTTGCATCACCTTATCAACTCAACTACAATGTCTAAATATTTCTCAACGAAGAGATTCCAATGTGCAGATTTTTTACAAAGCCACACAAATATCTGTTACAAATCTAGTTCAGTACGTTTCAAATAACTTGATGATCTAGCTCATCCATTAAAGCACCTCTATTCTGATTTACTTTCGACACCCTCTACCACGGTCATATCCCTATTAAAAAAAAATCACGTGAGATTTTCGACGATATTCTCACGTGAGTATTCACGTGATAAGTGAAAAAAATGGTTTAAAAAAATTAATAATCAATGTTTTTTTTTACTGAACTATTACATAAATATTTGATCTTTAATTTTTGCGTATAATTTCGAATCCTTAAAGAGTATAGGGAGATATCAAAAACTTAAAAATGTCGCGTTATTGACTAAGTCTTACCGCTTTATGTATCCTCGCCGGCGTTCATTTGCCTATGGAAATCGAGAAAGGGGTTGCCGCCTGCCGGACACCGGCGGAACTGATTACTGATGGGGCCCGTCTGAGCTCCACGCCTATTAACTCTTTTAACGGCCAGGCGGCAACCCATTTCTCGTTTTCCATAGGCAAATAAACACCGGCGAGGATACATAAAGTGATAAGACTTATTCAATAACGCGACTCTTTTAAAAGAGTTGTAATTACGAGGCTTGCCTCGTTTTTGATATCTCCCTATACTATTTAAGGATTCGAAGTTATACGCAAAAATTAAAGTTCAAATATTTATGTAATAGTTCAGTAAAAAAAACATTGATTATTAATTTTTGTTAAACCATTTTTTTCACTTATCACGTGAGAATGTCGTCGAAAACCTCACGTGACTACTCACGTAACTATTCACGTGATTTTTTTAATAGGGATACACAGGCCCGGAGACTCATCACGCGGAGCGTGTTCGCTGCTAGGCTAGCGACCACTGAGACACGAGCATGTGCACTGTACTTATACCTTACCGCGTGTGTAAACTATTTGAATTATGAGTTGAGAGAGATGGTAAAATAAAAACAAATATACATATACATACAAAAATAGAAAGAAAACTAGTTCATTAGGGTATATTAGAATTATATAAATTATGTAATTACTACCCTGGTAGAAAATTAACCATATTTAATAGCTAACGTGTTAATTAAATGGAAGTATTTTTAGCCTAAATGGTTTGCTTAGTTTCGGCAAATGTGATTTTATCGTAGGAGAACGAAAATGTACTTTTTTTCTAAAATAATTTTTTTCTCGAAAACAAGTGAAGATAATCTCTTGGAATTTTAGCTAAATATTGCACCACATAAGTGTAATATTCGTAAAAAAAGTTTTGTTGTGATAAATTAAATTTTGTTATTAACATTTAACAAAAGGAATGAATAAATTAGTTTGAGGAAGCTAATTGCCAAGAAATTGTTAGTAGTTTTATAAAATACATATTTCATATGAAATCATTTTTATATTGAATTGGGATAAATAAAATAAACCACAACTACAATAAACTATCAAATCATGGATTTATGTTGTTATGCTACGCACAAAATCTGAAATCTCAATATTTTAGCTATTTCTGACATTTTTTAATCAAAAGGACCTATTTAAAGATGCGATATCTAAGTTTTCCCTAATTTAAAAAAAAGGACTTATGTGGTTATCAGTTATGCCTCGAAGCCAAAGAATTATAAATTCATAAAATTTTTAGAGCTCAACAATGTGATCCAAATGATCACTTGGCTGAATATTATTTAGCTCATGAGCATGAAGTGAATAGACAAATGTCTGAAGCTATGACTCGTGTTAAAATTGCTCTCAGTTTGAGAGCAGAACGCATTCCATCTTTACATTTGTTAGCATTGCTACTCACAGCACAGAAACAATATGCAGAAGCTTTACGTTTGATTAATAGTATACTGGAAGAATACCCAGATAATTTAAATATTTTGTATGTTAAAGCAAATTTATAGTTACATAGTGTTAGTGAAGAAAAAGCTCTACTTACAATTAAACATATGCTTTTCCTATGGAAAACCTTATATGAGGATCAGACTAATGTTGATGTTGAACAACAAAGTGAAAAACGTAGTGAAACAAGAAGTCTATTTCCAACATATGCTTCGGAAATCTCAGACAAAGATTCTAGTAAGTTATTTTATAAAAACTAAAATAAATTTTTATTTATAATGAACGT
The DNA here is from genome assembly GCA_036365515.1 of Torymus aiolomorphi. Taxonomy (NCBI): domain Eukaryota; kingdom Metazoa; phylum Arthropoda; class Insecta; order Hymenoptera; family Torymidae; genus Torymus; species Torymus aiolomorphi. The sequence goes on from CM070873.1 coordinate 55,963,056, forward strand.
TTTAGTTATAAGCAATATATTATATTCAATACAATGAATTGATATTAAATTCTAGATTCTATTCATGCCTAATCACTTGCTGCTTCAAGAGTTGAGCAAGCATTATCTGAGGTTGCATCTTCTCTTATTGTTAGTTCTTTTGTACCTAAGCCTGGACCACAACGAGCATGGTTGTTACAATTACAAGTATGGTTGTTATTAGCTGAAGTCTTCCTAGTCTTGGATCATCTTAAAGAAGCTACTCTTTCAATATAAAAAGCATCAAACATTTTTCCTCTAAGTCATCACATAATGTATATGGTAAATAATTAAAATTAAAATTTAATTTATATTATATAATTATAGTAATTCATTTTTTTTGTCTTTTTTTATTATAGCGAGGATTATTACATGAACAGAAACAAGAATATACAGAAGCAAAACAATGCTACCAAAATGCAATTGCCATAAACCCTTCACATGTAAAAAGTCTTCAACGTTCTCGCTGCGCTCGGGCGCTAACTTCATGCCATATAATAATGGACCACTTAGTCACACGTATCGTAATGTACTATTTCAGTATTCCCATGTTCATGGGAATAAATATGTAGAACAGCACAGCACTGATATCGACTAAGTTTTTTAAAGATGATAGATGCTTTTTAAACCAAGGCTCAGACCAATATTTCAAATCGGCATCATAAATTATATTGTATATTTATATCCTCACGTGTCACTCAACAATATTTTCTTCTATGCCAAAACTTATTATGAAGTGTATGAACCTCATAACGCGTAATTATTTATTAATACACGCTTGTTCTATTTTCAAAACATTTCAAACTGATTTTAAGTAAAAGTTTTAAAATTATCATGCAATACATTTTACCGGTATTTTATTTTTTTATATTACACAAAACACTGATTAGATGTCATTTTTTAATCACTATGTTATTTGTTATTTATAACATTTGAATTATATGTGCACTTCATGCATTATATCATACCGGTATTTTATTTTATTTATTACACAAAACACTGATTAGATGTCATTTTTTAATAATCACAACATTTTTATTATCAATAAAATTTTTTCAACTAGATAGACGATCTATGAAAATCACAAATTTCTTTTCTTATTTTGAAAAACTTACTTTAAAACATAATACTTCTTTCGTACTTTGAGTCCAATACTGTCTAAATAAACATCTTAGTTGTTGTTTGTTTTATGTGTGATTCATTGAAAGCAATGAAACTCTCATTTTTTTCATTAACATCCACGTACTCTATTCGTCCTGTCAAATATAAAGACAAATTTTTAATATTCTTCTAAAATTATATCTCATATGAAAAATTTTCATGTTGAGGATATAAATAAATACATCTTGAAAAATATTGTTATAGTTTATAATAAATATTGTTACTATAAATAGTAACAATATTTATTATAAACTTTATTGATTTATAACTTTATAATAAAAGTTTGCTACTTATCTGATTATAATATATTGCTATTGCCCATTGATATTCACAGCTGCTTGTATAGGTTATATTTTTCCAATCAACTCCAAAATCTAAAATGAAATAATCTGTATATATGTATCTGTATGTATATATATGTTCTTTTTCCAATCCACTTGTGAGATTTTAATGATTCCAAAAAAATCTTCTTGTGTACATCTGTAAAAAATAATAAAAAATTCTCACAAAGTATCAATTCTTTTATGTTTTAAAATAATTTTAGCCTTTAACATTTAGCCATTTAATATACTTATCTAAAAAAATTGATTTGCCCCGTTGATGCTCATAGATAAACATTATTTTAATCAATCGACTTCCTGAGATCTTTGATTATTTAAATTATATACACTGGTGTAGTTTCGTTAACTGGTCCTGGTGTGGCCAAAGTTGAAATTGGACACAAAGGGAGTATTCGATAAACCTTATCTGAACCTGGTGGTTCTAACACTTATTGCTATGACGATTGAGGTGACTATCTTCCATGCGTTTGGGAAGGGCTGTTGCACCTAATGCCATAATATTTTTTTTTTGCTTTTAATCCTATTTTCTTCCTCTATGAAGACTGATGGAATTCATCCAGTAGTAATATATTCCAAAATTGCATCTAACATCCAAAAGCATGCTATACCACCAACAATAAAATTTATAAAAATTTGGATGGTGATAAAAAATTTTTGCGCATCGTCCCCGGCAAACCGGTTCTCGGTCCAGATACAATTGCCGTGAGCCCGTCATTGCTATCGATATTTCGCGCGCCATTATGTACATCATCGCGAAAGTATGTTTATTATGTATAAGAGAACGTGTGCATGTGTATAGGTATACATGGTTGAAAGGGCCGTTATCTATTTGGGAGATAAATGGGGGCCGATTTTTTACTCCTTTTTGGTCCTTTGTATCTCGACAAAGAATGAAATCCACCGCGCTACCGGAGTTATACTGGCGAGGCACATTCACATTATCCCGCAGACGAAACATTTCTCTTCGGTTCCTTTTGGTATACGTTAAACTCCAAGCGGTCATTTTTCAATGTCGCGCGAGGAGAAAAGTCACGATTCGACAGTCGAAAGTATATGTAGGTTTGAATCGCGCGCGCAAGAGAGTTTACAGTTAGCGTTGAATGTCCATTGTACGGACGGATACGCGTTGTATATGCGCTGAGAAATATTCTTACCCAAGTACGCGTACACTGTCGATAAATGACCGCGGGTCTATTGTAATCGTTAGCGCAGTGCGATGGAGCGTCGCGAGTTGCGCGCGTCGCGTATAGATGTGTATGTGTGCGTGTGTGTGTGTGTCTAGTACCTAAGAGTAGCAGTGGATTACTCACGCGTTTTTTTTCCTTTCCCGCGAGCCGTATTGATCGATGCTGATGATAGTGATTTGAGGAGTTTCCTTGGGCGATTAAAAATTTACGATGAAATGAGGCGGTTAATTTTACGGTAATGGAGTTTTCAGGAGTATTGAATATTTGATGAGAAGTACGATCTAGCGCTCGATGCCGAGTTCGATGTTATTTAGTATCGATTGTTGGTCAATTCAGTGAATATCGATGTAGCAAATTAACGAGCAATGGAAAGTGGTTATAACTTAGTCGAAATCGATTTTCTAATTAAGAATCTAAGAAGCTAATCAGATTTATAATTTCAAGAATGTTTTACATATTTTTTCATGTTTACTTACTCGAAAGGGATAGCACTAAGAATAAAATGGGCGATTCCTCAAATTCAATTTTTATGAAAATTTAAAATGTTGTATTCCTGCTATAAAACTTGCTTTATAACTCTAAAAACATATTTTAAGCCGTTCGTTTGGCATGCTATATGAAAAATAATTTTTACATAAATATGCTTTTAAAAGCTAATCATATTACTCTTAATGTATTAAACGAATATTTACCTCTATTTTGTATCAGGTTTTATATAAAAATGGAAATCAAACTGTTATTTTTCTTTCAACGGTCATAAACGTAGCCTATTTTTACCTCAAATTGCTCGAGCGATTTACTGCCTTTTTGCTCTGTTATCACGTTCACGCGTGAAATTGGCCGGTTTCGTCGACCGACGTTTGCCCGTTCATCATATGGTTGTATACAAGCACATCGACGACTGATCGGTCGATGACCGAAGAATGGTAAAACTGTTATAATCCAGAAAAAAAAAAGATTAAAAAGCAAAGGTACACAAAATTATATCCATTAAAATTTTAATGAATGTTTTTAAAATTCCGAGATAATATTTCACATTATAACGAATATTTTAAATCAAACTTTTATCATCCGCCTTAGTAATCACATTTTCAATTAAAACGTTGTCAAAAAAAGATATCGAAATCGTCCCAATCATCCCCACAAATTAATCGACTTTCATTCATCATCGCTAACCACCAATCCGCCTCCTCTATGCTGTCCTCAAAAGCCATCGGATCGAGCTTACGCCTCGCCTATATCATCGCATACATATACCTATATACATGTAACGAGCGAACGACCCGCAAACCCAGATATCGTGCATCTTGACCGAGACCTACACTCACGCGAGCGCGCGAGCTGTACAGGCTCTCGCTAGACGGGTCTTATATCCTTTCGTTTTAACTGTCACTGACGCCTTCCAGCTAAGATAGCAGTGAGATGCTGTGTCGAGTGAACGCGGTAGTTTATAGGAACTCATGAATCCAGGAGTAAAAACGCGAGTTCGATCGAAAGTTACGTAAATCGTGGTTAAGCTGGCTGGATATGGTAATTGGTGAATTAGAAATCGAGATTAGATTGCTGGTTTTAATAGTCTTTTATTTGATTTATTATGATTCTTATTTTGAATTATTTAATATTTGCATTTTTTTTTAAAGTATCGATAAGTAAATATTAAACGTTAATTAATCGTGTGATTGAACTATAAAAAAGTTAATTAAATCTACGTATTTATTGAACACTTCAATTTTACACTCGTTCTTAAATTAAAGCTTACGTGTGTAAGTAAAATTATTTACAGATACTATCGAAATAGTTTATTTGTTTTACGATGACTTGCTCACTTCTTCTGCAGCTGTAAAAAGACATTCCAATATTGTAATTTCAATTTTTCGTTTTAAAATTTAGTATTACTTTATATTTTACCTTAATTGTAATTTCCTTATTAATGGGCAGCGCAGATGTTCGTATAGTAAATTGTTTATCTTGAGGCAAAGTGTAAATTAAAATCTTTGGTTGCACAGATGACTCAGCATTACCCAGCGCCACTTTTTCTTCTTTCAGATTGGAAGCGTCATCTTTTTTATTAGTCAAGTCCTGATTTTGATTTTCCGAACTGTCGCTCAGTTTAATCTCTCGAAGATTCTGCAAAACACATTTTGACAACATTTTCATCTTACTCGTCTTTAGTTCTAGGATAATAATTGTTATACCTGTAAGTCTACCTTAAATGCGGGTTCATTGAAAGCTTCAGCCAATAAGGGATTAATGTCTTCTAAGGGCTCATCGCCATGTCTTATATACACTGGTATATAGCCCGGGATGTCTGGCAAATACTGAATGGGTGACGCATCTGCGAAAGGCAAACAAAACTTTTTCACTTTAGAATGTAGCAACAACATTCTTTCACAAATATTGATAATTTTTAATTGACGTACTTGCGCAGTGATGTTTACTGATTCCAAATACGAAGATCACAGAGAAAATCTTCATTGTCACACTGGTAGATATGCACTTAACACCTGCTTCTCTTGACATCTTGCCGGTTAGCATCTCTCAATTTGTACTGTTCCTTAGAGGCGACGATCTATCAGCTTTATACTAGTCATAGACGGCATTCCTATACTAGTCTTTATATGCATTTTCTCTCTTCTTCTATCTTTTCTGTATGACAAGCGAATGCATATTTATAAAAGAAATAAATTGTTCAAAAAATGAGTTTTTAGATGTTAAGTTAAAATCTTGAAGCTAATGCTTGGATTGCGTATAAAAAGTCATAAAAATGACTGCGGATTTTTCTAAAATATCCCTTTTTTAAATTTTTTATAATATTATTTTGTCGAATAATAAAATTAATACAATAATAAAATATTATATATTTTCTGTGTGTATATTATTAAAGGTTGATTCATTTTGTTTTTGAGTTATAACCCTAATTTATTCTTTCATTCGCAAAGTATTCGATGATTCATCGCGAGTTTGACGGGATTAATAATGATTCTAAAACTAATTACTCTTTCTTGGAAATGTATATATATGAGTATTTTATTTGTGCATGACTTACTAAGTAATTGTAGTAAAAAAAAAATTCGTTTTTTTAAATAATTTTTCATTAAACAAATAATATTCATGATTCACTGTTAAAATGATAAACTTGCCAATGTTACTACTTATCTTATCATTATATTGAATGAAACACCACATTATTAACAGACCTTCTAAAATAATAGACCGAGTGATTTATAGTCAAAGAAATAGAGTACTTAAAATAAATAAGATAATAAAGCGTAGAGTTCGTAATTGACATGAATGTAAAATAGTGCACATCCGTAAAACACCGCAGTCCGTGCGCACACGTTTGCATCAACGCGCGCGGAGGTAATTTGAGGTTTAGCTTAAGCTCGCAGGTCTGACCTTTCGCCTGGCACACTTCGACACCTTTCACTTCCTCCAACGTACACATACATATACGATGATTCCGGGACCCTGTGGTGGCTTAGCTGGCTCTATATTTCAGATATCCCACGTAGTTCATTAGCCGCGATTTATGCGCTGCTCTGTAATTTCGAAACAGCGTCTCGGCGGCCCCTACTACTTTTTGTATTGTTTTCCTGCGCCTCCCAACCTCAATTTCGCTCTCGAAGCGCGCGCGCGCGTAGAGGCTGCTGGATTGTATAGGTGAAATAAGTAGAATCCGAGCGACCCTCGTCTAGCGCGTGGGTCAGGTCTTTAAAATGTCAGGTTTTTAATTTATTTGACGGTTAGATGGTAAAGTAAGAAAGTGATTCGTTTTAGAGAAAATAAATTTAAAAGATTTAGATGTAGAAGTTGTATATGGAGTCTAGGCACATTCATTTTTATAATAAAGAGATGATTTTATTACTGCTGAAGTGTAAATTCAAAATATTTTTTAATCACATTAGTTAACTCTTCAATGTTTTGTGTTCGGTTCTCATTTAGAATTTGCCTTTAGTTATTGAGTTAGACAAGTACACTTTTGAACAAGTGTAGTATTTTTAGGTAACTCGAAATTTCCATTATAAGTTTTCGATAGAAATACTAAAATGTTATCCTTTCGTGCAGTATACGTTGCGCAGCTACGAAACAAAAATAATTAGAAAACTTTTACCAGTACCGCATGCCACTATAATTAATAGTAACAACACAAACCAAATAAAGAGAATATGAAAACAGCGAATTTTAGTTAGTTATCATTGAAAACATCTTCCAAATCGGGCCTAGCGAAGTTAGATGACAATTAGTGTAAGGTTAATAATAACATGAATTAATTCTTTAAATAAGTTTAACTTTACTTGGGAAAATAGAAAATTCTATAACAAAAGTAATGAAAAACAAATTTATTTCTACATATCAGCTAATAAAGAGTTAACTGTTATATAGTTTCTTTGCAATAGTAATATCAGAGTGTCTATATTCTGAAATATTCAAACACGAAATAATTAGAAGGTTTAGTTGCTTGAAAAGTGCCATCATCGTCGGCTTTCTAAAAATTATAAACTTAAAAACTCTATAACAGCTTTATATTGTACAATCAAAGAGACGCAGAAATGAAAATTAAACGAATCATTAGTATTTTTACGTGTGGATACACACACGAATATGAAAGAACGAAATAAGTAAGGCGTTCGATTACAATATGACGCCGATTATCAGAAAGCTGAGCGGTGGCGGCTGTGGCTTGTTGGTACTGTTTCTGACTCGCGAGTCGGCGGCGCTGGTTCAATCCCAGGGTCCGTCACATTTTATTATTAAAAGTTGGTATAGCTCACTCGTAACAGTATGATCAATAAAACAATTTTACAAATTAATTTTACTAGTTTACGGCTTGTTAAAGCAGTAAAATCAAACAATTTTTATATATCGTTGTGCCAAGGTAAAGAATTGGCAATTATTCATAAGCAAAACACTTGTTACTTGTATTATAAAAATTATTTTATTTCAATTTTGTGGTGTTGTGAAGACGAACTAAATATGAAAATTAATAATGCTAAGTACTAACAGAAAGAATAAAACAAAAATGATCAGTATTGGATTAAAACTTAAACAATAATGTTAGCAAGTTATCTCTTTGTAATTTATTTTCTCCTCAAACACCTTCGATGTGAGCTCGCCGCGCCTAACTCAATTAAAGTTCAATCCCACCCAAGATTTTAATATTGCAAACTCATGTTTAAAAATTCACGCACGCCACGTTCCGAGCCTCTCCGCAGCGCATAACGCATGCTGACACTTTTACATGCCCATCCACGAGCGCAGCCGAGATCGGATCACCACGACCGGCCAGTCGCAGACCTTCGCTTCGTTTTACGCTTTTTCGCGCGTTCGGGCGCGCGAAATCACCGTAAGGAAGGCGATACCCGAGCGAGGAACTTAACAGTTCAGCGAGCAGCGGCAGCAGCAGCACTTTCGGGCGCATTTTTTTCGACTGACGCGCGCGCATCGACGAAAACCGGTTTGCGCGAGGTTCACGGTCCAGATCCAATTGCCCCAGCGCTCGCCGATATATTTTGCGCCATTATGCGGCGTAATGATAGGGGAATTTGAAGGGGACAAAAAATATGTCGTTCGTGTAGTTGAGTATGCAGAGAGAGGGAGAGAGAGCGAGAGAGAGAGAGAGAGAGAGAGAGAGAGAGAGAGAGAGAGAGAGAGAGAGAGAGAGAGATCAACTTTATTTGCTTTTCGGCAAAATTAAAATACATTATTAGTTGAGTACATTATATAAAATAAACAAGGTAATAATACAATGATTTCCAGCTAAACATCAGAATAGAGAATACAATACTGAGCGAGATAAAATGTCATAGTATAACAAATTCAAATATCACAGTATATTATACAATAGTATATGTCGACACGGGTGCGGAAGGTGATTATTTAGCTCATGTGACGTTTTTCGCACGAGCGAAGCGAGTATATATAGTTATGTTTATCTTGGCTTGATATCAAGTGTTCGTATTAAAACAAACTATTTTTTACTTCTTTTTAATTATCCATAATAAGGAAAAAGCACTTTATAAACAGAGTGAACACACAGTCAACACTGGCATCTTAACTTTGCGTAAACATATGAGCTATTCCAAAAATTATTTCCCTCTTACGTCTCGAAAAAAATAAAAAAATTTTCTTGAAGGCACACTCATCGGACAAGGTTTTTCTTGTTCTTTAAGATTCTCTGAATGTGAAAAAATAGGTACACGCTCGATTTAATGGCATCATTTTTTGGCGACACTTTTAAGTCAATTTTGGATTGAAAAGAATTGACGGAAATTTCACCTTTTTTTCTAAACGACGAAACTTGAAAAGATAATTTAATTTTGAAGACGCATCTACAGGACAAAGTTTTTCGTGTTCTTTAAGTCTTTCTGAATGTGAAAAATTATTTACAAACCCGATTGAATGGTATACTTTTTTAGCACGACTTTTACATATAAAAATTAAGGAAAATTTCGTCTTTTTTATAAACGGCGACACTTATAAGTAAATACCTACTGGCATCTATCTATTTGATCTTTGCATAAAGAATTATCTACACTGAAATTATTACTTAAAAAGTTATAGTTTTCTAAGAAATAATTGTTATTACAATTATAACTTCCCATAATAATTTGCTACTAGCCATAATTCAATAAATATTTGAAAATGTAAAATTTTGGGAATAGCTCATATAGGTATTAGCGTTTCCTGTTTCCTGGTGATTTATGTGAATGTTTGTATGTGTCTTCAAGAAGACACATACAAACATTAGCATGTATGTTTTTGGTAGCAGAGAGGAATTGTTTCATGGACGAAAATGGGGTATTATTAATAACTGCACTTCCAACGAAGTACATTTTATGTTTGACGGTACTGAGAAGTCAGCTATGTTCTTAAGAGAAAATTATCCTTTTTTCTCCGTAATATATATTTGAATTCTTCTTTCAACAGTTATCCCTTCTTAAAAAAGTATAATGACTTGATGATGAAGCCTCTATAGATTTGATGTGTGATTCGCTCTTGGATAAAAAGCGCAAGAATAAAAACTTAAATATCCATTTATATTTAATGAGTATGATTACTATTTACTATAGCTAGGGATTTTAAATGGTAAAAATAAAAGATGAACAAGAATTTTCGAGATGGGCTTAACAAAGTGAAAGAAAACATTTTATTTTGATTATTTTTATTTATTGAATTTTAAAAATACTGCTACATACTCACAAAATACAAAACTTATGTACAAACATATTTTAGTTTCAACAAGATGTGTCATCATTTTTTGATAATTTATGAAAAGTAATATAATGAAAACTAACCCAAAAAACCGGATCTTGAAACGGCAAACTAGGCTCAGAAAATGGAAGTTTTGTTCTTTCTTATGAGATGCCGAACAACCCGAAAAGATATTTAATCACAAACAGCAGTGCAATATTCAATCAAATTCTACTATTTTAATAATGTTTGTACAAAAAACTAGGGGGGCTGTGCCCCCCAGCGTGCCTTCGGCACGCCATCCCCCCCGCCCCCACACACACCTGCTCCTCGCTTCGCTCGTCGCCCGCCCCCTCCCTATGTAAAAACTTCGTTTTTACATAATAGGCACGACCGCAATACAATATAAAAGCGAAAATTGCAACACTTTCGATATTTATAATAAAAAAAAAAATTAAATATATAATAATAATAAAAAACTAGCTGCTCACGGACTCACGGGTGTTCCTAACTACATATACCTATACAATCTCAATTATAAAAAAATACTTGCGCACATATGCATATATATACACTAATACCGCGAAAAGGAGAAAAGCAGAAGGAGAATGCTCAATACTGATGCATTCGGCAACGGCAATCTGGCTTAGTCCTGCGACTTGCGTGCATGAATACTTATACTGCAGCAGTCGTAACGGCTACGCTAGGTACCTCGGCTCACGGTCGTACACACTTTCCGGACCTATGTATACTATACTATACCGTGCCTCGGCTTACTCGGCTAGGCTGCGTTCGCACACCAAGAACAGCGGAAAAACACATGCGACTCGTGCGACCGCGAGGTATAAGATATATCTATATATATGATCGCGCGCGCTTTCTGCTATTGCTGAGTAGTGTGGCGTGCCGTCACGCCGTCAGCCATGGCGCACATGTGTCCATGGTGTGTGTTGTCAACAATCGAATCGTCTGACTCCCGGCGTCCCCAGCGATGACTGTGGCTGCTGTAGTATGCCGCTCTGGTGAATTGTGTTCGCCTTTTCCTCGTGTTCGTCGATTGTCGATGATTCGTCGGAGATGGGAAGGCAGTGTGTCAGCGGCGAGAGCAGATTTAGTAAGCATTTTCTCGTTCCTAACATCTCTGATGGGTGAGCTGATGGTACTTTCGCTTGTTGCAGGTATCTGTGGCAGCGAGAGTAGTGTAAACGACGGGCACTGCTGCAGACTGTTTCTTGGATGTGTAAATGTTGTTTGAGTCATCTATTTAGTAATTATATGTGGTTTTTAGGTGCTCAACTTTCCTTGTTTGACTCTTACACTAGTGACTATGTGTACAGTTAAGCTGCTGCTTGTGTCTTCAGCGTCTTCAATGAAACAACGGTTTAAGGTCTCCACCAGTTCTTCCCCTCTAGTTGTTACAGGAAGCTGGTACAGTGAGTGAACAACAGCCATTGCTGCAGACTTTTCTTTTGTATGGTATTTTTTTTTTAGTCATCTATTTATTAGTCATATGTGGTTTTTAGATGCTCAACTCTCCTCGCTTGTCCCCCAGAATAGGAACTGATCTGCTGTTCATGCGCTTTGCTGATCCCTAGGCTGAGGCATTCCCTGACATTGAAACACAATTGACGGTCTCTGTCTCAGTACTTTCCTCCTAGGTGGTGTGGTTACTGACACAGTGGATCGCTGTTAGATGATTCTCAGCAGACTGGCATCCATGGAGTAGTGCCAGCCTAGACCGTCTAGCCCTATTTTGCAACTTCTGCAGCTCTAAGTGATCTTCGAGTGTTAGTGCTTTAAAGTGTGAGGGGATAGGTAATAGGAACTGGGAAATATTATATAAGTGCTTTGTGTGTTGTTAAATGGGATACGGGTAGGTAGTTGTCCCTGGTAATATTAGCTCGTCTATTTAATTTCTAAGTTTAGTCAGGGTGTAAGAACTCGCTTCAGGGTATCTGTTGTATTAAAATACATCATTATGTATTTCGCAGACTTCTACCCAGTGAGACTTGCCTATTTAATAGTTTTCTACATGCTGTAAGATTGAGTCAGCTAGAACATTGCATTCTTTATGCATTGAAATTTATCATATTACAACATTTATAACTCATACATTACACAAAAGTTTTTTTTTGTATATATGATATTCCTTTAACATGTACTTATATAATATTACACAATTTTGATTCTTTTAGTTCAATCGCTTAGGTCCTGGGAACATAGTAGGTTAAGCTGGGTAATCTTATATCAAATTTTTTTAATTTATTATTAAAAATCTTTTTGTAGAAAACAGGGAAATAGATATTTTGTTTTTTTAATTATTCTTCCAATGTGTTTATCCCATTGAATATTGTAATCAAATGTAATTTTGTATCTTATTATTATGTTTTTGTAATTATATTATCTTTGGAATGTTATGTCGATTTTTTCCATCTTATTTAAAGCTATTGTATCGAATACTTCTATGTAAATCTAATTCTGTGAAATAATAAGCGAAAATTCACTATACGTGTATTGGGGTATTAAAAATCATGTTTATACGTTTAGATGATCCAGTAATTATTGTACATAAAAATGTTAATTGGGAATAAGTTTTGTTTAAACTATATCTACATACTTTGTATTTAACAGTTTTATTGAAAGTCAAATTCTTGTATGATAAGCGAAAATCGACTATTTCAGGTGTATTTAGGCATTAAAAATCGTTTTTATAGGTCTAAGCGGTCAGGAATCCATTTTATATGAAACTGTTAAATGGGAAAAAGTTTTGATTAAATATTATGTAGAACTTTTGTATTGAACATGTTTGTGTAAAATCAAATCCTGTCAAGTTTTAGCCGAAAATCGTCCATTTTATGTATGTTTTGACGTTTAAAATCGTTTTTATAAGTCTAACTCGACATGAGTTGATTTTACACGAAAATGTTAAATAGAAAGAAGTTTTGTTTAAATATTATCTACAACTTTTACATTTAACATTTTTGTATAAAATCAAATCTTGTCAAGTTGTAGCCGAAAATCGTCCATTTTATGTATATTTAGGCGTTTAAAATCGTTTTTATAAGTTTAATTCGTCAGGAATTGGTTTTACACAAAAATGTTAAATGGGAAAAAGTTTTATTTTAATATTATCTACAACTTTTGTATTAAATATGTTTGTGAAAAATTAAATTCTGACAAGTTATAGCCGAAAATCGTTTATTTTATGTGTATTTTGGCGTTTAAAATCGTTTTTATAAGTCTAGCTCGTCAGGAGTTGATTTTACAAAAAAATGTTAAATGGGAAAAAGTTTTGTTTTAATATTATCTACAACTTTTGTATTTAACATTTTTGTATACAATCAAATCCTGAGAATTTATAGCCGAAAATCATTCATTTTTGACCATTTTTGGCCGTTTTTCGCAGTTATCTTGGCAAATATTGCTCGTACAAAAAAGTGTTCAACATAAAAAAGCTGTATTTTAATTAGTTTTAGCAGATAGATCTGTACATATTAGCTTAAAATTAATTTTTCTAGACATTAGGCTTAAAAATCGATTTTTTGAGATATTTCTTTGTGCTCGCATTTGAAAAATTTTTCATCGATCTACCTCAATATAGAACCAGCAGTTAGGTATAATTAGAGGAGTATTTTCCCGCAATCCCGATGAAATAGGTCGAAAATTCATTGACATAATCGAGAAACTTGAGTACATACGGATGTACAGACATACATACATCTCAGAAAACGCTTAAAACGCACTCCCTCTGAGTGGAACATGGTTTTTACACATTAATTTTTCAGTATTTGAATTCTTACAATTTTCACTCTGGTGAAATTATAAGGCTCTCCCGAGTAGCGGTCGTGCCTAAAAATGTAAAAAAAATAACATTCACCCATTATGCTGCAGCATAAGAATTATGTCCGCATGATCGTTTTGTTATAAGAAATAAGATAACGTTTATTTCATCAAAAAATTCCAATTCGTTCTTGAGATGTTAAAGAAAAATTGTTTTTGGGGATCATTTTTAAGGGTGGTTTTCTTCCCTTGGATCGACGAATTAGCACATTAAAAAAGTACATGTCTGATTTTTTTTATGTATTATGTACAACATATTACAAAATGAAAGAAATCGGTGAGGTACACCTCGAGTACTTTCCTTGTTAGTGTTGCTGGTGCATTTTATTTTATTAAAAATTGTCTAATCTCCTTTCCCTTACAGATATTTTATGTTATAATATTATTTAAAAATAAACAAAAAAAATATCATAGCATATAGCTAAAGCCCACAACCAATTGTTGGTGTCACAACCAATTTTTAATACGTACACTGTCCCTGTATAGAAATATGAAATAAATCCCGAAATTACTTTAGGACATTCGGAAAAATTTCGTTTATGTAAAATGACAATGTTGCGTACATCGCAGAGGCTCTTATTTATTAATCTTTCTTATTAATCCTCGAGCCGCAATTCTTCAACGCAATGTCTTTCGCCCATACAATATCGATGAGACGTATTATATATACAAATCGCATCTCTCGATTCCTATATCAATATACTTACCTTAAACATACAATTATGTAACTTAAGATTGACTATTCTTTGACTGCACTTGCGGAAACTGCAAAAACAAACATTCTTCCGTAAAACGAAATTTCAGAAAGAAAAAGAAAAGAAAAGCTAAAACAAAGCACTAACAACGTCTTCGATAGATCACTGCGTCGAAATATTTATAACAACATACACTTTGATCAACAAAACGCACCAACTTGCTACCAAAGATCTCATCGGACCTTCGATCTAAAGTAAAAAAAAGACATAGAAATTCCTTTTTTGTCATAGATTTCTACACTTCTTCGTAAAATCAAAGAAACCAAAAAAGAAAGTAGTTATATTTATTACCGACGGGGTATTCAAATAATGTACATTCTTACACACACACACACACACACACAGACACACACACACACACACACACATACACACGCACACACACACACGCACACACACGCACACGCATACACACATACACCCGTGCACACACACACACACACACACACACTCACATCCTAGGTAAAAGACCCAGAAAATGGACACTTTGAAAAGTTGAAGCAATAGATGGACAGTGACAAAAATCATATATAAAAAAAAATTAAAAAATGTCGAAACATTTTGTTTTCTAATTTTCTTTATTGTATGAACTTTCTTATGAAACTAATTTGAAGTCGATTTGTGGCTTACAAAAAGACAAAAGAGAATCAAATATTGAGGTTATGGTGAGAGCCGATGGTGCTGTCCATCTGTACCTTTCACATGAATTAGTTGGACCATTTAAACTACATGTAATTTTGCTGTCCAACTATTTCTACCAAAATTGTCCAACTACTCCTGCAAAGAAAAAATCACCTGTCCATCTTCTCCGACAATTGAGTCATCATTTAAAGCAGATTTAAATTTTGTATTTTAATCATTTATTAACAATATTTTGTCTTATTCGTTATAAAAAGGCATTTCGCTCATACTTATATCCGAATTTTTTACCCAAGCCAATGATTTTCACTAAAAAAAAAATCATTGAAAGTTTTTAGAGCCATAAGTGTCCATCTTCTGGATCTTTTACCTTAATCATTATTATTGCATGATGAAGCCAGCAGCGGCTGTCGGCTCCTCGGTCCTGCAGCGCAGATTGAGCGGGCGACACTCTGGACTGCCGGTATTGTGATGCAGCGCGAGTCGCTGTCGCTCTCCAGGTAGGTCACGTAGCTGTCGGTGCTGTCGGAATGATGATCCATGTCGGAACCCGGTGGGCCACTGCCACCGCCCGGATGATGAGGTCCCGGGCCAGGTGGTAGCAAGGGACCGCCAAACATACCACGAGGCGGGAGCTGGGGTGGACCGCCGCCGTGCATATCGTAGACTGTGCATCTTGAAAAAGGTGCAAAAGTATAGTTTATGCGAAAAATATTTTTTGTATAAGCTAATTTTGTAATCAATGGATAACTTATGTTTCGTCATAGAATTGCGAGTCCGAATGTTACATCCCATCGTTGATTATAGTTAAACATTTTTTTGGTATGATAAAAATTAAGATTGTAGAATATGAGTAAAATATCGCACTCCCAAATTTTTTCTAAGAAGGTGATGAGTTAAGTCGATCTGACGGAGGCGAGGATTAGAAATCAAAAATTCAACGATTTCATTAGAAAAAGCAAAAGCAACGTTTCGTTGGCTTGGTCTGCCAACTTCTTCAGGTTTAAATTATAACGTGTGTTACGTATTACACATGAAGTCGATGTACAGTCCTCGCCTCCGTCAGATCGACTTAACTCATCACCTTCTTAGCAAAAAATTAAGATTAAATTCTTGAAATACGACTAATTACCTAAATTTGTTTCTCTTCCCTGGTAAAAATGTTAATAATAAATTACCTATTTCTTAGATTAATTTTGATGGCTAAGAATATAGTATTCTGCTTTTATTTAATAATTATATACTCATACCAAATCAATTTTGGCATTTACATCTGACAACATTCATATTTGTAATTGACTTATTCGTAGTCTCGAATGCCTGATGAGTTAGTGTTGTACGACTTAAAAAGACGTATGATAATATGTCTAACATAAAAATATACTCTGGAAATTATAACCTCAAAAATTTTATATGGAAAATGGTATTATTAAAATGAATTATAATATAATTGAAATATAAGAAGTAAGTAGTTGCAAAAGTTGCGTAATTCAAATATAAGAATTATAATACTATAAGTATTGATTAAATTATAGAAAGTTAAAACTTACCACTTAGCAAATTTAAAATTTAAAATTAGAAATATTTAGCAAATAAAAGATATGCGCGCGAAGCGCACGTGAATTTTGCTGGTGATATTAAAGATTAAAACATAAGCTTCAAAGTCTCAAATATCAAATATTTTGCTTCCTCAAAGAGGAAGCTTTGTAACGATGAAAAAAATTTTTGAAACAAAAAATGTTCAAAAACATGTTTTAAGACTTTTGGCTCTAAAATCCATTGTTTTTGGTAAAAAAAAAGTTCGCGCGCGCGCGCGTGTGTGTGTGTGTGTGTGTGTGTGTGTGTGTATGCAGGCGATAACTTTTGAAGCGATGGACCGATTTACATCGGAAAAGGTTTATTCTCTTCGTTTCGGAGGAGAATAGAGATAGCATAACCTATTTTTTGATTTTACCGATTTTTTTTTTTTATAACCAAAAAACGATTTTGAATTTTTCGTTTTTTTGATTTGTTTCAGCCAGTATTACTTAATAAACTAAATTTTTATTAAAAGGTTTTTAAATTACCTACAATTTCTTTTTTTTTAAATTCAAATTATCTCTAGCCTGTCATTTGTTATTAATGAAAATATGGTTTATATTTCTTTTTAATGATATATTTTTAATGATATATTTCTTTAATTAATATCTCAAAAACTTTTTCATTTTTCCACTCAAAATTTTTACCACTTATTACACTTATCGAGTACAACATTGTGTTAAAATTTGAAGAGGTTATGTTGATTTGTTTCCGAGAAAAAAATTATTTTTGAAAACAAGTGCGTTTTCTTTCGTTAACTATATCAAGAGTAAAAGTCAATGAATCGTTTTGAAATTTGGCAAATAATTAGTTTTTTTATATCTAAGGATTCAGTTCTTTGCCGAAAAAAATCTGACCGTTGTGACCAAAGATTTGAGGTTAAAATTTTTTATAAATTTCTTATATTTGCATTTTTAAAAAGAATATTCGATTGATTGACTCAAAATTTTTAACACTTATTACACTTATCGAGTACAACATTGTGTTAAAATTCCAAGAGGTTATGTTGCTCAAAATTTTTTTGCTCATTCCAAATTAGCCCCAAAACACAAATATAAAGTTTTAGAGCAAAATGTGCAATAGTTCTATTTAATTTATATATCATATATAAATAAAATAATTATTGTGTACTAGGGCATATCCCCGAGAAAGTAATTTCAGGTTGAGTCCCGCGGCAACGTATACTAGGGCAACGATAATAATTGACTTTCAAAATATGAATTTCGTAAATATTTCATAAAAATATCGATTCTTAAATATGAAAAAACTACCTCTCTGTTAAATTTCAAAACGATTCATTGTCTTTTGTTAAGAAGTATAACTAAGTTATTATATTTGTATGATTGTTACAATGATGGATTAACTTTAAACCACTAAGTCGAGCAGAATACCTGTTTCAAAACAAATATTTATTAGATTATTGTCAATGCATACTTTTCTTTCTCAAACTTTTATTTCTTTAAAATTTTTTATAACAATAATTAATTGTTTGTATAGGACACATAAATGAAAAAACAAAAAAGATATTTTTTATATTCAGTCAAATTGTTTAACAAACAACAATGAACCACAAAGAAAACAGTTTTATTTATTAATAAAGTTTTGTTGTGAAAAATTTACTTTTGTTTTTTAAATTTAAAAAATGGAATCGATAAATTAGTTTGAGGAATCATCTTGCCAATGAATTGGCAGCGGTTTTTTTAATGAATTGTTTTTATATTGAAAGCTAAGAAATGATGTAGTATAATAGACAAGTATTTATATAACGGGAAAAAGTTTTTTAACAAACTTTAAGTATTTAAAAAATAGATATTGTCAATTTGAAAGATGATTCAATAAATAATCTTTGTTATTTTCGCTCCGTTTTTAATTTGTGAAGGCTCATTATCATTTTTGTAAAATTTCATTAGGAGGTATCGCAGGGGGAATTAAAAATTCTTTAAGACCTATAAAGTTACAGGCGATTGTTTATCAAGTTTTGTACGAATCTGATATGAATTCGTTAAACTTTATGTTTGTAAAAAAAATCGAAGCGAAAATGAAACAGGTGGAAATGGTTTGTTGAATTATTTTTCAAATTAATGATATCTATTTTATAAGTACTGAAAAAATTTGTTCAGTTACTTGCAATACTTTTTTATTATATCTCATTTCACCTTGTAATATGAGAACAATTCATTCTAAGTAGAATAGTTTTTATAGAAAAATTGGAGTAAGCACTGTTATGGTCATATCTTTCTTACAATTTTAGTGGGTATCCTTTTATAATATATGTTATATAAACAGGTAATAATAATAATGATGCTTTTATAAAAACTACTAGTTTAACGAACCAATAAAAAATTTTATGTGTAAAGTTTAACGTAGCTGTCATGCGATGTCTTGATAATGAAAAATTACATTTTAATATATAATTAAATCAATTTAATTTTCTTCCAAAGTAATTTAAATATTTTTCAGGGCTATAAAGACCCCGATTTACAAAACAAACATAGATCTATTTAAACCAGTGATTCTCACAGAGTAGAACGATTACTCATTAAAAATTATACACACTTTTTTACTCCAAGTGAAGTCACCATCAGTATTAAATAACTATTCAAAATCGAACAGTCACACTTGTAAAATTCTTCGTGGTAGTATTCATTTAACAAACATCCTTAAAAAACCACTCTAAAGCGCACGTGTAAATTAATTTTTTCCCACAAACCAAAAACCTTCTTCTAAATAAACGTATTAACCTTTTTGCAGCAGCGCACACGCATGTCTACCCATCAAAGTAATCAAATTTTCTCCAACCCATAATTTTCCATCTAACGAGATAGCGATCGTTAAGCTCGAGCATCGACTCACGATCGCCTCGAGAGAGGAAGAATATCGGCCTTCACCTTGCGCCGCTCGCTTTCGAAAGCCGCACCGGCGCGCACAGACTAAGTATCCGCGCGGGCGACCCGCAAACCTAGATATCGAGCATCTTGACCGAGACCCACACTCTCGTGTCCCCGCGGGGCTGCGGCTGTATAAGAATATACATGTTGGCTTATCAGCCATCGGGTTCTGGGATCCTTTCATCGCGACGGCTGAGGTATAAATGGTTGGTGGAATGCCTGGATTGGGGAGGAAAAATGTGGAGGGGTCGATCGAAAGTTACGTAAATCGAGTTGGAATTTGAATACAATGTGGGGATTGTGCGTGTAACTGTAAAGATTGGTTGTTAGCTGTGTATACGGTTTTTTATGTAAAGGATTTGAATATACTTTATTATCTTCATTATTGTGAAGATATTTTGAGATTATTCGTTATTCTGAAGTCGCCTGGGTTTAAAATTCAGAATATTTTTGAAAATGTCCCAAAAGGAATACATTTGAATTTTAAGATTGCCATAAGTAATGCGATTAATTATTACATTTTGAAGTTAAAGGTGTTTTTATGCATTTAAAATGTCGTAAAGTTACTTCACGAATCATTGACACAGATAATCGTGGCAATAATTTATATATGACTGTATTTATGCAGACGGAAGAAAAGTAACTGTATAAGTTATGCAGCACAATATTCTAACAGTACATATACACACTATCATTACATTTAATAAAAATTTTATTCTGAATATATATATTAATTATGTACTGATCAATGGTACTTTACTGATTAAATATAATTATTATATGCTAATAAAAATTTATTAATGACATAATATTGATCCGCTTTACTAATAACAACATTTTTCGAATATAGTCTTTTATGACGAATCTTATAATAGTAACTGTGAAAAACATTATTTTTTGTATCTTAAAAATTGTAATTTTAACAGAAAGACAGAAATCTTTTTTACTCATTATAAATTGATGTTTTTACACTCTTTAATTGAGCAAATCAAACTATTTTTATACTTATACTTTACAACTATATTTCTTATTACAAAAAACTTTTATTAGCATTCACAAAATTTTATCACCACATAACGATATAATTCATGGAAATTTGTCGTTACTTTTTATCAAAGTTTTTAGTACTTTCCACGCGGTTCAAAACTGTACAAAAGAAAGAACTTCATAAATATCTT
Source organism: Torymus aiolomorphi (assembly GCA_036365515.1). Classification (NCBI taxonomy): domain Eukaryota; kingdom Metazoa; phylum Arthropoda; class Insecta; order Hymenoptera; family Torymidae; genus Torymus; species Torymus aiolomorphi. Next base: position 55,983,832 of record CM070873.1, read on the forward strand.
ATAATAAAAAACCAAATTCTTTTCTCAGAAAATATTATTTTCTTTTTCCATGACATCGGATTCGCCTAACAGTTTGTGACCATTACATGTCCAATTTCTTACAACTAAATACTATACACATTTATAAAATACCGTAAAAAAATTTTAATTAAACGCTATTATATATCAAAATCGTCAAAAATGTTATTAGCATTTTGCAATTATTGAAAAACCAATTAAATTTCTTCTCTTACACAAGACAGAATACCTTAGCTGAGCAAGATAATATTAATAAAGTATAAATTACAAGAGCCCATGTGCACCTCCGTCGTACGAGTCGCTAGGCCAAACGAGAATACAAAAAACGAGCAGAATCGAAAACCCGTTACCCCGATACAGCTTTACAGCAGCGTAAGTAGCTCTCGGTAATTGCCGACTCTCTTTACAGTAGCAGTATAGTTACACAGTAGCTTTACGGGGAGTCGCCGCGTTCGTTTTAACCTCGGGCGACTGTAACCGCAGGGACTTCGGTCTTAAGTTTTCTCAAGGCTTGCGCGGAGATTTGCTTACGCGACGCGCACACGCGTGCGATTGTAAAATAAAGCACGTAGCTCGAGAGACAGAGGAAGTTACGGTGCTTTAAGTGCACCAAGGCACTGGGAATGAGGAAAGTTGAGACTTTTTACGGAAACTTCGGGTGACGCTGACTTTGACATTAAAGAAGAACGAGCGTGTGTTAAAGTTTTATAATACCTTTATTCTCGACTATTAAAAGTCTTTTACGCTCAAGAGTATATATGGATGAATTAAAAATCAATTGTAAAAATGTTCTTTATTTGACGATAAAATAAAAAACAACAATTTCTTACAAAACACAGCACACAAGCTTCATCACATCTGCACGTTTCCTGGTATATATGAAGAACCAGTTTTAATTTATGTCGTATACAAACTCCACGAACATAGCAAATGCATTATTAAAGTTAAAATAAGGTAGATAATATATAATTTTAGCTATAAAGACTTTTAATGTACAACAGTCTCGAGGAGGCGTTCGCGTGTTTATTCACATCTTTCTCTCCTGGAAATGCGTATAAAGCGTAATAATTCTGTACAAATCGTGCTTCGTTCGAGTTCTTAATATCCTCCGTAACTCGAGGCCTGGGCTGAAGCTTGCGCCGATGCTTGGGCGTACGAGTTGCCGCCTCCTCCTCCGCGACCTCCATGGCCTCCGTATCCACCACTGAAAAGTAAAAAATTTATTTTAACATTTTGTAAGACTAAGAATACCTTGAATTCTAAAATATTTCCAACTGATAATCTTTGTTAACCATTTATTAAGGAGGCTCTTTCGCAAAATCAAAACAAATATTTTTTAATGAAATTGAAATACGTAATAAATAATGATTATTACAATGTTCGTGCGAAATTTCAAGATAGATTGACGAAGAAATTCATGAATACGATATTTATGAATTTATGAAATTGAGTTTTGAACTTACATTACTATAGAGTCTATGGGAAACCGTGATTTTATTTTGTATGTTTGGATAATTTTTATACTTCCAGGCTATTTTATCCAGTAAGAAAATGAACACATAGTCTACAGAGACCATAAAAAAAATATAAAAAAAAAAAAATAAAAAAAATATGTATATATGTGTGTGTCGACGAAGGTTTGGCGAAGTTATTTAACATTAATCTCGGAAATTTAAGAAAAATGCGTGACATTCAGCTTTTTCAATTTAGTAAAGTCTCTGAATTCTTTGTGTAAGCAAGTTTTATATTTTCTTTTACCTATAAATCGATTAATTCTTCTTTAATTTAGACTTCAGATTACTTTTTAAGCTATGATAATAATATTGGGAAATAAAAATATTGGATCCCAAGAAGCACCTATTAAATACGTTCCTTAGCGAAAGACCCTCCTTAAATGAATTGCTTCAAGGCAATAATTATATTTCCACTCAAAAACTATTTCATAAGACATAAATACCGTTTTAAATTATTTTCAACTTACCCTCCATTACAGACGTCACACGTTTGCGGATAATGCTGCTGTGGGGGTGGGTAATAGCCGCGGCCACCGCCGCCGTGATGTTTATTGTAGCCGCCCTGAACTGGAACGACAACTACAGGTTGAATTACTGGCTGCTGGACCGGTGCTGCAAAATGCAATTGCTTTTTCAATAATGCTGAATGCTTTGGGATGATGAAAAACTACCTTAATGCCATGTGATTAACTGATTTTGAAATATGATCTTTATGTTTGCGTTAATAACAACAATATAATAAAAACTCTTTCAAACAACATGATAATTTCTAAGGAAAATTAGACTAATACTGAGCAACAGCGATCATTACACAACTATTAATCATAAATACTTCCTCCTATCCGTCAAATTCTCCAAAACAATTATACACGCAAGCTTGAAAATATTTTACACTTCTTCCAACTTATAAGAGAAAAATCAATCTAAAAGCAATCACCTCTCCTTCAACGATGAAAAAAAAAACCTATAGATTTCCCCATTGTTCCGGGCAATACTCACGTGGATAATAACCGCCACCGCCGCCGCCGCAACCTCCGCCGCAGCCTCCGCCTCCGCCGTATCCGGCGTACTTCCTGGATTTCAACTCCTCGAGCTTGCATTTGAGGCAGATGTGCCGCTTCCTGCGGATCTTCATCAGCTTGTTCGACTCTTCGAGCGCGGGCTGCTCATCGTCGATGTCGACTTTCTCGATGGCGTTGCTGACGGTGCTCTTGGCGTCTTTGTCGGAGTTGTGGGTATTGGGGATCTTCATGAGGGTCTCGATGGAGCCGAGGTCGACCTTAACAATGCGAGTCTCGCCGTCTTTCTCGACTTTCTCGATGTTGAAGCCCTCTTCCTCGAGGTCTCTGGCGACCTCGTCAAGGCTGACTGGATGATCCTCGTCCTCGTCTTCGACAACGAGCAGGAACATCGCCAGGGGTTCTGTGAAATAATGAATCGTTAGTATATAAATAAGATTTTTGTATAAGGCTTAGGAAAGATTAAAATTGCATACACTTTTTGTGAATCATTAAAAATGCAGTATCCATACCGCACTCGACTTTTACTTAATATTGTGTTTTACAAGACTGGTAAGATTTAATCAAATTGTGTATTACAAAATATTGGTATAGCCCTTAGACAATATTGCCACAAGGCATATTTCAATTATTTCTATAAGGTTTAAATTTGCAGTACTATTATCCGGATCAACTATAATATTTAAAAATATTGCAACAATACTAGGGCAATATTAAAACAATATGGTTGCAATATTATTTGTAGAAAAAATCAAAATGGTTTCTTCATTTCTGTTTCGAAAATACTTCACCTTTGTGTCATGAACAATAAATATATTTAAATATAATGAAAATACTACCACGTAAAATGACTCATTATTCTGTATAATATAAAACTATAAGTAGGTAGAATAAATTTTAACCTCCTAGAATTATTCGTAACTTTGCGCGACTAAAAACTCAGATGACATTGGATTCCCCAAAACTATAATTACCTCATTGTTTGTCTTTTAGTCACCCCAATTAAATCTGACATTGCACAGTACATTATTAAACTCAAATATCAAAACCAAGCCATCAAAACATGCCAACCGATCCTTTATACATTCCACTCACGTTGTCCCTTTTGCGCATCAACGATACCACTGTACCATAAACGACCTGAGCACAATTATAAAATCAAAAGTCGATTCGCACCTGCGCTCTCGGGCACCTCGCCGATCACGTCATCATGCAGCACGTCATTCGCGTCCTCCGCTGTCTGGTTCTTGAGCGCGTAGACGTTGATCAGGAACAGAGTCGCAGGTACCTTCTTCTCCTCGGCCTGCCTCGTCTCCAGGGCTTTATCGTCCTCCGTTGTTTTTATCTTCTCTTCCGGCAGCGGTGGAGGTACCAGATCCGTCGCTAATGTTGGCAGACCGTCGTCAACCTTGGGAGGCATCAGCTCTGCAAGTTAAGATTGATTATGTGGTGTTGATGGTGAAGAAGAGTGAATCATGCGATTGTTTGGAAAGGTTGGAATGGAGTTTTTGTGAGTGGTGTGTCTGTGTGCTTGTGATAGGACGTTTTTTTGCGGTGGAGTGGTTCTCAGTATTTTTGAACAAGGAAGTGATTGATTATCTTGTTAGGTGTATGGAACGTAAGAGGCCTAATCATTGTTTAATAATTGTTATAATTAGGGTCTAATTATTAGAGTGATTGCTTACTTCCTTATACATGAAACGTAATTTTACAACGTACATTTAGTAATCGATATACAGTATTTTACAAATTTATTTCACGATTTCTGTGGCGTTTTCAGGTCTGTCTAAAATTTAATTGAATAATAAACGTATATAAAACTTTATTAAAAACTTCAATTTTCATGCAATACCATTGCCATTTCACAATAATACCTTTTCGTTACGGAAAACTCTTGCAAAATGCTCTTCACCGATATATCGAATCGGACAATCAATTAAAACTATATAGTAAACTCCTGCGCAGATCTTCACGGCCACCGCACGCACGCGCAGCAACATCTGAGATCACGGGTTAATTAAAGTTACGATCGCTGTAAAATCGTCCGCAATAAAATCTCCCCGGTAATAGCTCGTAAATGCACAACTAATAAGTTTAATACGAAAAGGAATGGAAAAAGCGGTAATTGCTTTTGCAGAATATCTCACGCCGATCGTAACTCACTTTTCGGAGAAACATTTCTCAAAACAGTAACACTGTCAAAAGTTATCACACTCACCCAAGGCTGGAGATTCGGGCACCTCGACCGGCAAGCACGCGACGCCTACGACGAGGCAGCCGATCGCCGCCACAATCATGGACCACTGCATGTTCCTTCCTCCTCTCATTCGACAACAGAAAAAACAACAATAACAATCTCACACGTCTATCCGGGAATCCAGTAAAAAACAAACTGTGCGCTCGGATGTTTGAAGTTACCGCTTTTATAGCGCGCAGAGCCGCGTCTCGTTGCGTAATCTTGCGCGTTATACTCATCACGGCGCCTGCGCGCGAGATCATCGCGCATCGAGTGCGCAGACGCGCGCATGTATTTGGCTTTTCGGGGTTTCCCGCGTGCGGATTGGGTATGCTATATTGGTATGGAAAAGGATCGTCGCGATCGGAAATTATATCTCAGGTATAAAGTGCATCGGATATTCCCGCTCGCACGGGTACGCGATTACCTGGAAAAACAGACACGACTGGGTTTTTGATTCTCCGCAGTGATGACATAAATAATGATTTTGTAGAATTTTAAAGTACAGAGTGTAGCAGAAGAGAGGGTTATTAAGGATTTGCGTTAGGCAGTCGAACATTAAGCGGTGGTTTTACGAGTTTTTGAACGATAGTTTGACACACGGATGATACAATGTATACGAGGTTTAGTGAGAATGTTGATGAAAGGATGCAATAAATATTGTTTTTTTCCTCTCTTTTTATGCGAAAAACAAAATAATTGAACCTTATTAATTATAAATAGAGGAAAATACCCCTTTTTCTCAAATCTTCTTCAAGATTTACTATTTAAATAACGAGCTTGCAAACAAATGTTGCTTGGCAATATTTCAATAATTTATATTTAAAAAATAATTCTAATCCATAAAATTGCACCCCTACCATGGTAAAAGTGTTAACCAACGGTTGGCGTACGTTTTGTCAATTTTTAACTATAAAACGTCACACCATGATTATGTTGCTATTGTCGACGAAGAATAACTATTTATACATCTGAAAATATTATATTATAGGCGCTTTAAAATAGAATTATATTTTAAGCAGTTTTAATTAAATTTCGACATTAAGTATAAGTAGAAATGTCTCTATTTGATTAACATGCCAACCAACAAAGTTGGTTTATTTTCTACCAGCTATTCAATAATAATCACGTATCATTATTTTATTTTAAATTTAGAAAGAAACCATAACTTAATGAAGGACCCTGCAAAAAAATAGTATATTCAATATATTGGCAAGGACAAGGTGTGCATTTGCACATACTATACGCAATATATTACTCATATTTCACCCATATATTATCCATATAAGCCCCATGGTTTTAACAATGGCTCACATATTTCTCATACATCATCCATACTTTGTGCAATATATTGGCTATATAGTAACTTTTTTGTGCAAGGTCTTTTACGAATATACATGATATTTTCGAAAAATACATTTTGTTTTGTGTACATCGTAAACATTTGCCAAATTCTTACTTTAACGTCGATGACGTTTTTTGTAAACCGTTAAGATGTTATTTTTAAATTGAATGTAACTATAGCCGTCTAAATAACCGCCTCAAGTGCAACAGTCAGAGGAGATAGAGAAACATAGTTTCTGTGCAACATGTAATTGTCGTTATTGCCGCGGGAAGATCGAATTAGCGATTGACGTTCTTTTCCCTGATTCAGTCTTTAATAAGTAATTTTTTACATGTCCCGGGAATTCCCTCAAAAATATATTAATCATCCAAATGCTCGCGAACAAAGCCATAAACTTGTTTACAATCTGCTAAAACCTTCTACAAAAAGCCTCCAACTCCACTTTTAATCACAACATTCAATTAACCATAATTACACCTCTCCACCGCAAAAATAGTCCACTAAATAATCCGCGCAAAAAACGCCAGAGCAGCACTCGCAGCGTCTTTCTGCGCCTCTCCTCCTTCGTAAACAGACGCACACGCGCGCAGCCGCGCGAGTCGTTGAACTTAAAAACGACAGCCACGCCCGCGTACCTCCTCTTCGCCGAATTTAAAACCCGCGGTCAAAGGACTCAACTCCCCCGAGAGAAAAAGAGAGAGAGAGGTCTGCTCCATCACAGTAATGGTCGAGAGCCGCCTGCCTTTGTTGCGTTGGACGCTCACTCGCGTATATAGATAATGAGCGCGGTGATGAAAAAGCTGCCTAATAAAATTTAACGGCGCTGGAGTGTAATTGCGCGAGGGGGAGTGTGGTGTCAATGTAATTGGATGGACGGATGGGAGGCTGCTGCTGCGCGTTCGGTAAAAAGGGTTTGGTGGATGTTGGGGCAGCGCGAAGGTTCTTGCTTTGGGTTTAAAGAAGTTTATTGTGAATCTTGGAGGGAACGAGTAGCCAGTTTATAAGTTTTCAAAGAAGTATTCAATTGGCTATGATAAAACGCGTTGATATAATGTAAAAAGCCACGAAAAAAGAAAATTTGGCCATTTATTAAAGTTTTTTAACCTGCCGTTTAGAATTCGCCAAAAAGTTACGACGATAAAAGCTTTTATTCGGCAGCTTAGAAGAACAAATAAACGCGAGAGGCAAAAGAAGTCGCGGCTGCTTCTCCGGAGCTTTGTCCGCGAGCCTCTGCGTCGTTTTGAAAGAGCATTTTATTATACTCCGTTTGGTTTTAAATTCGTTTGTGTGCAAGGAATTTTTATTCTCGTCAAGCTCCATTAATAAGGATTATGTCCAGAATTGTTAGCTTTTGTTAAAATACTTTCGCACGAGTGTCTTGTATAAAATCGTTAAAAATGTGCTGCCGGTATAGGGATATAGCCGCATTGTTTCCAGAAATACTGCAAAATTTTACAACCCGTTCCGAAGGTGGATACTCTCATAAACGAGCGCTCGAGGGTACATAATGCCTCCTCCTCTCTCGAACGCTCTTCGATCGGCTCTCAGAAACAGACAGCCAGCACGGCACGCGGAACTGCGCGCGAGATCATTGTTCCCCGAGACAATTAAAACCAACAAGACAGAAACAGAGAAAGAAAAATCGAATCCTCTCTCTCGCAACTGGCATCGCTCATTATTCCTCTTCTCTGTCTTCTTTCATCGGCCGCGCGCGATATCTTCCTGTTGACGCTCCAAGAATGTTAATCCGACACGTACACGCATCAGCCTTGGCTCGCCGCCGCTGGAGCGATCGAATCTCCGGCGTGTTGCTGCGGCGAGCAAAAATTCCCTTTACTGCTAATTTGAAAGCGCACACGTGCGCAGGCGATAGGCAACTTTATGACAAATGGATTTTCATAATTCCAGCGCGTTCTCCTGTTTGCGTTTGCGAATGCAGAGTTATGAATTTTTTGTGGGTGCGCAAGTGTGTGCATGGCACGTTTGAATTAGCGAGGATATGCTACTGTGCAGCCGGTTATAAAGGTTTTGCGGGGCTGCAGGTTATGGCTGCTGTGCTGATTTAGTGGTACTTTGTAGGTAATGAGGTGTGGGTCGAAGGAGAGAGAGAGAGAGAGAGAGAGAGAGAGAGAGAGAGAGAGAGAGAGAGAGAGAGAGAACGAGGAGGAATCGAATTTTATTTCAACGTTGTTTTACTTGGCAAATGGGATTTCGTTATTTCAGCGTATTATACATGAAATGTAAAATTAAGAATTAATGGAAACCAAGAATATATTTACATTAAGAATATAATTACGAAAAATGTGCATGTTTAATGATGGCATTAAAACTTTAAGGGCTGTATAGTAATGTCGGTAATGATGCTGTGAGAATAAAAGGATAATAACGATCTTTTCCTCGAAAAATCTTAAAACTAACAATCGTCATTATTTCCTTTTTTATTTCCATCAAATAACCCAATATAAAATCATGCTATTTGAAATTTTATTAACCACTCCTTCAGATGAAAAAAAACTACCAGTTTACTTCATTTATACGTACATTTATAGTACTATTAAAACGTGATTGTCTTATGAAACCCCACTCCCACACCAAATCTTTATCTATGTTTTATTCTAGCAACACCACACGTGACGACTCGTACAAGCTTGTTAGCCATCAACGTCTATACACCGATCATAATATTTATGTACACACAATTTTCTCTCGATTATATTTGCGCTGCGTTCGGGATTCCCGATACCCGCGCGACGTAATGTTACATGACGATTGGTATAAAATATTCATTCGAGACGCCGCCGTAGCGCAAAGTTTGCGCGCAGAACTCCTTTACGCCGGCGCGAAATGAAGAGTGCGCCGCTTTTTATAGGCTCACGAGTCATATATTTTTTATGTTACGAGCACGAGCATCAATCATTCCGCTGAGGATGCGAGTGAGCGCCTATTAGAAATGAATATCCATCTCCTTACTGTGTAACATGTTAAAATATGCACTTAATTTTTAAGAAATTTATAGGACGATTAGTTTCTGATCCTAGTTGTTGTTCGATGCTCAGTTTCTGGTTCTATGTGATCTGTTTCTTTTGAATGAATAGTCATTAAGTAATGAGCTATTTTTCGTACAACTTGTAATACGATTATGCTGGCCAACAAAAAATTTGTAATTGAAATAAAATTTATGAACGAACATTATTCGCGTAGTTTTCCACATGTTCACAACCATATATGTGTATTCGCAAAAAATTTTAAGCAAAGTAGCAAAGAAATTAGGTAATAAATTACTCTGAAACATCGGTAATATCTATTGTTGTATATAGTATTGATGGTTTATAGTTATTGGGAAATTTATTCTTCAAGGAAAACATTAATTGAACAGGTTTTTTCGAAAATCCGCTATTCGAAAAACAGCATCAATACGAATTGTTTTCCTGAAATATTCGCAATAATTCAATCTTCAATGAAATCTTCGACTGCGCTTTACAATTTTGCTCAAATTATGTGTGATATTTTTCAAAATTACCAAAGCTAGTATAAAAACTTGGAGCACAATCATTTCTTAATTTTTCATGTATCTGATTATTTTATTATGTTAATTTGTAATACATATATATTATCAACAAAGAATAATTGAAACAAAGAGTGTGGACAAAAATAATCAAAGCACATGTTTTGAATAAATGCATAAAGAAGCCCGTACGTGATTTGATCGCACGAGAAATCCTTGAATGAGTCTCATCTTCAGCGTATCTTCAAGAACTACGTACAGCCTTCGCTGCTAGTCACAACACTCTACAGAGTTTCATTTCTAAATAAAAAATTGCTGATTCCTGATTTCTGATACCGTCATCTCCTTCCTGATCCAATCTATTTTCGCTCCTCTAATTGCTAAGCGGTGCATCATTTGTACTTATTTACGTGTAGCGAATGGAAATATTTACGTAAACGTATGTAATAAATACCGCGAAAATCGTTTTTGAAAATATAATTTTTCGTATACACCGGTAGTAGATATAGAGAGCATGAATAGCCAAATGCTGCTAAGGAAGGCATCTATACACAAGATTCCTTCCATCTTCTGTACCTTGCTCATGCGATTCACAGATGTCGCTTCGAGAACGATCGTCAAACCAATTGGCTAAGAACGGATTTTCCCGCGTTTTTGACCTTCCGTAATCCAAAGTTGCTACACAGACGCGACTTCACGTCATATGCGGATAAAAGTGATCTTTTAATCGCACATTTTTTTTTGCATCAAATGATGCTGCTGCAGTTCGCAATCTAAGCTTGTTATAGTCAATAAAAAAATGAATGAACGTTTCTATTTGAGTATCCGACTTTGTAATTAAGGCTTATTGAGTCAATGAAAGAATGCATTATCGTTGATTCTCTTCAAATTTTCAAGGTTGAAAACCAGGAACAGAATGTATAAAAGTAGCGGGAAAAACCCTATCTTGTCTTGTGCAATTTTTCTCCATTTCTCAGTGAAAGGATATTGGAGTTACTATAAAATTATAAATATGTTGCAAGATTGACATAATAGAAATTTATTTAATCGGATATTATTATTGTATTCAGCATAGTTTGAAATTTGTTATACATTAATTATAAAAAAGTGAAACCCCCTTGGAAAAGAACATCTTTTTCCTGTTTTATAGAATAAAATACAAATTTTAAACGTGCGATACTTATCATTTGCAATTTCATATTTTAAGTTATTTTATTCAGTTTTTTAATTTTCTTAAGAGTTTATTCTACTTTGGATGCTAAAAGAAAAAGATATTTTTGCTAATTTTTGAAATGATTCCAGTTATAGATATTGATAAAATATACTTTTAAAATATGTGACAAAAATTGTTTTATTGATTTTACGCATGGTTTTTGTAAATAAAAAAGCGAAACGAACATAGTACTCATCCGTAGTATTCGTGGTATGAATCACTTTTTTATAAAAAATTATTTGGAATACAAAAATCGAAGAGATTTAGATTCAGTAGAAGTGTGGCTATGTCCCATAGTAAAATTGTTAATTTTTATGCAAAAATAAAAAAATTCTAAATGTTTGTAAACAAAAATCGAAAAACACTTTTTTTCATGAGATTTTTTAGGCTAAAAATTAGTAAAGATTATAATTGTTACCTTACTACATCCAGATACGTAATTTTACAACATCAAGGACTGATCAGGGCTTCGTAAGTCGTACGTTTGGCAGACACATATCTGAGCCAAATGAGGGCCACTCGTGCAACCCTAGTTTTATTACTAAATATTTTTGTAAGACGACTGTCAGGCAAATTAATGCCCTATCAGTACGCACCGGAGCCATACCTGCGCCCCGTTATGCGTCTTGCTAGGGGCCCTTGCGCCAAACCTACTCTAGCCCTTACGTTTACTTAGGGCTAGCCCCATTTATTTTCCATTCGGGACACTCCGGCTTTTTTTTTCATCGTTTAAAGTTCGTCATTCAATGTATTATTTAAAATATTACGTATATTATTTATCTCGTATAAAGTGTAAAATTGGCAAGGAAAAATTGTATTCGAAACGAATAGAAACACTACAGTAGGGGCTTATAAATAGTATCAAACTGACAGCCTGTGGTCGGACTTCTACGCATTATGGTAAAATTTACTGAGCGTTCTTGTAATTTTTTTCTCTAATTTTTTCTCAGTGTAAGTTGAATTATATAGTTGATCGAATAATATTAGGTCGGTTAAAAAAAATAAAGCAAAATATCGAAAAATCGAAATTTTTTTTCGTCGCTGAATTTGGATATCGGTGGGAAGTAGGTCCATTTTCTGAAAGGTCTTGATATGACCTATCAATCCACATTTTTGTCGGACCAATCAGATATTATTGTTGAGTAAAATAAAATTTAATGTAATTTTCTGTTCAACTTGCCAGAACTTCGTTCAAATCAAATATTTCCTTCAAAAATTTTTACACAATAAATTTTGTAGTATTAGGAATATTATAAACCATAGCGCAATAGTAAAAATTGTTTTTGAACCAACTAGCAAATTTTATAACAATTTTTTTCGCTATTTTAAACCTGCATTTTCAAATGCAAAAATTGTGTAACGAATTTTCGAATTTTTCTCTATGTATTGTTGCTAAATAGAATTTTTTGTGATTGTTACGATAAATGCTGTTGAAGGCCGCGCGCCACGCTATATGTGTTACAACGGTCGCACGACACGAAAATTTCAGTAGTCTATGTATTGTTGTTAAAAATTTGAACCATTTTTCGTGATCGTGTCGTACGCTTGTCGTAATAGTGTACCGTGGCGCGCGGCCTTCTACAGCATTTACCGTAACAATCACAAACAATTCTATTTAGCAACAATACATAGAGCAAAATTGGAAAATTCGTTACACAACTTTTGCATTTGAAAATGCAGGTTTAAAATAGCAAAAAAAATTGTTATAAAATTTGCTAGTTGGTTCAATAACAATTTTTACTATTACGCTATGGTTTATAATATTCCTATAATACTCCAAAATTTATTGGGTAAAAATTTCTGAATGAAACATTTGATCTGAACGAAGTTCTGGCGAGTTGAACAGAAAATTACAATAAACTTTAAGAAAAAAAAAAAAAAAAAAACAGTTTATTGGGATTTTTAATAAAACTAATAAAGATGAAAATTTGATTTCTTCACATAAAAATACGCATTTCAATTCTTTACATGCCTGTTCTTTAAAAATCGCGATTTGCTCAATTTTCAAATTCGATACTTTTTCTGCAAAATCGCGGTATGTCCCTTGTCGTTTCCAGGCACTCAATAGAGATCAAATTTTATGTAATTGATTAAAAACTACCTATAATTGAGTATGTGAATTTAATCGACGAGTTTCGGCGATATCATATACAAGTATTTTGTAAAATGCTAAACAAATAAAGTCTACACAGAGAATTTCGGCACACAAACTATTTATCGAGATAAATTGTGCACAGTTATAATCTATACATTAATATGATCTATACACATGATGGCGCCGCTAGCCACTTTAAAAATCGCTTTCAATTATATGAATTAAAACGAGCACCATTTGATATAAAATGGTTGTTCTCTGCTACTGGGCACGGTAAAGGAGCTGTAGATAGTGTGGGTGGACTTATAAAGCACGAAAATTATTATCCGCAACGCAAACAAACAATTTTCTGCCCTCATGGATTCAACCGTTTCAAACATAATATTCACATTTATTAAAATAATATCCGATAGGTCTACAAGCCCCTCAAGGTATATATCAAATAATGTGAATATGCTATGAGTAAAATTTATCAGCTCGGTTTAGTAATTGTGATTCTTATATGTTTTGTTACTGGAGCTTATCTATGTTAAATACACATGTATCGGTAAAAATATTTATTCATTTAATATTCATATTTTTTGTAAAGATATATACCTTATCTCCGTAAAATTTTCGTTATGTTTTATTACATGTTACTAACATTTTAAAAACATTTTATACATAAAAGTTAAGCTGTTACAACAATTGTACTAATGAAAGAATTAACTTTCATCATTTAACCAAAATTGTTCAACGTTCCATGTTTCCTTTATAAAAAGCCTTACTAATCTCCTTATTAACCTCCGAGTGTGTGTGTATATATATATATATATATGTGTGTGTGTGTGTGTGTGTGTGTGTGTGTGTGTGTGTGTGTGTGTGTGTGTGTGTGTGTGTGTGTGTGTGTGTGTGTGTGTATGTGTGTTTAATGTCCCGAAAATTGTTAAAATATTATAAATATGATGAGTTACATATTGAAGAGATAAAAGAAAAATTAATTAAAAATTATTTGTTATACATTTATAAATTCAAAGTGAACAACAATTATACTAATGAAAGAATTTACTTTCATCATTTAACCAAAATTGTTCAATGTTTTACGTTTCCTTTATAAAAAGCCTTACTAATCTCCTTATTAACCTCCGAGTGTTTACTTTGAATTTATAAATGTATGACAAATAATTTGTAATAAATTTTTTTTTATCTCTTCAATATGTAACTCATCATATTTATAATATTTTAACAAATTTCGGGACATTACATCAAATATATTTTAAGTACAAGAATTTGGGTATTTCCGATCAATACAAAACTAAATATATTTTCATTATCGGATAATGATTAGAGTACAAATAAGATATCATTCAAGGTACTTATATTGTAAGGCTCAACACTTCTTTCATATTCAAATTTTGTCATTACATATTCACAAATTGTACGAATTTGGAAAGTATAAAATGACAGCACAATGGTTAACTTCTTTTGAAGAGTGATGCTACAAACATAAAAATACTTTTCATTAAGGTAAGTATGTAGTTATATAAGTTGAATTTTTCGTACGGATTATTTTTCAATTAATAATATCTTAAGGATCAGCTACCAGTTGCCTTACAAAATAACATACAAATAATATATTTATAACTTTTAGTAATTTTCCACCAATATGGCGAGATACTTCTCATTTCCTGTTTTTGCCCTTGTACTGATTACACATCAATATACCTGCACAGCTTTCGTTGATGGTATAACAAGTATAGTTGGAATTGGCTTTTTTGTATTTGCTCTTCTTTATCCAAGAGAACAGGTTGAAGAAGTATCAGAGTATTCAGAGTATGAAGAATTGGAAAAGAGATTAGATAATAATACAAAAAGAATAATGAATGAAATAAAACATATTGTATCAACAGACAATAAAATTTATGACTTAACGAGAGATATACAAGAAGAAGTTCACAGAGTGCCGAAATTAGTACTGTTGGAAACAGCAATGAATGATTTTTCTACTGCAATCTCCATTATTGATTCTCATTTTACTGATTTTTTATTGTACAGACATTATTTAAGTAGAAAACCAGTTTTAACGTTAGAAACTTTTGCTAATTTTGCCTTGAATCGTCTAGATGATTATTTATTAGATATTCATGCTAAATTTGTACCAAATGAATATGGAACTAACACACAATCCACTATTCCGCATCTTTTAAATCATCAAATGCAGGTATTTATTCTTTATTCAAACAAATTAGTGATATTTATTAATAAACATTATATTGAAATGATAAAAATCACTTATCTTTAATATAAATCGTATGCACTATCTCAATTAAATTTATTTATCTACTAGCATTTTAGAGCGATATGCAATAAAAATAAATCCATGAATTTGGTATTGTATCAACTTTTCGTTGCTGTTACTATGACGGAAATCAAAAGTTATATAATAAAACAATTTGCGTATGAAATACGGGAAACATATTATGGAAGTAAGTCTTTGAAAATATATAATATAGTGCCTTAAAATGAATCAGTTAATTTTACTGTAATCCAGTTATAATATTTCAAATTGAATGAAACTTTTGTAAAATATAGTCTTTCGTTATACCTGCAGTTGATTTTCAGTGAAACTACTAATTCATATTTCGGGAGTAGTTAGTAGATATAATATAAAATAGAAAATTATAGAGATGAATAATTTTAACTCTTAAAATATTTTTAAAGGTAATCACTATGCTGATAGAAATTTATTAGATAAGAGATTAGAAGATAGGCACACAGATAGAAGAATTGCTTTCATCGAAGCAATGAAACAATCTTCTCGCTCAGTATGGACCTGCGAGCCAGGTCAATATTCGGCATTCATTTTTAGAGATTATAGACCAGTTTATGTTCCAAATCCTGAAGAGCTAGAACACTTTTCTGTAGCTTGTAAATATAATAATTATCGGTTCACTCTGAAAAACTTAAAAAGAGTAAGAGATGAAGCAGCTAGAAGAAGAGTTCTCTTGGGATGCAAGGGAAACTTTAGAGAATGCAGACCTGTTGATACTGATGTTTGCTTAGCGCGAAAATACTCTCCAAAAAAATAATCTGTTACCTTATGAGAGGTTGTATCTAAGACCGGAACAATGTGAAAAGAAAACCCCTAATTATATTGATACTTCTGCCGATAACTATCAAGCCAACTATTGTTTGTGCACGTGCCAAGAAAATGTACTAACTTTGATCAATGACGTTCCTGTCTATTCAGATTATCAAAATAATAGGTAAATTGTATTTTATTATTCTTTGTACAGATAACAGATTGTCTATAATTAAAACTATAATTAAATTTTATTTGTTTAGAGTTATAACAGGAGCGCGTTTTAGTACAAGACATTTGGGTCCTCACAAAGTCGAATTATTTCTTGAAATTCTTGAAGGAGAATTGCTTGCTAATGGTACCATTAATCCGGAAACTCTTGTTTGGAAACGAAATAAAAAAAACCGGCCAAAGCATTATACACTGGCCGTCGGCGAAAGTCAATTTATTTGCACAAGACTGGACTGGCATTGATCATGTTTTTAGTTTCATGAGAGATGATGGTAAACCAGTACCAACGGTACTTACCGGACTAGAACTTGTAGTTTTTCATGATGGAATATCAGATTCAATAACTTTAGTATCTCATCTGTCAGGAGCTATTCTTAACCAATCAAGAGTTTACGAAGGTTTTACTAAACCAGCGAGTCATTTGGTATTACCTGAAGATCCACTTGATGTCAGAAATACTAAAGTTTACGAATTTAATCCGTTCAAAAAGGTGAATCTTCCAGGGGAATATAAAACAGGGTTAGTAAACCGTAAATACGTACGTAGAATATAATTGTATTTAATTTTCAGCATTTTGATATGTTAATATTTGATTATTTTCAGAGCCAAAGTAAATAAGTTGAACATGCAAAATAGAGAAGCTTTCAAAACATCAGAGAGATCAAGTGTAATCGATTCATATTATAACGAGTATTTAACTTTTGAGTTTACAGATATAAAAAAAGACTTAGCACAAACTATAGTGCCATTTATAGATATGCAGCCAGTTATAACGGATCCGCCAGTGCCATTAGCTGGAGCTGCTTTGTATCACAAAGGTACTGAGGGTTATGGTGGTTACATAGGATTAGAATTACGTACATTCGACTTTGGAAAATATCTAGTCTAAGAAAAATATTTTTATTAAAATATTTGTAAATTTTGTGCAAATAAATAAATAGAAAATTTTTATTTCCGTCAATAAGTAACCTTATTGATTTTCGACAGTTTTCACCCGTTGTGGTTACACCTCCAAATAATAACACAATGGTAATAGGAGGTCCATTTGACCTCACGAAGAAAATCGGTCGCTATTGGTCGCTACTTGAGATTTCATCTTAAAAATTCAACTCGATATATTCGAAGGTCTAGTTTTTTAGATCCAATATATTTTATCCAATTATTTAAGAGTTTACTATAAAAGATAAAAAAATTGTTTACAATCGACAGTCTTCGTAAAAATATTCATAAAACGTGGGGTGTTTTAGACCCCCAGTGCCCTCAACTGGTTAAATAGTGCCTGTACTATGCTAAAATTTTTTAGGCAATGCATACAAACTTATATGATAGAACATATCGAATTATTATATTCACGTCAAGCAGAGGGAAATTGATGTAATGTTTCTTATAAATGTTATTGCAATAAATAACTAGTTTGACAATTAAATATTAGAACATTCCCACTTACAAATTTCGCGATACATTCATTTAGTTTCTCATCACATTCGCATTCGCTATACATTACATACTCACAAAATATTTTAGACCAACTATGAATTATTTTGAATTACATGATAATGGGAACATACACACCTTTCGCTATGAATTATGCATAAAGTATAAATTATCTATAATACAATTACTCAAAAATAATAATAATCGAAAACAATTAGGTCATATTATATCAAACAACATCAAATCTCCAAATTCTAGTAATCGAAGATATCATACACAGTATCCTCCAAATCCGTAACGAGCTGATCAAGCGGATCCTTCTGTTTCCTAGGCCTGTTACTCCTCACGAATTCCTGGGGTATGATCTGGGCACCAGTGCTGGGACCGGGAAAATGGACTATCGAGCCAGAACTCGCGCTGCCATGGACCGAACCACCGTTCAAGGTCGAGCTCGTTACTTGGCTCGACGAGCTACTACCTGAACTCGAGCCGATACTACTACCCTGGGTGAAACCACCAGGTCGCGAGTTTGCTGAGATCGAACCAGAGCCCAGATTCGCCTCGAGTTTACCTGGTCGGTTATGGTTGTGGTCATGATGATGCGGCTGCTGTTGGATGATCGCTGATGCACCCTGGGCGTGAGCTTGCGCATTGCCCGATGCCTCCACTTGATTTACCGTCAAGGATGGTCGGTGTGGGCTAGGGGCGGAGAGGGGTTGCGGTTAGCTGATTTTGTACTTTGGTCAATTGTTCACGTGTTGAAAGTTTTTGATAGGAAAGGTGAAAAGATTCTTAGTAGAAATGGATAATTCTTGTAGAAAGATTAATGTAGACGAAACATAAAGAAATTTATGTAGTTCACAAAGAAACAAAGTGTATTATATAAAAAGGATTGGTTTATATAACTTATTGTACATATTCCCATGATATTATAATACGATTTAAAGCGATTTCATTAAATTAATAATTTTTTGGTTATACCCATTAGCATAAATTGCTGCGACAATACGCTGTAAATACGATATAAATGCACAACATCTACATATATAACATCATTATTTAAACTCATAATTGAATCATTTAAACAGCAAATGAATTTTTCAATATCACCTACCCAGACTGTGACAACGACTGTCCAATAGCCAATCCGTCGACTCCGGATTGCGCAGACGACGACGCCGTTGCAGGGGATATTTGCAAGCTGGGCCTGGATTGGTCACGTGGGTCACGGCAGTTTCTGCAAGGAGAGGGACCGTTGGGTTTGCCTATGTATACCGTAGGCCTACGACAACGCGGATCCCTGTACCATCCGTCGTAGTTTTTACAGTAGTCGGGCGCACGCCAACCGTCGCGCGAATCCCTGTCTGGTACATCAAACCAGCCGCCGCCCTGGCCGCGTGAAGTATTGTCGTCGGTCACAGTGATGCTAAGAGTCGGTCTGTCCCTAGAGTTGTGGTAGTAGCTGCCGTCTGTACATAGTAATAAAAGTTTACATAATGTTTTTATCAGTTTCTTTAAATTTAAATAAACAATCTGAATTCCTTGCTTAGAGAATTTTCAATTGCAAACTTTGGCTTCAGACACTATGAATAAGTCATTTGATGCTTTTTAGTTGTACTTTGAGTGATTTACCATTGCTTCCACTACCGTAAGTCGGCTGTGAATTGCTCCAATGCGGTCCTAGGAAAGGCCTATGTGCTACAGTCTGAGCTGCAGAAGATGCCTGGGCTTGAGTTCCACCGACGGAAGACTGGGCTCCGGAGATAGCTTGTCCATTGACAACATCTCCATGGGCTGAAAATGCTGCTTGACCTGTAGCATAGGAGTTGCCGTTGGCCTGCGATGTTGGACCATACAGCGGATGGTTACCCGCGAAGGCGTTAGAATCAGAGGCTGAGACGCCATTTGCACCCGCAGCTATGGACGACGATTGACTCGCCGTATAGCTGAAAAGTTAAATGTTACTTTTGTGATGTAGGATTATAAAAGAATATTTATTTTATTGCAATTCTATTTAATAGCTTATGTGCATAAGATCAGTTTCGTAATATATTACGAGCATTTATATAATTAATAACGCTATTGAGAATATGTATGCCACACAATAAATATTTATCGATATCAAACACATGTGGATCGAGAATGGATTATCTCCAATCCGTCATTTATTGCGCTAGTCACGCTATTGTGAACTTAAGTTTATACTGCGTTCAAAAATTTCCATGTTTTTGTAAATCCAATTAGAGACAAATTTTTTTTACTTAAATATGTTTAAATTTTTATTCAATTTTATTAAATTTTAAATAAATAACAAGATTAAAGTTCTGTTTATGAGTATTAAAAAAAACATTTTAATGTAAAATACTTTTTTTGAATATGTTTATTTTTTCACGTAATTTATAAATGAATTTTTATTTATTTCGTTATTTTGCTTTAGGAACTACATAAGTATAATGTATCATACTCATAATGCGTTGGAAATGATTTATTTTTACTGACTTTGACAATTTATGTAATTTAACTAAAAATTTATTTTTAAGATAAATAATTTACTTTTATGGAAATCCCTGGGATATACTCATGTGATTCATGTATGATGTACGAATTTCAAATCTATTAAATAAAATTAAGTAAATATTTTGATTGCGAGGTAATCGAACGATAAGATTTCATTTTTAATATTTGCTTTTCATGTTATATAGTTCTTTTGTATCATATTTCGGCTGTACCTTTCTTAAAACGTTACGAATCTAACCCTTATATATTCATATATGAAATGTTATCGATTTCTGTCTATGCACAATGCTGCCAAAGTAGTAGATATAGAGATTTCCAAAACTGTGGCATTATACGCGTATTCATCACGACTTTTGAAAATGTATATGGGATATTTCAGGTGAAGTCAGCAGCTCAAAATTTTAAAATCGCTCAAAACTCGTTTTCTTTTAGTTTTTTATGAAAAAAAAGATATTCCTCAAATTTTAGGTCGATATTTGCAAATGTAAAAAAGCTATGCAAGATTGAAAATTCATTTTTTTTTTCAATTTTTGGTTAAAATCCAAGTTTATTCATTTTTTAACTCAAAATCTTGAAACTTTTTGTATAGAACATTAATTGGCATAAAGTTTGCATTTTCTCTGTAGAATATGCCAGCATTTATTTTATGACCCTTTTTGAAAGTCTCTGATTGGCTGCTTCTTAGTATACCTTCATCGAAGGATATTGAGGCTGCGACCAAATATTTTTTATTCGACAAAATGTTTTTGTATTCTTCTTCGAAAACCCTTCAAAATGCTTTTTTGATCAATACTGGCCAAGCAAAGGGAAAAAAGTTACAATTTTTTGAAATATCAAGAAAAATCCATAATTTCAGTTTTTGATAATATGATTAATGAAACTGAATATTATTCATACATCTTATGGCATGGACCGTACCAGTGAATTTTGTTAGAGCATCAAATAGAACATTATATATATCTATTTTCAATAATATTAGGCTTACACAATAAGCGATCCTAATTATGAATTAATAATAAATTAAGCTATAGAGGTTAATTACTACAAAGCTGTCAAAATAAAATCAGGCAACAGACAGTTATGCAGTGTATATTCCAATAACAAGACATAAATACTGCTCTATTCTAAATTTTATTTATAATTTTATTTATAATTTGTAATTTGATTTTTTTTTCAATTTACAATTTTTTTAAATATCAAGCAAAATCTGTAATTTTAATTTTTGATAACATGATTAATGGAACTGAATATTATTCATACATCTTATGGCATGGATCGTACCACTGAATTTTGTTAGAGCATCAAATATATATATATATATGTTAGAGCATCATATATATATATATATATATATATATACACACACACACACACACACACACACACACACACACACACACACACACACACACACACACACACACACACACACACACACACACACACCCCCACACACACACACACACACCAACACACACACACACACACCCACACACACACACCTAATTATGAATTAATAATAAATTAAGCTATAGAGGCTAATTACTATAAAGCTGTCAAAATGAAATCAAGCTACAGACTCATAATTTTATTCATAATTAGGTATCGCTTATTGTATAAACCTAATATTATTGAAAATAGATATTTATAATGTTCTATTTGATGCTCTAACAAAATTCAGTGGTACGATCCATGCCATAAGATGTATGAATAATATTCAGTTCCATTAATCATGTTATCAAAAATTAAAATTACAGATTTTGCTTGATATTTAAAAAAATTGTAAATTGAAAAAAAAATCAAATTACAAATTATAAATAAAATTATAAATAAAATTTAGAATAGAGCAGTATTTGTGTCTTGTTATTGGAATATACACTGCATAACTGTCTGTTGCCTGATTTTATTTTGACAGCTTTGTAGTAATTAACCTCTATAGCTTAATTTATTATTAATTCATAATTAGGATCGCTTATTGTGTAAGCCTAATATTATTGAAAATAGATATATATAATGTTCTATTTGATGCTCTAACAAAATTCACTGGTACGGTCCATGCCATAAGATGTATGAATAATATTCAGTTTCATTAATCATATTATCAAAAACTGAAATTATGGATTTTTCTTGATATTTCAAAAAATTGTAACTTTTTTCCCTTTGCTTGGCCAGTATTGATCAAAAAAGCATTTTGAAGGGTTTTCGAAGAAGAATACAAAAACATTTTGTCGAATAAAAAATATTTGGTCGCAGCCTCAATATCCTTCGATGAAGGTATACTAAGAAGCAGCCAATCAGAGACTTTCAAAAAGGGTCATAAAATAAATGCTGCCATGTTCTACAGAGAAAATGCAAACTTTATGCCAATCAATGTTCTATACAAAAAGTTTCAAGATTTTGAGTTAAAAAATGAATAAACTTGGATTTTAACAAAAAATTGAAAAAAAAAATGAATTTTCAATCTTGCATAGCTTTTTTACATTTGCAAATATCGACCTAAAATTTGAGGAATATTTTTTTTTTCATAAAAAACTAAAAGAAAACGAGTTTTGAGCGATTTTAAAATTTTGAGCTGCTGACTTCACCTGAAATATCCCATATACTAATAGATAAAATATTTTATTTTATTATCATGATGCTAAATAACTTTTAGAAAAAACAAAGTTTACTATATTATTAATTTTATCCTCATACACAGTAGTCACCTAAAAATCGCGCATTAAGGTAAGCTTACGAATAATTCACTTTTTAATTTTTTAAATTATAAGAAAAATAAGAAATAGATCAACAATTTGTAATATTATACATGATCATGTAAAATAAACGGTTTTTCATTTTAAATTATATAAGTTTTATGTATATATTTATTTATATAAATAAATATATACATAAAACTTATATAATTTAAAATACTGTAGGCTAATGCCTACAGTATACCTGCACAGCCTTTGGTGATGGCTTTATGGATATAGTTGGTGTTGGTTACTTCGTGTATATTTTTCTCCATGGAGGTTTGACTAAAATTGAGTGGGATTTAACAGACACCGAAAAGTTAGAAAATAAAATAGACGAAAGTACGAAAAAATTAAGGAATGAATTGCAAGCTATTATGAGTATCGACAAGAGGGTTCATGAAATAACTAGAGAATGCTGTAGTTTAACACACCACTTGTTAGATACTCATTCAAAAAGTGTAACGAATAGTTTTAGGACTAACGAAAAGTCAACTATTCCATATCTTCTGAATAATTATATGCAGGAAAACTATCTGAACTTTCATAAATAAGTAAAGTACCGGCCGAAAATAAAAATTAATATTTATAATGAATATTTATTTAAAAATCTTCTATTATCTACTCTAGCATTTTACTACAACATGCAATAAGCATAAATGAATTTATGCGGCGATAACAATGACTGAAATAAGAGGCAATGTGATACTGCGATTCGCGTTTGATGTACTTAAGATCTGTATGGAGGTAAGTCAATAAAAATTATTTACCAAGTGAAATTAGCAATCAGAAAATAAAATAAATTTCAATTAAAACTATTTTTATACGTGATTATACAATCGACCTAAATTTATTTAACGATGACTTCTGAGAGAGACATCAGGCGATAAGGTTGGCTTTCTTCCGGGCCAACGGCGGACAAGGATGTATTAATTTTAAAGGATTACAGACGAGTTTACGTGCCATTCTTACAAGAGATGAAATACTATTCCAATGGGTGTTACAATAACAACAAAAGATTTAGTCCAACAGATTTACAAACAATCCATGCAGAAGCATCGAAGAGAAATGTCCCTCTAGGATGTGCCAATAATTTCTGAGAATGCACAGCCGAAGATACTAATGTATGTCTGCCGTGTAACTATTCACCGAAAAATACGTTGTTACCAAATGCACGTCTATATTTGAGGTCGGAGAATTGCAATAAAACCACCGCTAATTACGTCGGTACAACTTTTATTGCTTATTCAACATTATCTCAATTGGGGTTAATAATAATGATTTACGGGATAAAAAATTTTGAATTAACTTATTTTCATTTAATTATTCATGCTATTTTTAAATCAATAATATTTATATGTTCGGGAGTAATTATTCATTATAAAATAAATGTTCAAGATATTCGATTTTTTGGAAAATTAAATGAATTTATACCTTTAACTTCTACGAGGACTCTAATAGTTATTGCTTGTGCACATATCAGGGAAATGTGCGAACTTATATCGAGGTGGAACCTGTTTATTCGGATTATGAAAATAATAGGTATGCATGATTTTACAGAATTTTATTGTATGTGATAACCACTAGTCTTCAAATATTTTGTACTTATATTTTTAGAGTCATAACAGGAGCATGTATGCACCTGAAACTTAGCTGATAACCAAGTCGTACTTTTCATTGAGATTCGCGAGGGAGAACTGCTTACGAACGGAATTATTAATGCGACGAGCCTTGCGTGGAAAAGAAATAAACCTAAGTCGCATGTGAATGCGTCGATGAATCATGAAATAATAATTTTGCGTAAAACGAGAATCGGTTTGTTCGCCCAAGATTCAACTGATGCAGATAACAGGTTTAGTTCTATGGTTGATGATGGTCGACGAGTACCATCAATCCTTACAGGACTACAATTTGAAATAAAGAGGGATGTACACAAAAATGAGTACTTGATCATAAACACATATGTATCTGGCGCAATATACTCAATCCACCAAAGGTTTACGATGACTTTCCAAAATCAGCCGCATATTACGTATATACCTAAAGATTCCCAACTCATTTAACAAATACTTTTCGATGAGTGAAATAGAAGAACTGCAGGAGCCGTAACTAACTTTTAGAATTGAAAAAATTTAATCCAACTTTTATTTCAATAAATTAATATTTTGTGTCTTTTAGGGTAACCGTAACCGAATTGGGCATGAAAAATAAAGACATCATCAAGACGTCAGCGGAGCAGACTACCGTCGATTCAACATATGATCAATATTTGAGCTTCGAGTTTACGAGTTTTGAAAAAGATTTGGAACAGAATATCGTGCCATTTATATATACAACCTGTTGTGGCGGATCCTCCAGTGTCATTAGCTGGAGCAGCCTGTTGCCATAAAGGAATCAAAGAACATGCTGGATACTTAGGATTAGAACTACGTACCTTCGATTTCGGAAAGTACCTAGTCTAAATGACTAAAACTTTTCGTGACAATATCTTATAAATTTTGCAACACACCCCTGGTGGAAATCGATTCCATTATTAAACAGCTAGTTTCCCCAATAATCGTCAAAAACTAATCACTTTTCTTGGCCATTTCTATCCATCGATGAAACGATTTTTCCGATTATATTCACCATTTAATAGCCATAATAATAGAATAAGTTTTTATTTATAATAGTTTATTTACGAGTATTTAAAAGATATTAAAGGTGGCCAGTTATTTTAGTTAGAAAATGGCTAGTAAGAGGCTTATTATTGTAGCGAGGAGTGAGAGAGACAGAATCAAGCGGAAAAATCATTGTTTTCAAAACAGTACTATAAACGAATTACATACCAATAATTCGTATTTACGTTTTGGTTAGCTATATTTTTTTAATATTTGTTTTTAAATACATGACCAAATTACAGAGAAAATTTAGTAATAGTACATTACGCAACTAGTGCGTAAGGCGAGTCATTTTTGCACGGGTATTGTTTGTCGTTGCAAACATTACTGGCTTTCGCACGTGTTGCGTTTACTATTTGTTATAACTGAGCGCGTGAAACTCTACGTTAAGTGCTTGTTCAGCGTGCGTAAAGTATCCGGATTTCTTTCACGAGTGCGTAAAGTGAGTACTTTACGCACTGAGTGCGTGAAGAACTCACTTTACTCACTACTTCACGCACCGAGTGCGTAAAATAAACACTTTACGCACTAGTGAAAAAAGGGGGTACTTTACGCACGCTAAACAGGCATCTAAAGTCGAGTTTTACGTACTCAGTTATAAAAAAACATTTTAAGGTTGTGTGTTATCTCAATTGAATAGAAAAGATGACCAGACAAATAGTTTCATCACTATCCAGAAATTAGCTATTTTTACTAGCTATTTATTATTTTCCTGGCCATTTCCGATAGAAAAATTTACACATAACATACACATAACTCTGTTTTCGCAGTATTTTAAAAAAAAAATTTGCAAACTTATTTTCTTAGACCTCCAAGCCTTAAGCCCCATCCTCGTTATATTTCGTTATAAAAATAATAAATCTCCACAACCCGTCCTCTGACTCACACCCATCACAAAGCCACTGTACCCTCCTACATAAAAAGACACGCATGCTCAACAAACGCACTCCACTCAACCTTGGACCTCACTCTCCATCGTAAACACAAGTCTCAAAAGCATTCGTCGAACCATAACACTCTGACCCTCCAAAAAAGAAACCGCCTCACCTGGGATTCCCTGCGTTAGCACCGCTGGCAGCTTGGCTGTTGCTTTGTGCGAGTCCGATGCCGTCGAGGCCGCTGGCGATGCTGAAGGACTGCGCGTTGCCGCCGCCGGCGCTCAGCGAGAAGCTCGCCGAGAACGGCAGGAAGCGCGCCTGCGCCTGAGGATCTGTGGCATCAGCGCTGAGGAGCTCGGGTGGCGTGTTACGCAGACGCTCGGTCTCGGCGGCCTGTCGCTCGTCTGCAAAAGTAGCACGAGCAAAATTATAGCGGTGCGGGATTTTCCCGATCGATCGGTTCGAGGCCGCGACGGTTGCGAAATCACGGAGTTATATTGCTGTGCGGTTTTGAAGTCGGAGTTTATGGTCGACTTGTAATGCGCGCAAGTACCATGCACGTACGGCGCGCGGTGAAGTGTGACGAATGAAAGTGCATATGGTAACGAACTCCCATGCTGTAATTTGTATTTTGATTTTGAAATACAGCATTATCAATTCTCTTGCTAATTAACTATCAAAAACCCTGGTAGAAATGTTAACCAACGTTTGGCGAACTGTTTGTCAATTTCTAAATTAAAAACGTCACACTATGATTATGTGCCTACTGTCGACGAAGAATACCTATATATACATGTAAAAATATTATATTATAGATGCTTTAAAATATAATCATAGTTTCACTGAAAAAAAAGATTTGTTGTTTCAACTAAATATTTAGTAAAATATTTAGTAAAGTTATCTTTAGTTAAATCAACTAAATATTTCTCTGAAACAACTACATAAAGAGTAAAATCAACTAAATTATTTAGTTAAAATAATAATTAGTAAATTTAATTAAACATTTAGTTACTTCAAATATGGTATGGTTGATTCAATTAAAAGGTTTCATTGAAAGAACTAAATTCCTTTTCTTGAAACAAGAAAATAACTTCAAATAAATGTTTATTGTTTTTAGCAAAATCAATTGGTAGAGTTAACGAAATATTTACTTAAATCAAATAACTGAAATATTGATGAACCCAATCTCTAAAAACAAATAAATGTTTGTTTGAAACAACTACATATTTGGTTGATTTAAACAATTAAAAACAAGGAAATATCTCCGACGCATTAACTAAACCATTCATTCCTTTAACAAATATTTTGTTAACTCAACTATTTATTTAGTAACTTCGACAGCATGATTTTGTTCAACTAGCTAAAGGATTTATTAAAGAATCGAATCCTAATTTACAAAATCTTTACTTGTTACTACTAACTATTTCATAGATTCAAATAAATAAATTAGTTGAAGTGCCAATATCTGTATATCCAAGTATGTTGTCATTATTACTAAATACTTACTTGTTTTGAAGAAACCTTTTATTTAACCGACAAGATATTTAGTAACTGCAACTAACAGGTTTTGCAATATGAACAAAAGTGATTCGATAATTTTCTTCTCTCGTCAATCAAACGTTTCCTTGATTTGACTAAATATTTCTTAGAAGATACTAAATATTAATTAGATTTAACTAAATGTTTAGTTAAATAAGCACTATGACAATAAAAAAGTATGTAGTTAATTTGACTACATATTTCTTGGTTTCAAATAAACCTTTTGTTAAAAGGACAAACTGCGTATTTCAATCTACAAAACTATTTCCTTACCCCAACCAAAATTTAGTTAAAAACTTTCTCTTACTCTTATTAAGTTACAATTAGTTGACTTGAATAAATGTTTGTTCGGTCTGACTAAAAAATTAGTTAAAATGCCAGTGTCTTTGTATCCAAATACGTTGTCATTCTTACTAAATACTTAGTTGTTTTAAACAAACATTTTATTAAACCGACAAGATATTTAGTAACTACAACTAACAGGTTTTGCAATCTGAACAAAAATGATTCGTCAATTTTCTTCCCTCGTCTATCAAACGTTTCCTTGATTTGACTAAATATTTCTTAGACGACAATAAATATTAATTAGATTTAACTAAATGTTTAGTTAAACAAGCACTATGAAAATATAAAAGAATGTAGTTAATTGGACTACATATTTCTTGGTTTCAAATAAATCTTTTGTTAAAAGGAGTAATTGCGTGCTTCTATCTACAAAACTATTTCCTCACCCCAACAAAATATTGGTTAAAAAATTTCTCTCCTGATTTCTAAGTTACAATTAGTCAACTTAAATAAGTGTTTGTTAGGTCTAACTAATAAATTAGTTGAAATGCCAATGTCTTTGTATCCAAATATGTTGTCATTCTTACTAAATGTTTACTTGTTTTAACCAAATATTTTATTAAGCCGACAGGATATTTAGTAACTGCAACTAACAGGTTTTGCAATCTGAACAAAAATGATTCGTCAATTTTCTTCCCTCGTTAATCAAACGTTTCCTTGATTTGACTAAATATTTCTTAGACGACAATAAATATTAATTAGATTTAACTAAATGTTGTTAAACAAGCACTATGACAATATAAAAGAATGTAGTTAATTTGACTACATATTTCTTGGTTTCAAATAAATCTTTTGTTAAAAGGAGTAATTGCGTGCTTCTATCTACAAAACTATTTCCTTACCCCAACAAAATATTGGTTAAAAAATTTCTCTCCCGATTTCTAAGTTACAATTAGTCAACTTAAATAACTGTTTGTTAGGTTTGACTAATAAATTAGTTGAAATGCCAATGCCTTTGTAACCCAATATGTTGTCATTCATACTAAATGTTTACTTGTTTTAAACAAATATTTTATTAAGCCGACAGGATATTTAGTAACGGCAACTAACAGGTTTTGCAATCTGAACAAAAATGATTCGTCAATTTTCTTCTCTCGTCAATCAAACGTTTCCCTGATTTGACTAAATATTTCTTAGACGACAATAAAGATTAATTAGATTTAACTAAATGTTTAGTTAAACAAGCACTATGACAATATAAAAGAATGTAGTTAATTTGACTACATATTTCTTTGTTTCAAATAAATCTTTGTTAAAAGGAGTAACTGCGTACTTCTATCTACAAAACTATTTCCTCACACCAACAAAATATTGGTTAAAAAATTTGTCTCGCGATTACTAAGTTACAATTAGTCAACTTAAATAAATGTTTGTTAGGTCTGACTAATAAATTATTTGAAATGCCAATGTCTTTGTATCCAAATATTTTGTCATTCTTACTAAATGTTTACTTGTTTTAAACAAACATTTTATTAAGCCGACAAGATATTTAGTAACTGTAACTAACAGGTTTTACAATCTAAAATGTTGATGCCGGTAAGGTAGAGATCGTGTCAGTACTTCACACGGCCTTTTATATTAAAGTTTACTAAATATTTCATAGTTTCAAATAAATCGTTAGTTACAAATGATGAGTTACACACATATTATTGAGTTTATAAATCATTAATTAAAATGTAATTAAGAATGTATATTAATTATAAGAATATAATTAATTATTAGATTGATGTGCGCGATATTTTACATTTACATGCAACTCCTTACTTAGTTAAAATTGAAATTTTGTAGGGTACAAGCGTTGCGTAGCGTAGCGGTTAGAGCGTTAGCCTTGTAATCCGAGGGTCCCGAGTTCGATCCCACCTTAGGTCAAAAATTTTTTCTGCGTTTTTTTCTGTTAGATAATATGTAAATGCGAAACTGCGAGCGATAATTAATATAAATTAATGCGAATATGTAATAATAATTTGATTTAATATTAATAAAATTACTATATAATAACTATGCAGAATCCATATTAAGTTACAGGAGTTCAGGAAAAATCACCAACTTCAATGCGGATGGTTGTACGAAAAGGCTACAAGGAAGAAAAAACTTTTATTTCAAAATTATTAAAAAAAAAATTTTTATAATTTTTTTGAAATAATTAGCAAAATATTTTGTAAAATTGACTAAACAGTTAGTTGATTCAACAAATCATTTATTCATATTTATTAAATATTTCGTTAATCTAATGCAGCGGTTAGTTAGTATCATAAAATATTTCACTGTTTTAATTAAATGTTTAGTAATTACAAACAAGTATTAAGTCAACATAATTGAATAATTTATCAAACAAGATAAATTGTTAGTTAATACAATGAATCGTTTAGTCAGTTTCACAAAATTATTTATTGCTCCAGGTAAATACTTAGTAATTTCAGTAAAATGTTTTGTCAAATTGATTAAGTATTTCATTGATCTTAATAATCTGTTAGTTCATCCAATGAATCGTTTAGTCAATTTCATAAAATATTTTGTTGCACCAGAAAAATATTTTGTAATTTCAAGAAAATTTATAGTCAAATTGATTAGGTATTTCATTGTTCTTAATAACCCGTTAGTTGATGGAATGAATTATTTAGTCAATTTCATAAAATATTTTGTTGCTCCAGATAAATGTTTTGTAATTTGAATAAAATATTTTATCAAATTGATTAAGTATTTCGTTGTTCTTAATAACTAATTAGTTTGTGCAATGAATCGTTTAGTCAATTTTATAAACTATTTTGTTGCTTTAATTAAATATTTAGTCATTTCAATACAATATTTTATAGAATTCATTTAATATTTTATCAATCTAAATAACCTGTTAGTTGATACAATGAATCGTTTAGTTAACTTCATAAAATATTTCTTTATTTTTAGTAAATATTTAGTTCATGTAACTAAATATTTTGTTATTTTAAATAACTAAATTAGCGGATTCAATATAATATTTAATTAGCAGGCTCTAATGAAATCATGTAGTTGTTTCAACTAAATATTTACTTGAAACTACCAATATTTTTTTTCAGTGTTTAAATAGTTTTAATTAAATTTCGATGTTACTTTGAAGTAGAAATGCGCCCATTTGATTAACATGCTAACCAACAAAGTTGGTTTATTTTTTACCAGGGAAATCTTAATTTCTTATACAATTCATTTACTAAATATTTGTAAACATAAGCAGTGCGAATTACCAAACCCTCCATTGAAAACAAAAAGCTACAGAAAGATCGTTAACACTTGTCCCTGTACAGCCGAGGTCCCGAATGCACCTCACGTCGTCGAAATTACATCAGGTCCGACATTGTTTCCGAATGCGACGCGCCACATGTATAATACAGCCGGCGGTGCGTTTCACCTCACGCGTGTGTATACACGTATGTATATATATACACACGGGCGCGCGCGCGCGCGCCTGACGTCACCGGTTGCGTCTCGAGACTGTATTCCGTATTATATGGCGCATGCTGAGTACACGCACACTAACGCGACGATGGGGAAACCGGTTCGCCGCGCGAAAAGATGCTCCGGCGCGATGCTTGACACCTCATTTTCTCGCGCGCGATCTTGTTTGCGAGCGGTCGTGATGTGTGAGGCGCGGTGCGCATGGATAAGAATTTTTGAAGCAGGTGTATAGTTTGCGCGCTAATTTTTTTTACACGCGGTTGTTTGAATCCTTTCGATGTGTTGTGAATAATTGTAAAAGGAATTTATTAGTAAAGTGAAGATTTTTTTTAGTTAATATGAATATTGGTTGATAGTTATTTAAAGCTTTATTAATTTTATGTTGATGATGAGTTTTACTAACAATTTTGTACTAAAATTGGTTCAGAAAGTATCCATCTTATGTATTTTTATACTATCCTGTTTCTGTTAATTTTATTTTAATTTTATGCACAAGGTTTTGTGGGAAGAAAAATATTTTCTTTGATTATTTTTACTGGCTTGGGCTCAAGAGTTATTCGTAGTTTGCAGACGAGTTACAGAAATATTCAATTAACTTGTTTTTGTTGTAAAAGAAATACATAAATATCGTGATTTGAGAATTATTGATAGGCTTCTGTTAATATATGACCAAATGAAAAAAGGAATTACGAAATACAATAAAAATATTTAAGCATAATTATATCTTTAAAATTCAATGCACATCGTGTGACAGTGGTGTATCCATGGATTAGTAATCGTTGACTAAGGCGTAAAACTTGTATAATATAATATTGCTATAAGCTTCAAAATGTTTGGAGTGGAATATCAAATTTTTTATAGATTAATATAAATAAATATATAAATCGATTAAAAGCCAGCCTACAATTTCAGCACTTTTGAAAGAAAAGAAAAATATAATAATAATAACTATTGTCATGCTTAAGATATAATAATAAACTAAAAGACGGAAGAATAGATAAGAAAGACGTGAAATAATGAAGAATATTGACGAAATAATAGGTCACTATTACAGCGTACATGAAAATATTATACACAAATACAACAAGATACTGACCAAATTATTCAAACCAATAAGAATCAATTAAAGTATAAGTGACATATTTTAAAATGTCAAGTTCTAATTATAAGTAAATACTTAATATGGCTTGGAAAGTGAACAAAGAATAATATAAAAGGAAAAAAGATATTAAATGAAGGAGGATTCATGCAAATACACAGTAAAATTAACAACAAAAAAGAATAAAAACACAGATAAGTTTTAGAAAATTACTGCACTTATTTAATAACTGAATTTAATAATTATTTTCTTATATAAATGGTAAAATCTTCCTAAAAGATAATGTAAGATAAGAAGCAAAAACGTGAAAATTATGACAAAATCTGGAGAAAACCAAAAACGAAACCCAAAATTGGCGATATTATGACATTCTTTAATGACCGATGACTAACTCTCAAATTACTCTACAGATAAGATATATTGTACATCCCAGATAATATAAATCCGTACAAATAATTTTGTTAAACCAAAATTAGGTCAAAGCCGAAACTTCATATCAACCACAATCCAAGCAAACCCTCAGCCACCACGTACGCATGCGCCATAAATCCCGAAATATCCACAATCACTGTCCGAAACTCTCACAGCACCAAAACTCGCATCTCCGCATCCTTCACTAAATTTCGCACGTGTCCCTTATAAATCACATCGCTGCTGTTATCATTACACTCTCTCTCGCTCTCGCTCGTCACCGTGTGTCGCGCACTCACCGCATCTCGCCAACTGCACGAGGTACGCGCTGCCAATGATCAACAACTGCAGGAGGAGCCCGCGATAAGCACACTCGTAGCGCGCCATGACTGAAAGCACTCTGACGGCGGTTGGCCGATCGTCCACCCTTTTTTAAAGAGTCCGCGCTGACCTTAGACTCTTAATTGCTTATGCGCGCGACGTCCTACTTCACGACGCGCGCGGGTTATGAGAATCGCTCGCTGCCGCAGGCTAACGAGATTCCTTTTGTTCGTCTTCTCTCACTCTTACTTTCGTTTTCGTCATATATATATATATATATATACACATATATGCACCGGCGTGTGCATACGTACGTACGCGTCAGGTACTTTCCCTTTCCCTTGCACAGGTCGCTGGCCGGCGGGAAAACCGCAGCGCCGAGGTGGAAATTATATTGCAAACAACGAGCGCGCCGGACTTAACGATCGGATCCTTGAGAAATCCCGAGGCACGTCTCTCGGCCAGGTTGAGAGACTGGGCTAAGGTTAGCCGAGGCAATTGAGTAACCGATTTATTCGGAACTCTGGCCGATCGTCTGCGCATGTAGAACACCCACGATTGTAGGATACAGATAGTGTGTATGTGTGTAGTGGAGCTGTGACGGAGGTGGAATCGAGGGTAACCGGATGGAATTCGCGCGATTCTCGAGGATGATTTGGTCCATGACTTTGAATTGTTTTAGGTTTCGCATGGGGATTTGCATTTTAATTATGGATATTTAGAATGCTCTGAATTGGGCTATGCAATTTTAGTTTTCGAATGAACTAATTCGATGGAAAATGCTGGAGGAATCATCGTGAGCAAGTTTAGTTTATTATACATGAGGAAAATTATTAGTAATCACTATAAGTTGTCGAAGAAAAACACAAACAAGAAAGTCGTTTCTATTGGCAAAAAGGTGGAAAACCCAATAGCCAGTTTCTATATAGTTATATATTGTGCAACAACGTGAAATGTAAAACTTAATGGTTCAATTGCAAACAGGTAGGTCGTATTGGAAAAGGAAAATCCCCAAACGGGTCGCTCGGTTGCTTTTAATTAATTAATGTAGTACTCTAGTAGGTAAATATCTAGAATAAAGGAAATTGAAGTTAATGAATGCTAATAAGATATTAAAATGATCACCACAAGATACTAATCCAGCTTATACAATGAAACGCTTTTAATTACGAATGTGCGTAAAGTATTTCTTTAAATTTAAAAATATATATTTTTGTAACATTTATGAAATTTCATAATTTAATGTTTTCTATGAACTATATTAATTTTTAATTAGTTGAGCATAAATAATACAATTTTGTACATGCGAAAAATGCAATTATTCTTGATTAGATAAAATCATAATATTAAAAAAAAATTATGTTAGGAAAATGAAAATATTGGAAATATTTCGTTTTATCGTAATTCATTTATTATCACCAAAACGTAATTTTATATTCAGTCAAACGTTTGAAATTAGATTTCTTACATATTCGACAAAATAAATAACTTAAAATAAGTCAGACAAATTTTTAAAGTCAACGTTGTACGTACATATCAATAAACGTCATTAAATGAACACCTAATTAATGTTTTTTTTTTCTATCTTACAGTTAGACATTTTAAAAATATACTTATAAACTAATAGTCAAACTAACGCATTTTAAAATTACAAAAAGAAACGCAATAAAAATCATTCAACGATCAGCTTGGAGTTCGCGCGCATACTGGGCCCCTATTTTGGACGGCATCTTCTCGTTCAAAGGTGCCCGCTTCTTGAGATAGTAATCCCAAGATATCTTCTTCTTGTTATTCTTCCAGTTCTCCAACGACGCGCTCTCGCTCGCGTATCTAGATTTCAACAATGCCTCCGGCTCAGTCGTAGCCGAGGAATCCTCAGCTCTTGCTGGTTGTTCGGGCTGAATGTTCTCAACTGCAGCGTTGGTGGAATCTTCGATGGTAGCAGCAGCGGCTGTTGTTGCTTGCTGCTGAGGCTCGGTTTTCACGTCGGCATTGTCATCACTGGCAGTGCTGGTTGATGTTTGTGATCGGATTCTGTTGGAAGAATCTTCGGCGGTGGTTGTTGTTACCGGCTCTTCAGGTTGAATTTTAACGTCTTCAGTCTCGGTTGTTGTCACATGTTGCTGGGGTTCAACTTTCTCATTAGTATTGTCGCTAGCAGGGGTAGTCGTTGCTGGTTGTACCGGACGAACTTCGACGGCAGCTGGAGTAGTCGTTGCTGGTTCCACCGGAAGGACTTCAACAGCAACTGGAGCAGTTGTTGTTGCTGGTTGCACTGGACGAACTTCAATAGCAGCTGGAGTAGTTGTTGTTGCTGGTTGCACTGGAAGAACTTCAACAGTAGCGCTCGTGGTTGATGTTTTCACATCTTCGTCGGGTTTAAATCTGATATCAATGATTTGAGTTGACGTTGCAGGTTCAACCTTTTGCGAATTAGCAGCAGTCGCTGGATTGAATATAACTGCTTCTGAGTCAGTCTTTGTAGTCGTTGGAGTAACGGTAGTTGGAAGAGGCTTGACTTGCGGTGGCATCGTATTTGTTTTAACAACAGGAGGTGTAGTCTTCGTGGGGACATATTTTATATTATAGGGTCTTAACGGAGGACGAGTTGTAGTCACCGTCTCTGGGCGTGGTTTTCTCTCTCCGCTGTTATTTTCGTCGCTTTCATCCGAATTATAAAGCTCCTTTGACAGATCTGAACAAAAAAGTATGACATCATTATTTAGTACAAATTTATTGGTATAAAAGTAATTTTTATCAGAAAAATGCATTAGTTGTTAAAAGCAAAATAATTAGTAACCGTCAATAAAATCAGTTGGTTACTGAATTTAGATCTTGCGGTATTTTATAACAAAGCAAACGTTTTTAATTAAATATTAATTTTTCAACAGAAAAAACATATTAAACTTACTTTTCAGTTTTTGAAGAGTTTCATCAAGACGGTTCTTTGCAGCTTCTAACTCGGCGATAATTTCAGCGGAATGTTGATTGTTCCAGTCATCTACGACTGGGCTATTTGTTTGTCCTCTTATTATTATTCTGTAATAAGGCTGAACTGGTGAAGTGGGAATCTCTGTGCCACTGTAGGGCCACCATGACGAAAAGAAGGTTCTTTTTTGTCGGTTGAGCGTCGGTGACGGGGCCAGATCATCTTTTGCGACCGGAACACCTGTAAATGTATTTCATGTAATACGGGAATAATGGGGCAGTTAGAAAACTAAAATAAAATTACAATTAAAAATTTATCATGTAACGTATTTAAATCGTTGGGTCAATCATCGTGATATAATATTGTTAAGGCCAATGTTATTGTTTACACCATTGGGTGATATTTGCCTATATCCTTACTTCTATAATCAAAACCTCTACGAATATTTTTCAAATGTACAGGAGTTAATGAAATACTTTCTAAATTGACTTAATTATTTAGTGACGTAACATAATGTTTGCACTAATTTACTTGAGTTTTTGAAAATTTTTTAGGTAGCAGTTTTATGAATTGAAAAGTAATTCAATTTAAAGAGTTATGATAAGAAAGTTTTAATTCGTAATACAAATATTTCTATTTCAGTTTTTTTGTTAAATAATAAAATCCGCTAAGTTCTTTCCGTATGGAAATTTAAATTTAATTCAAAGAAATAGGTATTTCATTTAGTAATACAACGTAATAAAAACACAAGATTTACCTTCTGCCACCGTTAACACGACCAAAGCAAGCAGCACCGAAACCAGACACTTCTTACATCCAAACATCTTTGCCTTCTAATGTCCACGCAGCTACAAACACGACTTCCAAACACGAGAGACGAATTCTTACTGACTCTGTCCTTCTAGTACGGCTTCTAATATATCCCTATACGAATATCTCGTCAACGGCAAAGGGCCCAACCAATCGTAATGCCGCACGCACAGTCCCACCCATAAGCTTTTCTCTCTCCCCCCGAATATTCGAGAGAAACCAACAACAATGATCGCGGGAGAATGAAAATGCCTTGGGGAATGCGGCTTTCGTCCAGGGGTTCAAGATCTCGGATGCATTGTGAAGGAAATGTAACATTGGGTTTATACCTGCGCGCAGGGATACGTAATATGAGGTAACAAGGCGCTCGTTCGCTTTACGATGGGGTCGTATGGGAGCGAGCATCTTGTGCGCGACACAGTTTCTTTTCTTCGAGGGGATAGAGAGGATCCGCAGCGTCCTTGATCGTGACTCTGTTTTGTGAGTAATTTATAATGGGGTCTAGGATATTTTATTGTTCTCTCGAATACTGCGGTTAATTGGGAAAAACGTTATGGTCGAATTTCATTTTAATTTCATGGCTTTTGTTATTCGCTGCGATGAGTAGGAAAGAATTTGAGTATAAGTATTGTTGACGTTTCTAGGGTTCGGTAATTTAAACGTAAATATATATGTAAGACGTTGATGGCATTACTTTTGTTATTAAAGTATGACGATTAGTATAACTTAATATAAGTTGTGGTGAATTTTATTCGGCTTTGGAAATTATAATAATATACAACGGGGGAAAAATTTTCGAAAATCGAAATATTGCTATGAACTGAAAGAAAATAGCAAAACAGATATTTTCTAAGCGAAAACAAGAAACAAGCAAGTTCTTTATCACGAAAATCGGCATTTATATCCTGAGATATAAATGTGCAAATACCCTCACGGACATGCTCTAAAAATGATGTATTTTAATTTTTTAGATTACAAAGAATATTTTCAAAATGATTTTTTGAAAAATTTTCTTTTTTTACTATCAAAAATCTTTCACTAGGAGAAAAAGTTAAATAAAAAGTAATAAAAGAAATGCTTGTCAATAATGAAAGAAATTTTTTTAATGTAATTATACGATTAAAAATTAAGAAAAAATTTGGCATTAAGCAGATAAAAGATCAAAGAGTAGTTTGGTAAATGAATCTTAAAGTGGATTCAAACACATAACTTGCTATAAAAAGTGTAAAACTAGAAAGGAGAACCGGTTTTCGCCAAAGAGTTGAAAATTTATAGCATGATACACTTGCATTTATGATGATTTCTTAAAAAAGTATTAATGATAGGGATGACTCATAAACAGGACTGAAGCCATTATGGCCCCATAAAATAGTATCTTTTTTCTTTAAATACACTATTACCTGTACTGCCATAAGCCTTAAATTTTACGTTGCAAAATAATTTCAAATATAATTGTCAATCCCCTTGAAAAATAGACCGAAACCAGTTTCCGCAACAATTGACCTTGATCCACCAAAAATCTCCCTGAACCGCATCGCCACCTCGTAATAGCTGCATATATAAAATCACGTCCATTCTTTTGCGGCCTCCCACACACCCATAGATCAATGAACTTCCACACTATAGCGCGCACGCTTAATGTGTATAATACAATATATACCTACTACCGGCTGGTCAGCAGCGTTGGCCTGGGGATTCCCAAGTACACGCGCTATTGCGCAGACGTTTTTATTCTCGGAGCCGCCGATGATCTTTCGCCTCGGGCTCGTTGAAAAAGAGAGAGAGAGAGAGAGAGAGAGAGAGAGAGAGAGAGAGAGAGAGAGAGAGAGAGAGAGAGAGAGAGAGAGAGATTTCTCGCAGCTGATAAGGCAAGATATCATCGCCGCAAGAGAGATAGAAAAAAATGCTCATTGTCAGGGTCAGAGCGATGGAACTGTTAGATGATAAATGACGCGAAAAGATGGAAATCCCTGCGCGCGTGTGTGCATGCGCTTCTGATGCGCAGGATGTTGTTGCGGTCTCGTGTGAGGAGCACAAGGCATTCATTGTTAAAAATGAAAGTTTCCGTAGAGTGTTTACGGAAACCCGAGGCGTGATTGATTCTGTTGGTTTTAGATTGGAGCTACGGAGGATGTGTTTTTAGATAAAATTTTATTTCTGAAAAAGATTTAGATGGTTAATGTGTTTGCTCTATTGTATGTTAAATATTAATACAAGTATTTTAAGCAATGTCTTATAATAGAAAAGCTAATATTTGCTTTTAAATAGTTAATTTTCACTTTGTCAATAATAAGTATTATGTAGCATCTTCGAGTTAATGAGTCAGTTGACTGATGTGTGATGTAAAATTACCGAGAGCTAATCAATTACATAATGCACACTCGCATAGTTAAATAAACTTCGCATTAAAGTTTTCATCCAATATTAAATATTTGCCTATCCATTTCGTTAGCTCAATAAATATTGAGCCGTATTGCTGATTCAATATAATAGAGAGTGCGTTTGAATTACATATATTCATCTCGTATTTGAAATTTTATACACGTTTTAAAACAATTATAATGTCAACTCAACACGTGTTGCTATTTCCTCTCTTAAAAAAACGATGGCCAGATGTTGTAAAACACTTAAAGAGTGATTTTGATTGGTCTGTAAGGAATAGGCGCGAAAATTCACTACATTTGAATTTTTGAAATTAAATTTTTATTCTTAACTATTTAAAACTAAATAATTAAATCAAATTAGAATAAAAAGATTAATTTTGTCATGCTTTGAAAAATAATCTGATTATCCAATCATTTAAACCAATTAAAATTAAATCATAATGAAACATTATATACTCATAACCTAAGAAACAAAATAGTATGCACGCAGCGCGTTTGGATTTTGCTAGTCATATAAAAAAGCGAAAATTCATTTTAAAAATGCCTTATCGGACTTCCATTTTTTCAATTACGTTATCCGCAGTATTTTCTTTCTGGAAACTATGTAAGAAAATTCACAATACTTTCTTCTCTTTCCCTATAATCGATTACACATTATTTCAATCCCTTAAAACCAAAAATTTAAATAACAAAAAATAAAACTAAAAATAAAAAATTCACAGCGATCCTCGATATGACGTCAACAAAACGACGATGCACTACTTTGCAAAACTAAAAAGACCACCTGGAGGCATTACCACGCGTCAATACCCTCAACCGGGGAACAAAAAACGGCATCTCACGATTCGTCGCGCTTCCGGCAGTTGGCAAACCGCCTCGGGACCACATCTCCCTCTCCTCCTCCCCCGAAAGCCTTTTCGGCACTTTCGCGACGCAGCATCCGAGCTCATACCTTATATCCTCGTCGGCGCTTTGTTCTCTCCCCGCGATTCGCGCCTTATTATTATCGACGCGTGTATGTACGTGTATACGTATACGATAATGGCTACGCGTGTGCGCACGCGGCAGCTTTGAGGTCTCTGATTTACGTAGACGGAAAAAACGCGGCCGATTTAATTGAAAGTCCATTATGTCGACGCTGAGGAGCCTTTTTCGGCGTAAGGAGTTTGTTGATGTATTGCCGCTACAATCGTGAGATTTTCGTTTATGAGAATGTGGAAGAAGAGACTATTGTTTCGGCAATGAATGTTATCTTTCGCATTTTTTAATTATGGTTATGAATTTTTTTGAAAAGGGAAAGTTTGATATATTATCTTTATAAATTACGTATGGGGGAAGAATAAAATAAAAAATTTGTTTTATAATTTAAAGGAGGTCATGTTATTATGGTTCTAAAATTTGTAGATTAGTTTGGAAGCCAAAGAGATGTAAATATTTACATAAATATTAATGTAATAATCAATCCTTATTTGTTACTTAATTCTCTATACTAAAAACATTAATTTTTCAATTATCAGATATTTTCAATATTACAACAAAATATTATAGATATAAAGTGGGCATTGTCGAGCGCGTATAAAAGGCAAAAAATCGCAAGATGAGATTAAATCTGTTTAAACGCTTAAAAGTTCTTTATTTTCCAAAGAGCATTTCTGAATCACTGATTTTTTTCCTATTATCGCATCATCATTTTTAGTCATACTTTTTCTGAGACGCCCATTGAAATCGTTTATGAAAAAAAAAAATTGTATTACTTTAATTCAATCTCCTTCATACTAAAAGGTTCTTCGTTTATTTCATTTTCTTCTTCAACTCATCATATATTCATTAAATTAAATATTCCTAGGCTACCGTAACCGAAAAACATACACATTAATCAAACTCCCAATCGGCACACATCAAACTACTTTCCCAAACCTCGATCACACCAATATCCGCTACAATAACAATACAAATCTAAAACCACTGATCAAACTCTTCTTATCTCAAAAATTGTTCCGCACCACGCGTTCCCAATAAACGGAACACTGTGGCTATAGGGATAATATGAGCTCGAATCGGGAAATTCGTGACGCGTTTAGACTGACGCTGTGTAAACTTCCTCGAACGCGCAACCCTGCGCGCGTCTCGTCGCGCCTAGAATCCCGCGGTGACTTTGTACATGTAGGAGTGAAAAGAGCCTTTGATTCGCGGTCGAGCGCCGAGATGGATATAGGGAAAAAGCTGCAGCGTGAGCGCTCGATGTTTCTTCTTCATTTTTTTTTTTCTGGCGCGACCTTGGCAGTGATCTTGGATACGCCTTTCGAGCCTCTTTTGCAGGATGATAAGGTTAAGCATTAATGGGGCAACGTTGAATAACATTATTTTAGGGGTTCCCCGAAAGCGGGTGTGAAAGATTTTAAGTATTTATTATATTTTTGAATGATGGGTGCAGGTTGGTTGGAATTTTAGTGGATATCGTATTATAATTTTACATGCATTATGGAACAAAATGTATTTTTAATAGTTGAACTAGTTTTGTTCTTTTTTTTATTTTTTCCTCGTGTAATAGTGATGTTTGCTGTCAATCTATAAATAATTTTTAATTACTAGTCTTAGTCAGGGGTATATCCACAAAAAATTTGTTCTCGACAGTAATTTTTTTCTTTGTTTCTAATGCATTAATAATTAAAATCAGTTTAATAATAGAAAAGGTATACAAGTATAAATTTTTTTGCAGATTATAATGTTTAAATGATTGCATAAGTTTACTTCGATAAAAATTTATTGGCGTATCCTGCTCGGCAAAAGTTTACGATCAACTAACTTTTAATCTATAATTTGTTTAGCAAAAAAACGGAATACGCTGAAGATTATGCCAATGATTCATCTGGCTTTATCAATGGGTACCAAAATCACGTTTACTCAGAACAATCTGAACTTGAATGTTTCCTGTAGATTGCGCAATTCTAAGTATTAACTTTCTACGTAAAAAGTGCAAATATATCTTATTATTACTTTATTTCTAAACCTTGGAATATTTCACAATTGAACTTATGCTGTTCAACGTTTGCTACACATGAAAAAAATATTAAATGAAGCAAAGTTTTGAATTAAAGAAATAAAATTTTTTTATGACAGCATTGTCAATAGTCGTTTAAAATATTCTGTACATAAAAGATAATGTCAATAGTAATGGAACTATACTAAGACGATCGAATTTTATCTAACTTATAAAAAAAAATAAATAGATAGAGGAAATTTTGCGTCGTAAAAAAATCAATTAACTAAAATAATTGTAATACGTTTCCTGTTAACTTTATGCTACAACTTTATTAGAAAAATTACTATTGTTATTCATAACAATTGTTTTGCGTACTTTATTATTCATTATGATTAGTAAATAACTGAATTTTCAAAGTTTTTGGAAATGAATTGATTGTAATGGGTATTATCGTCACTGCAAAGGGTCAAATGGTTTAAGAAGAATGGCAATTGCTTTAATTATGACTCCCTTGGGACTCTCCGCAATGTGACTAAACTAACCATTTATCGGCAACATCGCTTTGACATGATTCTACGAATTTTCGCGCTAATTTAAGGATTTAACTAACCGCTCGCAAGCATTCAGTGCGTCACTTAATGATAAGTAAAATTGCATTGAATGTTATGCACCATTACTGTAAATTATGTCATCCTAGTAACGAAATTATCTAGAAAAATCTTCGAAAAATTGTATTATTCCGTAAACGTTGAGACAAAGAAAAAGATTTAAATATAAGTATAACTTCATTATGAAAATCTCAAGTAAATGAAAGCCTTCTTTGCTAAACATCCGAAATAAAATTTCGCAAAAAGGCAACTTTTACAAAAAAAATTTGCTCGTTTCTTATCACAAATATTTTGAATATATAATTTTTAAAAGAAATCTCACGAATAAACCTTATTCTAAGTAAAAACGACCCAGCCTTTAGAAAAACAGTAACTTGTTTATCCACAACGCACTGCCCA
Source organism: Torymus aiolomorphi (assembly GCA_036365515.1). Classification (NCBI taxonomy): domain Eukaryota; kingdom Metazoa; phylum Arthropoda; class Insecta; order Hymenoptera; family Torymidae; genus Torymus; species Torymus aiolomorphi. Next base: position 56,027,547 of record CM070873.1, read on the forward strand.
CGTTTCACCCATCCCGTCATATTATTTTCTCAAAGAAAGGTCCTCTTCGTGACTCCCGTCACATGATTTTTGTTATATCCCTACCCCAGCGTTAACCAAACTTATTACCCTTCTCATTATCATCTCCCACAACCTCAATCCGGCCTCTCCTCGAAACTGCGACCACAGAATCCATCACCAACAATCTCCATCCTCACGAGCACGCCCACAAAGGCCCAGCCAGGTACCTTCAACTCTTCCCCGCCGCAAAAATGCCATTGTTTGTAAACCAAACAGACGCCGGGCAGACTCGCACACATACACAGGCATCGACAGACAACGATCCCTTTTTTTGCGCCTCTCCCGCTTCTTCACACGCGTGAGCGAGCGAGCGAGTGAGGAAGCGCTCGCGTAGCGGCAGTACGCTATATAAGATCATCCCGGCACGCGGCCACTTAGTCATTCCGCGGCGAGCCGGCGTCGCGTTTCAATCTGAGATTTTTCGCGCATATCATAGTGCTGTGTGATTGTGTGAAGAGGCAAGAGAGAGATATTACTTCCTTGTATTTTTCGACGATTTCGAAGACGCAGTAAACCATGGCGAGGATTTCCTGCGTGTGTCTGGCGCTGCTGCTTCTGGTCGGCACGCAACTGGCGACAAGTGAGTGTGGATAGTATTTGGAAGGAATTTTTTTCAGATTTTGTTTTTGGTGACGTTCCTTCTGTTTTTTTCTTTTTTTTTCGTTGAGTATTTGGCGCGAGTGAAGCGTACGGGAAGCGACGTGCGATTCGATGCGCGTACACGTGACGAGTTTGATTGATTGATTATGACGTGCAGAAGGTTGATTGTTAAATAAGATTGGGATGTATTTGATTTAAGGGAGTTGATTTTAAATTTAAAAATTTAACATTGAACATTCAGCAAGTGGAATGTTGAAGACAAAAAAATAATTTTCATTGCGTGACGTCACACTCTCAAAGCCCAGTCACACACCTTAATTCACACATTGTTGCCTCCGTGAAAACTATTGTTTTTTCTTCAACGCGCGAATAAATATACCCATTAAACTTGTTTGTTACCCACGCCGGTCATTATTCTCCGAGAAAACGCTGCAAAATTGTTTCTTTATTAACAACGATAAAAAATCGTTAATTAGATAATTGCAATCCAGGCTATATATATACACACACGCAAACACTCCGCGTTACATAAACCGATCTCGCGCAGAATCCGTACCTTCGTCTCACACGACTCTTCACCAATGAATCTCCTCGTCCTTCGGACCTTTGATTCTACAATCGTTGCGTGATCATAACGAATTTGTTTACGCGCAAAAAAAAATTGTTATAATGCCACACAGCCCGAGATCCTTGCGCCGAGATAACGTCGCATTTTAATTACAGTGATTCACCCGCACAGACGCGCGCGGAGAGGCTCGCGAGAAAAAGGAGATCGTTTATCAGGACTCATGCTCGCGTATTTACGTGCGTAAATAATAAAACTCCTATGCTTCGCGTCTATACATCCGGGTGTTGAGCATAACCGAAGCGTAAAAAATAGTGTGGAAGAATGTGCCAGGCGAGTTGTCTCGACCTCTCTCAGTACGCTCACCTTGACACTCGCGCGGTCATCTTTCTCCTCGCGTCTTTACATACGCAAATGTTTCATACGGCTAGCTGTAACGCGCGTATTTGTCTTTTATGGGTTCTACACGTGATTATTCGTTTGCTTTACGACGCCGTGTGAAAGACGTCGGTGTCGGAGCGAAGCCGGTTTGGTCTAAAGCGGTCGTCGATGGTATATAATTACGCGAAAAATGGCCGTTTGGGGAGTCTTGCCTAATGTGTGCTGGACATATATTTGCCGTTACGCAGTTTTTTCGTTGTTTAGATATAATTGTAATTTGATTTTCGGTTGGTTTGGTAATTTTGAATTTTCGCCAAGTTTTGAAATCAGTGTGCTATTTGAGTATGCTTAAATTATTCATATTTGTGATAAAAAAAAAAAATAATAGTCAATAATTTTTCAGGAAATGAAAATTTTGTTATTTATCGGTATACTGAAATCAAATATTGATACAATGTACGGAAAATATCATTGCACGTTACATTTTAAATTTAAATGTTTCTATTTTACTATTCAAAGTTTTTATGAGCATTGAACAATTAAGACAGTTTTAATGGTGACATTTTATGCTAACGAAGTTACCAGGAAAAAACATTTACAGCTCTTAAGAAGCAATTTAACGATGCATTGACAGACGCAACAATTTCTGGATGATTTATTTGAGGAATTCTTAAGAACGTAGCTACCGACGAGCACTGAAACGTTAAAAACCAATAATTTTAAGATATTACGTCTTCCTCAAATGCAAATACACATATTGCATCAGCATAAAATTTAATTTTATGGCTGAATTATCCATTGATATTATTACCCACTACAAATCACTTATCAACCATGACTTGCATCCACATAACTCTGTACAAGTATCAAAACCAAAGACCGCCAAACGCCACTCTCTACTCTACTAACAACTTTATTCAATGCAATAACATAATTCAAAGATAAAACCCACCACCACATGGTAAAAAACTCTATTGAACATACTGAGACCATGTGCGCGTCGAACGGCCTGATATGCGGCTCAACAGCGCAGTACCATTAGAAAATGTGCCTTGTTTTTTTTCTTTTCTTTTCCCGCCACTGCTACGCGCGACAAAGGCAAATCGGTGGACGAAACATTCAAGGATGCGACGCACGCCTTGAGCAAGCGGGCCGCTAATGACGAGAGCAATGACGACGAGGTGACCACGGTGTCCCCCGCAGAAGAAGAAGAGGAAGAGGAGCAGAGCAGCACGGAATACGTAGAGCCGGTGTCGACGACGACGACCCGGAGGCCGGTAAAAACGAGGCGGAGGCAAACCAAGCGACCGACAACCGCAGCACCAACCACTCCGGCGATCGAGGAAAACGAAGACGACGAGGAACTGACGACCGAGGAGGACAATGACGAAGAGCCGCCAACAGTGAAGCCATTGAACAGTGAAAAGGAAAAACCCAAGAAGAAGCAGCCGAAACCCCAAAGGCCGGTCGTGCTGAACAGGATAAATGAGGACGAGGGACCTGTGGCTGACGACAAAATCGGCACGGCCGAGAAACCGGCCTCGAATCTTCTTCCACCGATACAGCCTTTTAGCAACTTTCCCCAGCAACCGCCGTCCAGCTACAGCGGCGGCTTCCTGCTTCCGCCGCCGGTAGGACCGAACTACCCGGTTTACCCACCCTGGCCTCAGCCGAGCTTCAATCCCGTCACTTCCACTCCCTACGACTATCCTCACCCGTCTGGACCAGCTTTCAGCGAGCCCGCAGTTGGCAGCGGTGGTGCCTTCGCCGGTGGTTTCGCCGGTGCCAGTGCCAGTGCCGGTACCAATGGCCAGGGTGGCACTGTGTCCCTGTCCACGTCACCAGGCATAGGTGTTCAGCACTCAGCTACAGCGTTTAACTCCAGAGGATCGTTCCCACCGCCAGCTGGTAGCACGCAGATCACGCCGAACTCGATCACGATGAGGGGCTCGTTCCCAGCGGATTCTGGAGATTCGGTTGGCATCGAAGTCAACGGGCCTGCACCAGCAGGTACGACGATGAAGGAGAATGAGAAAAATGTAGTTATTAGATTTGGAAATGAGGATGATAGATGCTGCTATAGCAGGAAGAAGGATTTTTTGGGATCTCCTGGTGCTAAAGCGACGGCTTCTTATGTTCCCTACGTAGATTCCTTATTAAATGTTTATTGTTTCTTATACCCTTGAGTGTGTCTCACAGTCATAATCATACCTTAACATTATACCATATAAATAAAATGTCTACCTTTAGGTTTAAATGTACTTTTAACACAATATAAGCTATATGTACGTATAGCCACAAGGTGTAATCTAACAATAGTAACCACAGTTATCGTATATATGTGAATGTACACTGTAAATAACGTAGGGTCAAGGTTACTACCGCAGTTCGAGAAGGCAACGTTAACCAAAACCTCATGTCTATTCATGCGGACATGTGTGACCCCAAAGCCCAAACTTGGGCGTGCAAATCAGCTCCTAACGTAGAACTTCGCCTTGAGCGAGGTAGCAAATATATATATGTATAACACGCTATGTGAATATTAAACTCCACGAGTATAATGTGACTAATACGTATCCCCGAAATAATCTCCCGTTACACTCAGAAAAACGATCCTCCGGTCTTGAAATAAAATTCCTCCTCAGAAAATCTTCGTGCGACAAAAAAGGATTCCTCCTGCGCGAAAAAATTTCCTTCTGCGCGAAAAATCATCATCTCGCTACAGGAAGATTAACTTCCTGTTGTAAGTTAATTCTTCCTTCCATAGGAAGATATCCTTCTGGCCCTATTTTTAGCGGAAATCCTCTTCCTACAGGCAGATTCTCGTTAATACAGGAATCTCGTTTTCTGAGTGTACTCCCCCACTTTAACAAACGAAAAAAAAAGACCAACACCGTTGTAAATAATAATCCCCACCCTCCAAGTATCTATATAATGTAAATAATCCTATACACCCCACCTACAACCAACCCAAATATAAGACATATATTCTCGTCTCCTCCAGGTGTACCCGCTTACACCGCGGGACCGAACTACGGCGCGGTATCTGGGCCCGGATACTCTGCCAGTGCTTCATTCGGTAGCTCACCCGGAGGTGGATTCGGCGGTGGAGTGCCACCTTACCAGAACTCCATCCCCACATACAACGCTTACAACCCCGTCGACTTCCAGAGCTTCTTCAATCAGTATTTCGCCGCCCTGCAGGCGCAGCAGGCCGCGTTCCAGCAGCAGCTGCAGGCCCAGATCGAGGCCCAGCGTCAAGCGTGAGTATAGTTGCTTCTTTGGTTTGATATGCAGTCTGTGTAGTTTTGTCGTAAGGGAAATTTAAGTAGATTGAAAATTTTACTTGAGATGCGAAATTCTATATTGTATTTAAAAATAAAAAAGAAAAACTAAAAGTTCAAAAATCGCTTTTCTTTGTCAAACGGCTTTGTGTTATTAAAGACACGGTTCTATCGCCTCGGGCGGTGCCTTTATCACCAACGATAACGGCCAGGTAGACCCGACCGCTCAAGTATACGTTAACACGCAGTCCTCTCCGAACTACGCGTCCTCCTCTACCTCTGTCGACTCTCGTTCTGGTTTTGGTGGCTCTCGCAGCTCCGTCCAAGCTTATCCCTCCCCGAGCAACAATATGCAGGGGAGCAACAGTAATAGGTGATGGGTCTTTTCTCGATTTCGGGAATGAATATGGAATGAAACTATATAAATTGATAATATTTTTCATCATAATATACTGCTTGTTACGATTGAAAAAATAATGTTTGCTCGTTTATCATATCTCATACTGAGAGCAGCGTTGCTTTGGTCGTCTGCATTGCTTTGACGTAATGCGCTGATAGTTAAAAAAAAAGCCATCGGATAATCATTAAATCTATTTCATATGTAAAGCAAACTGCAGCGCGTCATGCATATACATTAACATAACAATTCACACACTCATATCTATTATATCAACAACAACAAATCAGAACCATGGTACCATAAAAAATTCAATTACTACGATTACATTACAGACACATTGTTACATTATTCGTAATAAAAACACATAAGATCACGTAATGCGTATAGAGGAATGTTATTCCCGTTAATGCTTGAACATAATAGCTTTGGAGCGCCTAACATATGCTACATCATTTGTTTGTTTCTTCTCGCATCCATTGCAGCATTTGGGATCAGAGCAATCGCATAGACAGTAATTTCGGTGCTTATGGCGGTTATAGCGGTTACCCTGCTGCGGGCGGCGGACACTCCAACGGGCCGCAGAGCTCAATAGCCAGCGCCAGCCTCGGACCTCAAGGTGGATTCCAGACTGCGCAAATTAGCCCGGTGAGAAAAAAATATTTTTTTCTTTCCTACGTCATTTTTCAGTCTGTCAAGGTTGGTGGGAAGTCGCGAATCAGACGTTTTCACGTTTTCGTGGTGATGCAAGATAAAGTAGATGTCAGTTTTCGAAGTTTCAGTATGGTAAATTACAATATAATGTGCTGATTAAAATGGTATTAAAACTATCTCTATGGCAATATTCAATATTATCTGCAATCGATCAGGTGATTTGAAAATTTTCCAAAGTAAAACCATTAATCTTTTTGATCGAATAATACACTTAAAATATATTTTTCCTCAAAAAAGAAACTAGATTCTATGCACGGTGCATGGAGAGAGAACTTTTGCAATAAAAATTACTATATTTAATTATAAACGTGCTGCCTAAAAATGGATAAGTGAAAAGTTGTTAACTTGTGCAAATAAGGAAAAAAATGTAACAATACTTTAGTGAATATTCACCTATTGAAGCAGTGGAATAACATTTTTACTGCGTACTCTCTAAAGTTGAATTTGTGAACAAACCACTAATTATTAGTTAAAATTGTTCAACTTCCGAATTAGCGAATATTCACTAATGAAATAGTATATATGCACTAATTCTTAGTCGAAATACACTATTTCATTAGTGCATATGAACTATATAAATAGTGAAATTCGACTATTTTTAAATAGTGAATTTTAACTAATGAAACTTATTTTCACTAAGAATTAGTGCATTTACACTATTTCATTATAGTGAATATTCAATTTATCGGTAGTGGAGAAATTGTAACTAATAATTAGTGGAATTTAATTTCCACTAATTCAACTTTAGAGAGTAATAAGAGAATAATCACTAAAGAATTAGTTGATTTTCTCATTTTTATAGTCAGATGGACATACATATTCTCATGAAAATTACCACAATTTATAGAAAAATTGTTATTATTTTGCACATTTATAAATTGTAATAATTTTCATGAGAATGAGAGTCTATCCCTCACTTACAGTCAAGCCTAATAATTTATGCTACAAGATTTTTCTCCGTATACCATAACCACGACCGCGAATCGAATCAAACAATTCCCCCGTTTCACGCATAAATTTCTCAAAGTTGAACGAACTCTCCCGCAAAACATATCGACAAAAAAGTGTCTCCGACCAACCTAGAACTAACAGTTTCCATAAAGTTCATTACCTGAGACAAAAAAAAAAGAACTTCCTCGATACATATCACACTCGACTCCTAACTGTACCTAATACCAAATCTCAATCTCCTCAGGCATCGCCAGACATCTTTTCGCGCTTCGCCGATGACATCCCAGCTCCGTCGGGCGGCAGCTATGGCGTCTTCAGCAGCTCGAGCTCGAGCTCAGGCGTCGGCCCCGACGGCAAGCAGATCAACCACAAGACCGCCACCGTAGGCGTCAACGACAACGGCAAGATCTCCTACAAGACCGTCCACGATCCTTGAATCAACTGTCGCAGCCCGCGATAATCTGCCGCTCGCGTCTCATCCGAGCTTCTCCCTTTTTTTCTTCAACGATGGCGACGGAGATTTACGACGCGAGCGATGAGTCACTCGATTAAGATACGAAAGAGAGAGAGAGAGAGTGATTGTACATTACGCTTATGTTTACTATTATTATTATTATATTTACGAATTTTTTGAATAATAAAACGAACGTCTTGATTTTGTTATATAAATATACGTGTATTGTTTGGATTGCGAAGTTGGAGGGGGTTGGGTTATTGGTCGGGTGGTGCTGATTTGCCGGAGCGCTGGCCTCGGTCCTCGACCATGCGCTGCAGGAGGTGAATGTTCGGGAACAGCTTCAGCAGCAGCTCGTCCAGCGAGCTCTTGATCGACATTAGCTGCTAAAGAAATTTTGAGATTAGTCGGTTATTGTGTAACGTTGCTCGCGCGATAGATAAACAAAGACTCGGAAAAATCAGACGTAATATATATATATATATATATGGAGCTTTAAGCCACGCGATGAAAAATAATAAGCGAGCGAGCATCGACGACGACTTTATCTGACATCGCAATGTCAAACGATCGGAAAATACCGCGCGTCATGAAGTAATAGGTAAATCAATCAGAGAAAATATTAGTGCTGGATATATGTGTGAGCCTGTCGATGCTTCAGCGCCGATTTCAGTCTCAAATTAAAAAGCAATAAATATTTACGTAAATGAAAATCCCATTAGCGCGTATATACCAAGAGCTATTGTGCTGCGAGACTATACGTGGAAATTCGATTTCTCGAATAAACGCGCGGTAGTAAATAAAGTAAATTTTCATGTAACGAGTGGACGTTGATTAACTATTGACGAGTTAACTTCGTTAAGTATAATACCAGCGAAATGTTTCTAATATGTAAACATGACATTCCGCAAAATCATTTTACGTATTAAATTAAGCGTGTTACTACACCTTTATATACCTACTTTTGACCGCGAGCGTATTTATTGAATAAATATAAAATTTATAATATTTTGTGTGCATTTTGTCTTTTGAGTTGATAAGTTGCGAATTGTATCAATAAGTTATCCTTCTCCAAAAAAGTGAAACGTTCGAGTTAAATATCAAAATGCTAAATTTAAATAGAAGAACCGTGAACGACTAGAAATTTTTTTCATACTGATTTCTTTTGCAATTCATTCATAAAATTCTTTAGTGTATACGAAACTCCAATCAATTCCAATAGAACTAATTATCGCAACGGATATCTTTCACGAACAAACCGATATTACTTACTTCACCCTCGTTACTAAATCCATTAATAATCTCGGCCATCATTCTTCCCCAAACAAGACGCAAAACCTCTCACAATGCCTCGCTAACAATGCCGCGGCGTTACGTAACTCCCCTCTCATCATAATACCAATCGTGATGTTATACCCGTAGCGTGTTATCGACGATGTGCGTCTGCGGCGTCTGTCGGTGCTCGAGAATCCGGAACACCGGCACCCCGTCGTCCCTGTTATCAACCTGGCGAGTCCTGCCCAGCATCTCCAGCAACTGGAAGCCATTATCGCTGTGCTGCAAACTCAGGTGGACGTTGCGGCCGTTGGGCCGGCGGTTCATCAGCCGGTTGGTGTTCATGCGGAACTCGTTGCTCATCGCCAGGTTATTGTCGTCGTTCTGTAATACGTAAATGGAGATAGAGAGATAGAGGAAGGATGGAAATAGCGATGGTATACGGAGCCCGAGGCGCAGATGGCGATTTATCGCGCGATCGCGGGGAGAGGAGTAAAAGTAACCGGTTGGGACCGAAACGTTTTGTTGGGGGGAGAGAGGAGTTGACGCGCGCAAGGAACGAGTTTTTTTTTTATGTAGCAGGTAGTATTGTTGGCGGTTATCGATCGAGCTGGACAGTTGCGTTTTTGTCGAGGGATATACGAGGAAAGAGGAAAGATTTGGGGAGTGGATTGGATTGATTTGTTGGAGGAGGAAAGAATTTTTTTTGCTTTTGAGGGGATTTGAAGAGTGTGTGAGAGAGTAGGAAAGATTTCAGCATTTTATTTGAAGTGTCATCGTGATTTAGTATTTTGTAGTGGTGGATCTTGATAGCAAGTTTGGCGGTTGGCATGTAAATTATTTTGATTACAAGATTATTCTTAACGGTAACGTTGTTAATGTTGAATAACAATGGGCTAATTTATACTTCGTTTATAAAATATTGTGTGACTTAATCGTTTTAACTGTAGTTTATATTATCGTAAAATGTATGAGTTAAGCAAAAAGAACCAAATTATAGGTTTAGAATGTTTTTACATTGTAATTTTTTAAATCCTAAAATAATAGCTTCAAAAGCTGTTTATGAGATAACATTGTTTATTTTTAAGTGTTATAGAAGTAACTATATAAAGTAGTTAAATGGTTTTTCCACACGTATTTGCGTTTGAAAACTGCTACTTTCTCGCTACACGTCTTCTCAGCGTGCGGGATAGTGGCAGTTGACGTTGCAAATGCCTACGCAAAATTGAACTTCGCACTACTTGATAGAAAATAGTATATGATACTCGTACGCTGCATAAGTAGGCGTAGCAGCACTCGCTCTTTTGGGTGACAAACTATGCTCGTGCGGGAATCACCTCCTTTGCGCACTTGTATTGTAGATACTATTATAATTTTTGCAGCATAATATAACACAACAGGTTTTTTACATTTTTTAAGCTTTTTTTTTATTACAAATTTGAAATTTATTCTCTGTCTAAACAAAAATGATATTCTGTATCAATATTTTATATTAAAAAGTACCATTTCAATTTAGATTCAGAAAAATAATCTCGTTTTCTATAAATCTAACAATTAATCTTAAAAGAAAATATTGCAAACATGTTAGACGTTTAAAGATAAAGTTATAAACGTTCTTAGTAATTAATTTACTTCCTACTATTTTTTACGAAAAAGTAAGCGATTTCAACAATGTCTTAAGGGGGTCATAGACCTAGAAGCCTTTGAGGCCAAAGTCACTTGAAAAAATATAATAAAATATAATTAGTTATGTAAACTAATAATATATTATAAGTAGGGACAATTTATAATAAAATGGTCCGAGATATAATATGTCGACCAATTATACTCAATTTTGTTTGACATTGCCAAGATTTTTGCTTTGATACAGCTTTTTGAAAAAAATTTTCTATAGATTTTCATGGGACAGGTCTTAAAATAATTGAAATTCATGCAGTTATGGGCCTAAGAGTTGGAAATATATGATTTTCTGAAGCAAATAATTTGTAAATACTAAAAACTACAAAAAAGCATAAAAATTCATAACATTGGTTTACAGATTATATCTCGGGCCGTTTTATAAAAAATTGTGCCAACTTATAATATATTATTAGTATTATATATATAACTATTATATTTTTCACGTGATTTTGGCTGCAAAGGCTTATAGGTCTATGACCCCCTTAAATCAAAAGTCAATTTTTGAATTTTATTGCAAACAGATTTTCTAATCGCATCCCAATCCCAAAACCTTCCATCGCAATTTAAAAGAAAATAAGATCGTTATTCAAAATTCTTTAGAATACTAAACCAATAACTCAACTCTCTAAACGCTTCTGACGCGAAGGCGAATGCAAATGGTAGCCAAGTTGCAAGCGAACACCACTAGCGTTAATTTAATTACATTTTCGAAGCTCATACGTCTTTGCGCCGTGAACATCTGGCCGAGGTTGCCCAAGGGATTAGTCTCCGTCGTGCTAGTGTGCTGCAGCGTGCACTCGGGTAATACGAGGAGCGGTTCGGCCGAGTCCTCGGCAACGAGGCTCGCTTCCGTGCTCCCAAGGCTATTGGCGTCCGAGTCGTCGGCGTCGAGGCGCGAGACCAGCTCCGCCGCCAGGACCGTGTTCGTTATCACGATCACGAGGATGAAGATTATTCGGAGGAACATCGTTGTCGAGCGGGACGAGGATGCGGACTGACGGATAGTTTAAGGGTTGGAGGTGGTTTTTATAAGGTGACGGCCGGGGTGGGAGGGATAATGATTGAAGATGTCGGGCGATTTTCGTTAGGTTATGAGAGTAACGATGATCGTGACTGAGGTGATTTGGAGGAAAAACATGCAATTTCAAGTTTGTTCATAGGGTATGCTGGATATCGTTATGCTGAGTGAGTTATCTAAGGCAGAGTTTCTTTTGACAATTTCTTACCGGACGGTATATATGTCGTTAAAGTATAAAATCAAAGTATTAGTTTAATGAAAAAATTATTATACTATAACAAGTTAATGAAGTATACACACAACTTAAATTATATAACTACAAATATAAGATATTTTAAGCATTTGTGTATTATGTCAATTTTAAAAATAATGTCAGGGTATTTCAAATGTAATTAGAAATATTTAAAGTATTAAATAGTGACACTTTTCCATTAAATTTATAAAATTATTAAAACTTTATCTGTTTCAAAGAGTTTATTAGATGACAAGAAAACTGTATTTATTAACAATAGTGGATAAAGTAAAGCATGTAAATGCAATGTCTAAGTGTAAAACCGTGTAACTGCATTCTACATTCATTTTGCAGTTTACTTGCTCTAGCTATACAGAGTACTGGCTGTTATTTCTCTTACTAGAAGTAGTCACGATCTTCGGATCACGGATTCAGCTGGAACTTTGTAATAGGGTTGAGAGGAGTAGTTCGAAAATTTATTCCTATTTTTTTTAATAAACTGGAATATAATACTGTAGATGATAAAATAGTGTATTGAAATTACCCACATTTTCTAACTAATTCATTAATTTAGTAAACTAAAAGGGTTCAAAAGCTCAAAAAACTTTTATAAGCTTACGAGGTTCATGCAACCAAGATCGATCTTTTTTTTGAATTTTTACTCGAAAAAATACACGAGTCAAAACTTCTTTTAAAAACTTTAGAGTGAAATAAAAAAATGTTAGATTTATAGCTTTACAGATTTCAAAATATTGCAATTTTATATGCTTAAAAAATTTATTTTCACCTATATCAACTACAAATCTATTGTAGTTGGCCATATTGAAACTTAGCTATATTAACAGACACAATTATGCCATACTAATATAAAGAAATCCTTCTCTCAGTGTACTTGAAATTGTAAAAGTATAAAGACAGCCCTCTTGCGTTAAAATTGGATCAAAAATAAAAATGTCAATAGAAAGTTAAAGTATAACTTTCCTTTAATGAGCAATATTTACACTAATTGTAACATTCCAAATTTTATTTAAAAATCTTTTTTTTAACATGCCAAACATCTTCGTACTATAATAAAAGTCGTATTTTATTTCTTAGAACTATTGTAGTTATTATATAAATGTTCGTGCAACAGGTCGTTTTCAGCCGAAGAGTTTCCTTAACCCTGTGAAAAAGTGAAGTTACGGTCATTTTTACAAAAACACTTTTAAAGTAGCCATTACTTAAAACGTTAATTATTTTCTCTACAAAAGTCACAAATAGAGGTTTAAAAGTTAAAATGAAACTAAAAGTTTTACTTGCTTTTTTTGGGCTAAAAACATTTTAATTCTGTTCAAAGTTCTGCCAATTATCCAACTTTAAATTGGCATACTTTTCGACAGAATCAAAACTTTTTAATCTGAAAAAAGCAAATGAAGCTTATTCTCTCTAGTTTCATTTTTCTATTGTCCTCTTATTTGAGAGATTTCTGAATTGAATTCTTCACGTTTCAAGTAAAGGCTATATTTTCAAAGAATTTTTTAAAACTAGCTTTAAAATTTTCATAAGTCGTCTTTTCCAAAAGATTCGATCGTACAACTATATCTTTAATCATTTTTCGGCATCTCAAAACACATCCTAAAAATCCGCTAGCAATATCCTGAATTCGTACTTCATGGCCTCTCCTAGTTAATCGGAACTTTCCAACGATCTAGAAACTTCAACAAAATTACAAATGACAGCACTCAAAACATACAACAATACCCTCCCACTCCATCATTTTTCAAACCCCACCCACCCCCATTTCACACCTAAAATCATCTCACGACCCCCTGCAGGCGTCATCATCAATTCCCACTCGGTCACGTGCACACGCGCGAGCCTCTCACGAGGTGCGAGCAGCCATAACGGCGATCTAACAAAGTGCGCTCGCGCGTGCGCGCGGTTCTTGAGAATCGCCGATGAATGACTCGAGGGGGGAGGAGGTCAGCGCACCGCCGCCTCGGCTAAAGAATGCACATCCCCCTCGAGGTCCATTGTGTAAGAGAGGACCGAGAGCTCGGCTGTGTACCGTCCCTGACGAGAGTAAATGGTTATATAGAGTAAAGGTGGTGCGTAGAAGAATGGAGGGTTGCAGGGTGGAGGGGGTAATCGGGGAGAGTGAATAATTGGCGTGGGTTTTGGCAGATGACTTATGGATAGTTGGACGGTGGTGCAGAAATCGTGGTTGTGTTTTTGGGGATATAGAAATAGTTATTTTATGGGTTGTAATGTTTAGGGAAAAATGTTTTTATGTTTGATCAAGTTTGAATGACGTAATTTACGGTTCAGATGTAAGCGTGTCAAAGATAATAATCTTTCCTTTAATGAATATACACACATTTGAAATAATTTGTGTGCTGTAGATTATTCATTTTTGAGATATGTACAAAGTATAATATAAATTTTTCTCATGTATCTAACAAAATGTTGCGTATATCATTTACTGTTTAATCTGTTATAAATCATAGAATTCAATAAATATTCATAGAAATAATTATTATATTTGTATATAATTAAAATTACATTCAACGTGTAAAGAAACAAAAACAAAAGAAATCCAAAGATTAGTTGCATATATGCTCACCTTGACCGCATTTCGGGTCATTCTGTGAATTATAAAGACTATTAATTCTTTTAATCTTCTTTTCTTGTATCATGAGATTATGCTAATGGCAAAAATGACATTTAGAATCGTATATAACGCACATATAACAACGCTCACCTTGTGCAAAAAATTATCGCTAATTCAAAATCTACCGTTGCCAATGTCAACGACACTCACTCAGATACACGCGTGTCAATCCATCATCTAACTTTTGTCACCGATGGTACAACTACTCAATCCCCATCCAACGACGCGATAGAACTTACCCTCTCGACGATCATTTTGCACACTATATCGCACCCTTGAAAGCATTTATGCAGCGCCACGCGCATGGGGGGATTTCTATTAAAAGACGTGTTCTCGAGCCCCTCGACTGTGCCTCCGTTCTTCTCTCTCTCTCGCTCTCTCTCTCTCTCTCTCTCTATTCGGCCGCGTCTATTATATTCGCGAAGGTTATAATTTAATGACGCCGTAAATTCATGCCGATTGATCGGTCGAACCCAAAGGGGGATGTGCGCGCGTGCATTGTTGCGGGGCCTCTGAAAGTTCGATCATTGGGTTTCGCACGGTAATTGACGTTATTTATGGTGGGGGTGCCAATGTTTTGGAACTTTGAGCAAAAGATTTGAGTTTTTTTTTTTAGATTTAATTTGGCCTGGGAGGATCAGTGATTCTAAGTTTGTTTTGGAAGCATATAATGATTCATTTGGATTTGGCTTTAAAAAGTGAATGATGTTTTAACTATATTTTATACCGTTTGATTGAAACATAGAAATAAACGAAAATATTTCTGTAAAGGAAAGTCGCGTTTTATGTTTTCAATTATAGTTTCAGCAAATATTAATTGCGGCGCAAATTCTTAGCCTAATAATAATAATAATAATAATAATAATAATAATAATAATAATAATAATAATCCAGTAGTTCGGACGAAATGCCGTTGAGGAGTCTCAATGTTTGTTTCCACCAACCAGTGCGGATGAAATTCAGAAAAAATCCTCTAAACTCTCACCTTCGGGTGAAACTTGGCTTGTCTAGCCCGATACAACGGGTGGGTCTAGATATATCGAAAGGCTGATAGAAGCCTTATCCTTCAGAAAATTAGAAATAGAACACGCGCGCCTCATTAACAGAAGCCGGCTTATCATACAGGATTTAAAACAGACAGCACGATTAACAGAATGCGAAAATACATAAATATATCTACAGAATGAACTAATTTCATACTGCCACAATTATAGAAAACATATAGTACGAAACGCAGATTTATAGAAAATACATAAGACGAATGCCGTATAATATAAAATTCACTATAGTTTTTCTATATTTGTGATATTCGTCTTATGTATTTTCCATAAATCTGCGTTTCGTACTATGTGTTTTCTACAATTGTGGCAGTATGAAATTAGTTTATTCTGTAGATATATTTATGTATTTCCTCATTCTGCTAATCGTGCTTTATGTTATAAATCCTGTATGATAAGCCAGCTTCTGCTAATGAGGCGCGCGTGTTCTATTTCTAATTTTCTGAAGGATAAGGCTTCTAACTATCAGCCTTTCTATATATCTAGACCCACCCGATATAACATTGAGATTTGTTTGTTATATGGTTACTCCAATATGGATCTTTATTTCAATGTACGTGAAGGTATGCGTGCGTATTATATTGAAAAATATGATATCGTGTTAAATATATATTGCATTTAAAAACTTATATAATATGTTATTTTCATTTTCGTATTTTCTCAGTTACTTGAGATATCAATTCTTAATTGGTTTTTCGAAAGTTTAAACCTTCTAAATTTGTGTTTTTGGAATATTGGACTTTCTATATTTTACATTTGCGAATTTTTATCTTTAAATAATTGCATTTCGAATCGTTAAAAATTCTAAAAAGGTTTGTCTATATTTTTGTTTTCGAAAACTTAAATTATTATTGTGCATTCTACACAATATATTTCGAAAGATTGGCCCTTTTTATTTCTCTTAAATTTAGCATTTTCGAAAATATGAACGTTGTATAGAATATGATTTCTTTATTTTCAGCTATTGGAATCATGTTATTTTTTCGATAAAATATTTTTCTGAAATTTATATTCTATATTTAATTATTTCGACGTAATGATTTTTTAAAATAATTCCACTTCTAATATCCAATTTTTCTACTTTCTGAATATTCATAAAAGTAAAGTTCGATATAAAATTTTTCTATGTTGAGAGCTTTCTGAAAAAAAGAATTCTATTTTTTGATACCCACCCATTAGAATATCTTATGATAGAAGGGTAAATTTTCCGAATGTTTAAAAATGTATAATATATAAACATTCGAAAAAATTTTGCAAGAATGCCATAATATTTTCATTAAATTATTTTTGTATGATATGTGATATCAATTTTTCGAATGCCATTTCTGCCTAACGATTAAATTGTAGAAAATGCAGTGATTTAGAAAAGCTATAACGTTGAAAAATGAGCTAAAAATCATATAGAAATGAATGTTTTACATTTTTCGGAATTTTATTCTTTTAGTAAAAAGTATCTTTATCATTTTATGCAATCTGTTTTCAATTTTTATAGACGCTAATTTTTCTCATATTTTTTTTCGAAAGAAATCCCTTGTGTGTTCTGAATAGCTCATGTTCGGAATTTACAATATCGGATTCGGAAAATATTTTAAACGATAATATATTTTCTGAGAAAATATCCATCTAACATTTTACCATTCCGATAAAATACCTCCCCCCAGATATCAATAAATTTTAATTTTTAATTTTAATCTGGGGATATCAGCTTTTCTTTGTTATAAAAATAAAAAAATATATTCGAACAAGTAGCTTGTTATTTTCATTTGTTGCGCGACAATATAATTTTAATAAAATCGGATGCTATCAAAAACAAAAACCATGTATCAAACAACATGACAAATTCTATAAGAAATAATAATTAGATTTTTTAGCGAAAACTATTTCTACCAAATAATAATAAATCTATACTTGTTCTAAATTCTCGTGCCAAGAAGCTGCTTACCTCATCGTACAATCATCTTCTTCGTATCCATGTAAACAAAGTAAAAAAATAATGGACTTTAATAATTACTCGCATATAAAAAGCCACTCATTATCATTCTAATAACCCACTCCAGCATCCTTACCCGTACAATTACATAATTTCCTCTTCAACTTAATTGAAAACGAATCACCACTATACAATTCCAATACGAAATCATCCTATACTAGCTCTCGCAAAAAAAAAATCCGTATCACTCCCAGCCAATCTTTTTATCCTCCAGCGCAAGAAAAAACCGCCTCCACCCAACAATCGCACTCGATTCACGTTCCACTTTTCTATATCCATTCCCCGAGATCGAAATCAGAGGCGAACGAAAAAAAAAATAAAATAAAACAATTTCATGCGCACTCACGCGACGACAAAGTAGAGGAAGGAGATCGCAAGGCTGCGCGATGCAAATGAGAGTTCGCACGCGCGTCGAGTGGCCGATCGCGTGAGCGTTCGCGAGGAGCTCGTTAGGCGCGGGGGAAACGAGTTAATTGGATTTCCCGGGTGCGTTTACGTTTTTTTTTTCTTTCTTTTCTTGCGGTTGATTGGTGATCGGCAGGAGGCAGTTTACGAGGTGGAAGGAGGTGAGGTGTGTCGACAGGGGCTGCCGGGGGTTGCGTGTGACGAGGTGGCGATGGACGGAACGAGGTGTGAAGTTGTGAGAGAAAAAAAGCGGATGGTGGTTTGGGGTTTGATATAAAGGGTGAGTTGTCGTTTAAGAGAGTTAATTTAAGTAAATGCGAACGTGAATTCTTCATTGTAACGTTAGTATTTCTGCGTAATCTCTAAAACACGATAATATCAGTCAAGTATACTCATATTGTCTTATTTATGCGAGGGAATTCTGAAATAAATCACCGCACGTTAACAACACACTAACACCGTGTATCAAGTGAATTAAAACAATATACATTTCCAGTCCAACAATTAACCATCCAGCATACGTAATCAATGAATCAAACACAATGAGCAAGTGTAACTTCCTTACGAAACTACACGTACACTCGCGTGAGTCACACTTAATATTATTTTCTTCTAACCGAAACGCAACACGCGTCGATCTGATTACACTTCCCCGGCGCAATTAACATACTCCGACCATTATACCAACTCCCCATCTCATCCTCGTATACAATTGCGCAACTATAGCAACCTCGACAGCAATAATCCTCTCCTTCCAGTAACAATATCTCTCTCGACCCCTCATAATATACAACCGAATACAACCGGACGATAAGGCCCGAGGAGTCTCTCCGCGCATGAAAAAGAAATCGCGCGCGCTCATTGTGCGAAAGGAGCATTGTGGAGGCCAGCCTGCGCGCGGCTAATGGGCCGTGACAAACGACGCCGCGTTTTTTTCTTCCCTCCTTCATCCGCTTCTTCCGTCTCTTTTTGCGAGACGCGCGCGCTTGTTCAGCGCCGCGACGTGAGGCTCCTCTAATGCGAGTGATGTGTCTTTCTTGTGCCAGTCGCGAATGTTTGCTCGCGTATATATGTGTGCGCTCGGCGTGGATAAGAAAGAGCGGGAGTTGAGGAAGTTGCGCGGTGGGTATATGAGGAGAGCTGCGGTTCATTGTATTAGGAATGGGGTGGGGAGGTTTTCTTTTTTTATTTGGTTTTAGTTTTGGGAAAGGAAGTAAGGGAAGTTGGTGATAGCTATATGGGTGGTAAATTGTTTAAGAAGACGAGTTATTATTAAGTTTCGATTCAGAAATACAAAGTAATTTAAGGAGATTGGACTCGTAAGGGGGTGCCATAGTCGTATCATTACCGACCGAGCAATTGGCACAGTTTCAAGCTTATTAAAAATGAAATACATAAAATCACAAAAAATCAAGAGAACACTTCGCTGCAGTTTTGAACGATCTATCACCCAGTACAAGTTTCAAGTCGAAATATCAAGTGGTTTTTGCAAAAACTTTGAAAGAAACCGAATTTTGTTTTGTTCATAGTTTTTGCAAAAATCACTTTATATTTCCACTTCAAACTTGTACTGGGTGATAGATCGTTCAAAACTGCAGCGAAGTGTTCTCTTGTTTTTTTGCGATTTTATGTATTTCATTTTTAATAAGCTTGAAACTGTGCCAATTGCTCGGTCGGTAATGGTAGGACTATGACATCCCGTTGATTTTTTTTAATTTAATTTTAATCACTTAAGAGTTTAACTGGTAGAAAAATTAATAGAATGAAAGTAATCTGAGATTTTTGAATTCTACATGAAAAAACAAAATGAATTATTTCTTATATATTTTCAAAAGAAGATAATTTACTTTTTAATAACATATTGATATAAATTCTTAATACTTACATAAAAAGAGATGCATTACTTGATAGAAAATTACTGGAAGTGATGATTATTTCAACGAGAAAAATCTTCAATTCAAGAACTACTTCGGAATGGAGAAAAGGCACTCGCTGAACAGAGCATTCATAATAATTAGCATTATCCTAGCCGACTTAAGTGTTTGCATAGTAGTACGTAAGGAGCTCTTGTAAAAAAGGCACTTTCGGCATCTGAATAAGTCGTTACGCGACCATAGTGCTCGTGAAAAGATTGTGTTGAAAGGAGGATGCTTATCGCGCAAGTGAGGCTTTTGTAAAAAGTGCTTTCGCGAAAATGCGAGTTTGCGCAACGTTCTAATGAAAGGAATTTTATAAGAATGAAGTTCTCGTAGATTTTAAGATTAATTTAGTTTACGTACAAAAAATAACTTAATTAACAAAATGACTTTTTTCACTTTAATACATCTTTTGCTATAAATGTATAATAATTCCTATAAAAAAGTAATGATCAAGTTGAAGAAAACAATTAACGTTTCAAAACTTTACTGATAAATATAGCACCCATTATATCACTAAATAAAACGGATTGTAGAATATTAAAATGTCTTGACAGCGTAAGATGATACCCCCGCAATTATACGAAGGAAACAATTTGGAGCGAACGAACTTTTACACTTGTCAGCTGTCGCTAGACCGTAATTCAAACACACCTCGCTCAAGGCGCCATTATAAATTATTAATAGTCTCCCCTCGCGGAACATCATTTCACCAGGTACCTACTCATTACACGAACAAAGAAAAAAGTCACGCGTAACCCTAACTCTCTAAATGTTTACCTTCGCTCCGAAAATAAATTCGGTGATCCGGCCACGCTGATAATTCAAACGACGTCTTCCTCTCTCTCTTTCTCTCTCCTACGCCCATTCCATACGCGAGAGAGCAAAATAAAACAGCGGAGTACCTATATAGTAGCCACGCTTCCGCTCATTCGAGTAATGCGGTATAATTGGATGGCGCTGCGCGTGCACGCGCGCACCAAGGCGAAGCGGAGACATGCTATCCGGTTACACGAGGGGTGGCTCGTTAGTCACTTTAAACAAGACGTCGTCGCGCGTCGGCCATTAATTTCGCACAAGCGCGCGCGCGCATACGAGGAGGCCACACCTCGGTTTGACGGACGATTTCGGGGAAAGCCGAAATACATCTCTCTGGTGTGTGGCTCCTTCTTCTTTTTATCACGCGGGACACACGTGCGAGGACGAAGATTTATCAGGAAGATGCGGGGGGCGGAGTATTCAAGGTAACTGCCGAGGATGGCATATAGGGTGGTGTATGAGAAATTTCAACGCCAGAGTTACTTTGCTTGATGAAGTTTATTCGTCTCTTTGTACAGGCTTATTTTTAGGCTAGTGGGTATTTACAGTGCGGACGTGAATGAGTGTGTGTACGTGTATACAGGAGGGGGCGAAAGTCGCCAGACAATCTTCGCGAGTAACGTCACAAGCGAGAAGTGCAGCCGCGAGGTTCATTTTTTCCGTTTGGCTTACATGGTTGTGCGACTGGTAATTTGTGGACTCTGCTCTAAATTGAAATTAGACTCGCATTTGTTCTAAAAATAATTTGGCAGCCGAAGAAATTGAATACATATTTGGAAATTATAAAATATAGAATGCAAATTTCTGCTTCTTTTCTTTGTCATTTTAATCGAAATGAAGATTGCGACTAGTTTCGCTGTTAAGCTAGACGACGGCGATTAATCCTTACCTAACTATGTACAAAAATACAAAAGAAAGTTGGCACGCTCGAATTTCATATCCTTTAGAAGGATGACACAAAAGGTCCCTCGAAGATAGGCCAGGAGAGCCTTCAATGAAGTACTTTTCTTTCTATCAATGAGATCAACGCTTTCACAAAACGTTTCACTGTGTACTGTCGTCCGATTCAATGAAATTATAAATGAAAAATTTCGAAATCTTAAAACTAAGTAGTCCTTAAAATAAAATAAATCAAATCATGCTACAAATATTTACAGACTCGTGACGAGTCATTCCCAGGGCAGTTACATTTTCGTTCGAACATTTTTCAACGGGAGTAATCGCACGAGCAACTAAAATTAGAATTATTAAAATCACACCGTCGAGATAAAACTTAAACAACTCAAAATTCCTCGGTCATTCATACTTTTATAAGCATTGTAAATCTTGATTTCTTGAATCTATGTGGTTATTTTTAAATCTTTTATGATTTTCTTGGTCTACTTTATAACTTTTTAATTTACGATTTTTCTTTTAAGCTCCATTCGTTTACTTTGACGATTGCAAGTAGTTCGAGAATTTTGAGTTTTTTTAACTATCGAGTCACCCTTTGACAATGGAGCACGAATTTCTATTTACATAATCGTCGATCTTTCGCATTGCAAAAACACTTATTTTGATTTCAATCGTTTGATGAATTTCTCATTGACAAGGCATTGGTTTACTTTCATTAAGATTCGGTGTTCTGTCATACATACATGAGAGACATTCCAACTACCTCGATGTCAGCAAAATAAAACTTTAAGACAATTTTCACATAACAGTTTCAAATGTATATAATCCAAAACAAATATACATAGAGCTCTAAAACGAAGGTAAACAAAACTATGAATAATTCTACATTTCGAATAAACGCTTCTCTCAATATCTATCTCTATCTCACTCACACTCTCTCGGCAGTCTCGCATATCTCTTTTGGCAACACCGAACCCATCGACCCACCCACCCCATACGCTTCCGTGCTTCCCCTATCAAAGAGCGACGCCGCATGACTAAAGACGCGCTATATACTCTCCCTCGCTGACGTTTCTGGCACGCGCTTCGGCTTCACTTTTAGACGTATTTGGTGAGCTGGGCGTGGAACTCCTGCAGACAGACGATGAGCTGGCTAAAGGTAGGCCGCTCGTCGGGCGACATGGCCCAGCAGTAGGCCATCATGGCGAATAACTCGTCGGGGCAGTTGACCGGCTGAGCGAGCCGGTAGCCGTCGCGCAGGTACGACGACATCTCGAACGGATCGACCTCGACGTAGGGCTGCTGGGCGAGGGTTGTGAGTTCCCACAGGAGGACGCCGAATGACCACTAGAATAATGAGAATGTATTTTTTAGTATATGATGATAAGTTTTTTTTTTAAGTTTTATGAATAAAATGGAAAATCGATGGGTATATAAAGCTTCTTCGGTTTTATGTGACCGGGTGGCGACGATTTAATTAAAACCTTTTATTTTTTGAAACTACACTCGGGTCGATGAAAATTAGTATTTTAAGATCGACTTATAGCAACGATACGATAACACTTCGCGACACAGTACTTTTAATTGAATTTAATAATTCTCTGGAACCCATTTCTCCGTTAAGTATAACAAGGAAGTTATTTTTACACGCTACTTCTTCTCCATCAGCAAATACCCCTATCTCGCAAAGGAAAATAAAACGACATCCATGTGTAAACTGATCAATCTGCGCTGCTCAATCAAGACCAAATCAAACTCGACACTGGCATTCCCGTCTTCTCCCCTTTCGTTCAACAAAAAACAGGAGTACGACGTTCCCGCAATCTTATCCGCATTCCGCGCGACTTATCACGAGCGAACAGAAGCCCAATATTTACGCTCGGCGAAGACGCCATATAGATATATAAATGTTTACTCACCACATCGGAGGCGGCGGTGAACGATTTGTTGAGGAGGCTCTCGATAGCCAGCCACTTGATCGGCCGGTTCTCGTTGTCGCCGAGGCAGTAGTAGTCCTGGGGGAAGAGGTCGCGCGACAGCGCGTTATCCGTGATTTGCACGCGCAATTCGTCGTCGACACTGAAATTTCATCGAGGAAGGGGGTATAGATATGAGTTTTTTTTTGCTTGAGCTAAAATCGTATATAGCTGGATGGTAAATAGCAGAGGTGTTTGTAGAACAAGGTGAGGTTTAGCGATAGATCGTACGTGTGAAGTATTTCAATTGATAAATTTAATAGTGGTTCGTTATGTAGCTTGTGTGGTATTGAGAATGAGAATACAGTAGTGCTTTTCATTCGCCGAGTGGAAGTAAAATTAAACGTTAAAGGTTTTCGGAATAGATATTTCATTTAATTTGAAACGCTAAGATATAACTATAATTATAGTTGAATCAATTCCTCTCGATATAAATAATTCAAATTCTTTTTCTAGAAATAAAAATCTAAATTAGTATATGTTATGGAGTTTCCTGTGAATACTATATTCATTACGATATTAATATCTTAGCAGTAATAACCAAAGACTTTCATTACAGCACAAAAGTAGTTCCTTTATTTTAATAATAAATCACTCGAGAATATCTTAAAATATTTCTTCTGTCATCGTAGAAATATGTATCGCTAAATTATACATCTATTCATACTTCTTATATTTTTAATCAATCTCATTCCACACACTTGTCCCAAAACAACAATTCTCTGCTATCCCTCAGACCATTTCAAGCAATGATTCTTCAAAGCCTATCAACTCAGTAAAGCCACTTACACGCAATTCCGCGCGGCGAGGTCCCGATGCACCAGCCGCTTGCGATGAAGGTATTGAGCGCCCTTGGCCGCCTGCAGGGCCATCTCCACGACCTCCTGGGTGGTGAGGGCGCGCGCGCAGCCCTCGCTGCTGCTCAGCTTGCAGCGCAGCAGGAAGCGCTTCATGTTCTTGTAGCCGGTGTAGGGATAGAGTAGGAACGGCGCGCCCTTGTCCTCGATGGAGACGCCGAGGACGGGCAGCAGAGCGATGTGACTCAAGCCGTACAGTGCGAGGCCCTCGCGCATGAGAAGAGACATCTGTGGGAGATAGAGAGATTTTGGGTTAAGTGTTTTATATGTAGAGAGGAAATGATAAAATGTTCAACTAGAGTAAAGGAACAATTCGTAGGTTCGATTTATTGTAATAGGTGAATAACTGTAGTTTAACACTTTCAGTGTGGTTAATGTATAAGGAGATTTGAATGAGTTTCAAAAGAGTTCAATAAAACTTTTAATAATAAACTAGATTATGATGTTCCTATACTTTTCGAAGATTTAAAAAAATACGTTAATTAATGTTAAAAATGTTTTTATTATTTACAAGTTTTATAATGTCATGAAAATAACAACATTTTTTAATAATTAATGGCCCATATATTATAGGTTGCATCGCACTGAAAGTGTTAAAACTATAAGAATAATATACATCTGAAGTAACTTAAACCGGTTAATTGAGTGCTATTAACTTTACAAAACTTAAATTTGCAAAATATAAAGCCAGCGAAAATTTATTAAACTCTGAAACTTCGAGCACCACTCGCGTAAAATTAATAAACATAACGTAACGAGCTTCTCCTTTAACGTGTTTGAACGAGGCATTCATTCGCTCGAGGTCTCGCAGTACTCGAGGAGAAAATTAAAGTCGCATTCGGCTACGTAAAACGAAAGTATACTATATATATGTATATACGAACCTGAGCTTGGGATGCGTGTTCGGCGGCCGTTTTCACGAGGACGTCTTTCGGCGTCATCGCGCCCTCCTCGTGGTAACTGCCACGGTAAACGCGACCGAAAGTGCCTTCCATCTCGACGCTCAGCAGACGCACTCGACATCTGTAAGTAAGATTGGTGGGTGGGTAAGTGCCTGTTTTTACGAGCTATTGTGGTTTAAAGTCGTTTTACACTTTTAATTATTCTTTTGACTTCCGACTCGTGATATCGCTTGGGAAATTCAAGTTGCCGGTACATATGCAATTTGAATTTCCCGGCATATAGCGAGCTAGGAGCGCTTTGTTCAATCACAAAGCTATGCATGAAGCTCAATGTTGGAATTCGCGTATTCAAACCAACCGTTTCACTATACATTTTCGAACTGTCCTATAACTAACAATCAACTAAAAAGAGTCTACCATTAAACCCAGAAAGCTACGACATTCAAATTCCCCCCCCCCCTCTCTCTCCAAAAAATGTCATCCACCTCGCAACCAACAATTCCCCTCTCGCCCCCTCCTCACCTCAATTACCTTTGACTCCTGCCATCACCACACGCGACTAAACGCAAGCCCCGCGCGCAGCACATGCATATTCAGCCTCGCGTACACGAAAAAAGCTCCCGGTATTGCTGCAAAGCACACCGCTGCGCTATTATCCTTTGACGGGGAGGCTTCCTTTTGCCTCGGCGACGCGACGCGACTCGGTGGACCGAAGAGGCACTCGAATACGGAGTTTCACCGTTCGATCGGCCCAGGATTGGCTTCGAGTAGAGAGCAAGAGAGCTTGCAAGTTTCGAAGTCAAAGGCGAGTTGGTAAACGGTCGGTCGACGAAGTTGCAAGTTTTTTCATGGTGTTTCGGTTTAGTTTATTTTATCGAGTGAAAAGTGAACGTGTAGTTTTAATAGAGTTTATATGGTTATCGGGGCTCATAAATATTAGAAAATTGAAGATAATGGTTAAGATTATACACGGTGATACGTTAATCTAGGCTTTAATGCGCGGTTTATTTTGCATTTACAAAAATGTGGTGTAAAATATACACGCCGATAAGATTGACAGAATTTAATTACGATTTGCCATAACTCCGCGTGGAAAGTACCTTATCAGCGGCAATTTGCTATAGTAATGGAGAAACTGGTTTACCATAATTTATAATCAGCCTACGCTTAATACGTACACGCGCGCGAGGTTTCGAAATTCTAGATTAAAACGTGTCTTTTGCCACATACACAGTATGATTTATGTCGACGAAAGTATTAACATAGGGGACAACTACAAAAATCGCGCAATGATAAAATCTACTCGTAATGGGCCACTTTAATAATCGAGAAAGCGAAACTTGTAAAGTGCAGCCTCTTGGTTTACTCGTACATATCCAACGCGCGGCGCGTGAATTTTATTCCTCTATATATACGAAAAGTACATTTAAACACTTAAATCCCGGCACGGCGCTCTTCCGCTCGTTAAAAGAATAACTTTACAACTCGGGCTTGTATATACTATGTATATACACTCTCTATCCGCGTGCCAAATTCCTCTTGCACTTTGATTTTAGTGGTATAATCTCGCAGCGAGTACGAAACGCGCATAATACCCCCCCCCCCCCGCCCCCCTCCTATCCTACTCTTGACTTTATACGTTTATTGGCCTCGTAAAACTTCGAGTGCTCTAGCCATTATAATTCAAGCACTCTTCAAATAATAAAATTCGTGCCTCTATTACTGCCAACTTCCTCTTCTAATTAAGATTTCTTTTTCATATCTAATTACGCTCCCTACTCTCGCTCCACTTGGCGAATATTTCTCCTCTCTCTCTCTCTCTCTCTCTCTCACTCGCCTCGAGTATAACGCCTTTGACCGACATCGCGCGATCAATTAGAGCCTCAAAGCCAAGTGCAGCGCGCGAGCGAGCGAGCTTTCGAACGGTCCTCGAGGTTTCGGCGTTTGCTTTCTAAGCGAATTTTTTTCGAGGCCTTTGTCCCAATACTCGACACGGTTTTCCATCTATTCTTCTTCTTTCTTTTTTCTAGTAAAAGTTGATTGGCCGCTTTTATAAGGCCAATTAGTTCGATAGCGCGCGTAGGCGCTTTGACGAAGTAGTGCGCCAGTGCAAAAGGTTTTCCCGTGAGAGAGCATTCATATATGTGTATACAGAGAAAAGTGGGAACTGGAATTGAGAGTACAGTTTGCAAAAAGCCGCGCACGGTTTTACCTTTGAAAGAATAAAATTATAAGCCTCCGCAAAAACGCAAATATTTCAAAAGAATATTTTTACTTTTTTTTCTCTTTCAATTCCCTTTACCCTCAGCCTCCAATCCCACAACACAACTTGAAAAAAAAAAACGAGTCATCGCCTCTATATATCCCCTTACGCGCTCGTGCAAGCTCTCTCGTTAAACTTTTGCCAATTAAGCGGCGTGTTTGCCCTGGAAAGTCGTAAAAACAAAGCCCGTGCGCTCGCGCCTAGGCTGCTGCAGGTAAGCTTGCGCTCGCGCGCGCGGAACTGCGCAATAAAATCGATCGTTTCGCGCGCGCGCTTCGAATCCCGCGCGCCGCACACATATTCAGCAGACCGTACGTACGGAGCGATCAACGGAAACGCGCCCGCGAGTTCGCTGTTCCTTTTGAACGAATAGTTGACGAGCTAATCGAGTTACCAGGATTGATATTTGTGCGAGCGAGGGAGACGATTGTTTTTCTTTTACCCGCGATTTTAGTCGTTTAGGGTTGCCGGTTAAAGGCGGAAAATGGTTGATGTGTACGTGGTGATTGGATTAGGAGTGATTTTACGGTTGGCTTGTTTTTTTAAATTGAATCGAGGTGGCATTTTTGTTGCTTAAGAATAAAACGGTGAAAAAGAAGAGACGCTGAATTCCATTAGGGGTACAGTTGTTTGATCAGTTGGAAGGTAGGAAATTTGATTTCACTATGCCTGTAAAATGTATATTGGTTGTGAAGTTAGAAGATTATTTCAGAATCTAAATTAGCGATCGACTTACCGCTGTTTAGTTTTGGAGATTAAGCTTCAAAACATTAAATTTTAACGTGAAAGTTGAGTATTAAAATTACATTGAAATCCTGTGTCATTTTACTGTTCAAAATAATATTTAATATTCGAGCGTTCGTGTAACTTAATTTATAATAATAATTTCATTATCTTTCAGGAGCAATTTATATTTGGTAAAATTTACTGATATTAAATTCACGAGCGTATCTGTACCCGTTATCTCTGAACTTTCGATTTCCTACTAATTGAGAAATAAACAAAGAACCTTCAGCAATATTAAACCACAATCGCGCTTAAATAAACATGTAATAACAACGTTTATACCCTCCCTTCGACATTCATCTCAACAGTTATTTCTACCAAACCTAAATTAAAGTTATTTCCTCGCACATATTTTAAACTTATAAAAATAAATCTCACCTCTGAACTGTGATCTCCTGAATCCTCTCGTACAGCTCCCTGTTCGACCTCTCGTCGAGCCTCCGGTACGTAGACACGGACGCTGCGGAAGCCGGGGGCGGCGTCTCCGGCGACAGGAACGTCTGCGCCGGTCCGATTCCAGTGCCACGTTCCACGCTGCAAGCCGAGCCCAGTCCGCGCGACTCCCTGCGAAGAGCGGAAAAAAACGAGGAGACGGTGAGAGAGTTTTATGTCGCTACGAGTTTATCGGCCAGTGTTTTCCAGCGCCAGCGTAGGATTTATGGAAGGGAAAAAACGTGAGAGGAAAGAGGGGCGGATTTGTCGGGTGGAATAGAGGAGGAGGTTGGGTGTAGTTTTTTGGGAACGAGGGGGTGGGGTTGTTTGGTTTGGGAAAGGGTTTTTTTGGGGTTAGGAATGAACGTTGGAATAAAATGTGAGGTATGTGTGTTTTTGTGATATTACTTTTTTGGTGTCGCAAGGTATTTTTCTTTCAGAAAATAGTTATTGTTGTTGTATTTTAATTCTAAATTTGCAGAAAATATTCATTTTTACTAGATAATAAATATGTGTTCTTTTTTACGTTCAATAAATTTGAATAAATCTACCTATTTTTACTGAATTAATAAACACATGGTAATCTAGTCAGTTTGTTTTGAATATGAATGAAGTATCGAACCGACATAACGCTGGAATTTAGGCGATTCAAACAACACATATTCCAAAAGCGCTTGTTTATTTTCATTCCATTTTTAAACGGCAGTTCCAAATAACTCTCGCCGAGCTGCAGAGAGAAACGGTAGTCGCGCGCACGCGCGTGCGTCTGTATAAATAACGCAGCTTTGTTGGGCGCGTATTGGAATATATACACGACGCCTGGCAACGGATTAATTGAGGTAATAAATTACGCCGCAGATTCTTTTTAGCGCAGTTATCCGACGCTGAAGATATTTGAATCTGCAAAACAATGATTTCATCGCGCGTGTATTTATGCCGGCCGTTGATTCACACATTGGGTGAAAACGGTAGCTGCAAAACGCCGCGATGGCAACATTCAATTCATTGAGTGTGAAAAGTTCGAATGAGCTGTTATATTCGTAAATATTTTAAAGCGATTCGCGAAATAACTGAAGTGTTAGAAAAACAGTGTAAAAATAATTTGCATGGTCAATGATTAATGTATAATTCACTATAAAGTAAAATTTTTCATTGGAGAAAAAAACTTCTATGACTTACGAGGTATACTTGATTTAACAGGTTGCATAAATAAACTTCCACCAAATAACGATTATACGTTCAAATTAAACAATTCTATTCATCTTAATTATCAATAAAAAATCCCACCAAGAAGCTGATTTGATTCATTTATTGAGGTTAATTGTACCTTTTTTGTATTCATTAATTTATTTATCGGTGTCACAAACTCTGAATAAATATTTTGAAGAGTGTAAAATATTTATATAATTGAATAGTCAAGCGAATGACCCTGCTTTCTAGTGGTAAAGGAAAAGACAGGAAAGACAGGAAAGGATAAAAAATAGAAACAAATCGTTGTCTATCCTTTTAACTAAGGATCAGGTAAAAAAGAAACGATATCTCTTTCAAAAAAGTTAAGGTGTTTCGTCCCAGGTTATTAGAATGGACTCATCAGTGATGCTCTAGCAACCCTCATCTATTCTTTTTTACCTGATCCTTAGTTAAAAGGATAAGCAACGATTTGTTTCTAATTTTTATCCTTTCCCGTCTTTCCTGCCTTTCCTTTTAACACTAGGCAGCGGGGCCATTCGCTTCACTATTCAATTATATTATATATGTTGGAGCTGCCATTAAAATCATTACATCTTAAATTAAAGTGTAAAATATTGTTGAAAAATTTTCTATTATGTCAAAAACTCTCGTCCAAATCTTAAGGGGGTGTCGCACTATACTAATACTGTTTTATCGGCGGAACATGTAAAAGTAATTAATATAAATAAAGGATAATGATTTACGCCTTGAACAAATTCAGTTGCCCTGCGTAATGGTATAATACATCATTCTACAAAGTTTCGAGGCAAGAAGACGACGACACCTTTGTTTATTTTTGGAACGAAATTTGGTTAATTTTCGTTCATTTTCGTTCCAAAAATAAACAAAGGTGTCGTCGTTTTTTTTGTCTCAAAACTTCGTAGAACGATGTATTAGAGGATTACGCAGGGCAAGTGAATTCGTTTAAGGGAAAGCCTTACCTAACTGCAGATTTCTGCACTTGATTTTTCAAATTTCTCAACCAATTTTCATATTATCAAAATTATTGAAGCACACGCACAATCCATATAATTCAAAGAATGTGCGTCAGTTTCAATATAAGCAAAAATATGTAAATTGAGATAGATATTTGAAAAATCAATAAATGTCGGTAAGCATGTACAGACTATACAAGTAAGGCATCCCCTTAAGACACAAATCATTCTCCTTTTATTTATATTAATTATTTTGACATGTTTCGTCGATAAAACAGGGTTAGTGCTAAAGTGGGACTATTACACCACCTTAACGTTAATTACAGAAATATTATGAGTCCAAGAGCGAAAAAGAATGATTTCCCATAAAAGCCCGTGTTGAACCGAAAAAAAATGAAAACATTAATTTCTCGTTTCAGAACCAATGCAGCTTTTCAAAATTTTAACTGAAGCTGTTTTATACACTAATCTACCTATTTTCAAAGTTTCATCAAATTCTTAGCGTTATTTTATTAAACCTACAACCTCCTTATAGTAGTTCTTACTGTTATAAAATTATTGTTCAGATTTGGGAGAACTTTTTGTATACTGGTTGATTTTAGCCTAAAACTTACTCACTAGGAAACTATCAGAGATTCGGATCACGAATTCGGCTGAAACATTAAGATATGTTTTTGGACGTAGAAACATGAAGAAGGCTGCAATATTAGATCCGAACGCTCCAAAAAACTCAAGTTATAGACATTTTTTGCTTTATTTGGAAAAAATCTTAAAAAAAAAAGCCTCTTCTCAAAACAGTAACCATTTACTCTAGTAAAGTCTTAAAAACTATTTCAAGTAGAGAAAATAAAAATAGAGAAAATGATCTTTAATGTGCTTTTTTCGGAATTGAAAAATATTGATTCGTTACAAAGTTATGAAAGTTTAAAATTGAGCAACGAAAATGCACCAAAATATGCATGAATTTCGATAGCGAATTTTAGGCATTTAATAGTGCATTTTCATTGCTCAAATTTAAACTTTCATAACTTTGGAACGAATCAATATTTTTCAAGTAAATGGTTACTGCTTTGAGAAGAAACTTTTTTAAAAGATTTTTTTCAAATAAAGCAAAAAATTTCCATAATTTGAGTTTTTTTGGAGCGTTAGGGACTAACATTACAGCTTTCTTCATGTTTCTACGTCCAAAAACATATCCTAACGTTTCAGGCGAATCCGTGATCTGGATCACTGACAGTCTCCTGGTCAGTTAAATTTTTGTGAAACTAAAGGGCCCGTGAGAAAAGTTATTAACGTTTTTAAATCTACAAGTTGAACATGGTGTTTTACGGGGAATAAAAAACATTTGCGTATATTACGACATTTACCGTTCAGTTTTTGTCTAAAATTTTTGTTGCAAAAGATAAAGGTTTAACGAACATTTATTGGGTTTCAAAAATGTCATTGAGGACTTTAAAGTAAAAAGATTAATTTATGGAAAACAAAAAAAAAAAGATACACTTAACCTCAAAAACAAAGTCAAATCAGCCTCTTTTTATTAACAATTGTGATGATTAGAACTGTTTTATTTCAATGTATCATCGTTATTGACTATTAGTTTACTTATCTAATAGTTTAAATAAACTTTAACTCATTAACAAATAAGAAATGTAAAGTATATACATTATGACTAGTGCAGTACCCTGAGTACCACCTTAAGGCATTAAAATCCTCTTTCAACTACACGAATAAACAAATTACTGTTTCTGTACTTACTGCAACGGCTCCCGATGCCTCCTCGCCTTCTTATCCCTCACATAATACGCCAGCACGAGCACGCAAATCGCCGCTATGAACGCGCAGGCGCAGCCAACAGCCGCGTAAAAGACACTTCCACCGCTGGTCTCGCCGGACGCGGCGACGGACACTTCACCAGGTCCCTGAAAATTGCTCCTATCCTTGAGGCAGATCTTCTTGCGCTTGAACTCGAGGCTCGTTGTGTTTCGCCGGGTCAGCGAGACGTTGATACGCAGCGTCAGGTCGATCTCCGCGTCGTAGGGTCCGCAGTGTAGGGACACCGCCCAGGTTTGCAAGCCGCCTACGGGGATGTCGCCCGTCTCGGAGATGTTCAGGGCGCTCGTGAGGGCCGACGGATTGCTGATATCCACGGCGACGGCGTAGGGCAGCTAGAAGAAGAAGAGAAGGTGGGTTAGGTAAAATGTTTCGATGCGATAATGGTTAAAGAAGTATTGTTTACTTCGGTTAATAGAGGGTGCGAATTTTGAAAATATAGTATTATCGTAATACAAGTGTACAATTATATCTTTCCATTAGATTATAGATTTCGATAGAATCAATCGAAGGTTTAAGAACTACACTGCAGCTATACACTACGTATAAGCAAGTTTTTTCAACTTATATTATTCAGCTGGAGCAAAGTTTGGAATCCTACTTTGTTGTTTGAAATTAGTTTTAGACTCTACCTCGTATATCACTCAAAGGATAATTTATATCCGCCATATACCCTGCAGTCGACGGCTACTTTTTCTCTACTTTGCATCCTCCGCGCAGCCAACAACTCTCGCTTTATAAAATCTCAACAAATTTCGCAAATAACGATCGAATCTCATATTTATTCCCAACGGTCATATTTTTCACCCGCGCGCGCGCGCACAAGGAATCTGTCAAGGTTTATTCACTTCGAAACACATTTCAAAGCCCCGACGTTCCTTGCAACAGCGCGGAGAAAACATAAAACCCAACGATTCCCCGTACTAAATTCCATAAATTGAATATTCCGCTCAGCGATTCCCTCCACCCGAGCAGCAGCGACAAAAGAAGCATCGCGCCCCGGAAACTCCGCGGCTAAAAAGCCCGATCTGCATCCTCTCTCTCAACTTTACAACGTTCTCCACTACCTTTCGCAAAAACGCTAAAAACAAAGCCTCCTCTCGCAACAGGAACAAAGCGAAGATATATTGCGAACGTTGCTCTCGCTTCAAGATCAAATAATGGGAATTCAATTCGCCCATCCTAGATCGTCCGACCGTGTGCTGCTACTGCCCCGCAGCGAATAGAGGAGAGGGGAAGGGGGGAAAAAAGGAGCAAAATCTCCGCTAATCGTAAATCTGCGGCTCGTTATGATCGGCCCCACGAGCGTTTCCCGGAAAGCGATTTTCGCTCGGACACACGCGGAAGGCGAAAAAGTCCAGGCAGCGAGAGAGAGAGAGAGAGAGTAAAAAAGGAAAAGGAGGGAAGGGCGGAGCCGCGAGCGATCGCGAACGAGCTGTCGAACGTTTGAGAAGATGTACGGAGGTAGAGAAGTGAGGAGAGAAGAGAAGGAGAGCGTACGGTAGTAGTCCGTGTCAAAAGTGAGTAACAAGGTGCGCGCAAGCATGAGGGAGAGATCGAGAGAGAGAAAGGAGCGGTGATTTATTTGGCGTGTCTCGGCAAGGTGGATGGATTTCTTTTTTTTTTTGCTTTCATCGCCCTCTCCTCATCGTTCTTATATTTACCTGTCCGATATATAGGTAGCTGTGTATATATGTTGGGTAAGTTACACAATGGACTTGTTTTACGATTGACATTTTGAAAGTTGTGTAGTGTGTTGAAAAAATTTATTTAAAAATAAAATAATGGAAGAGAAAAAGTCACTATTTTATATCCATAGTATAAATCTTGTCGACGCATAATTATAATTTCACGATTTATTATAAAACGTTGGTGTGATTGATTTATGAATAGTCATCTAACGTAATAGTCATATACAACGAATATAATTTCGCCGTTTATTGCTAATATTTCTTTGAACAAATCTCACCATCATCACATATACACGATC
Source organism: Torymus aiolomorphi (assembly GCA_036365515.1). NCBI lineage: Eukaryota > Metazoa > Arthropoda > Insecta > Hymenoptera > Torymidae > Torymus > Torymus aiolomorphi. The sequence goes on from CM070873.1 coordinate 56,062,091, forward strand.
TATAATGCCTCCCGTCATAAAAATCCCCCACCACCGCTCCTCTAAAAACTACACTTTCCCCACACAGCGCGCGCGCGCGACCGTAAAACCACACTACAGCACCTCTCCAACCGCAACCGATCATAATCGAACCCTTCACTCCTCTCCTCTACACCTATATACACACACACACGTGCGCGCGTGAAGCATCGATAACGCGCTTCTCTCTTCCTCCTCTCGCGCAAAACTCGGCCGTATAAGTGTCTACGAGTCTTCCTCCGCGCGTTTAACGAGTTCGCGGAAGATCAATGAGGCCTTTCATCGCGTGTTCTCTCGGCGCGTAAAACTCGCTATCTCTCGCGCGCTCCGTTTCTCCTTTCGGAGCTTATACCGGGAGCCGATGCTTCTCTATCGAGAGCGCGAGGTTGAGAGATAGTAGTGCGGTAATGATGGTTAAGAAGATTGAAGAGAGAAGTTCGCAAAGGAGGCAGAAAATCGATCCTATAAAACGGCGTTGAACCGATTTTAAACAATTTCCCGTCACCGTCACCAGCATAAGCTCTGTCGGAAAGTAAAAACGCCGAATAATATCGTCAAGTGCAACAACGGCTGGCCAACTGAAATGACGTTTTTACCGACCGCGGCAATGTTACACCACCGCCGCGCTAATTAATGCAAAAACGCTGTAAGCCGCGCGTCAGCGAACAATGCCAATCTTCATTCAGCCATCGTCCCGTCCCCCATTCATCCCGGATCGATTCACCATTACCCCGAAAATAGAATTCAACGCGCGACTCAGTGTAACCACACTTGTGTGTGTGTGCAGTAGCAGGAAAAAAACCGTCCGTTGAATAAATCAGAGGTGCCGCAATTTGTCGCGCGTAACGCACGCGCCGCGCTGTTGCTTAAAAGGTCGCGCGCGCGGAGTGACGGACGGCGGGCCGGTGCGGTCTTTGACGGACAGTGGGAGAGGAGTGACGGACGGTCTCTCGATCCTGTCGCCCGATTCCCTTAGAGGAGAGAGTCGGGGGATATAAGAGAAAAGTCGCCCGACCACTTTGTCCGTGAGCGATTGACTTCATTCTTCCTTCTCTTCCTCCCTTTCGTATATATAGGAGAAGAGTTTTTTCTCGCGAGAGAGAGACGAGTCAATTCGACGGTTTAACCTCGGCGCTGCGTTTTTTCAGGCAGGCATATAGGTATGGCTGAATATGCGCTTTTTGCAGCGTGGACGAAGCCACGAGTGGCTTTTGTTAGTCGCGAGGGTGTTTGCGTATGTATGGGGCCGGAGATAAGGACTATTGGCTGCGCAGATTAGCATATTTATGCGGAAAGTCGCGCGCGACATTAGCATGTTAAGTGTGCTCGCACGCGCGTATAGTGTGATTGTATCGAGAGAAGCAGAGAGACGGCGATGGCTTGTAATTTGTTCGTCGAAGGGGGTAAGAAGAGGCTGCGACGTCCCGTTCGGGGAGACGGCGATGAAAGGCATGCGTACGTGTGTATGCGTAAGCAGCGCGCTCGGAAAAACTGGTTCTCATGTATGCTGATTTTGAAGTAGTTCTTGCGGCCGGCGCGCGCGAGTGTCGATTTAAATGCGTGTAACATAGTATGGCGCGATGATAAAAACAAAAGTCGCGGGGATTGTGGTTCGATATATATTTGGTGAGGTGAGGTTGCTATACAAGCGGTACCTAATGCTTATGTTTTGTCTTTATTCTCAGAATAAAAGTTTGTCTTTAAAGTTCAATTATTTATACTCTCTCTCTCTCTCTCTCTCTCTCTCTCTCTCTCTCTGAGCGTAATCCCTTCCTACATCCACGGATAAAATTCTCCCTGACTTAATTCACAACCAATTTCCGTTCTAATTTATACACTCTATTCACAGCGCCTGCGCCCCCAGCACTTACCCATTCCACGCGTCCAGCCACCCAGCGCTCACTCTTCCAGCACTTATACACACACACACACACACACACACACACACACATACATACCTCCCTCTCGATAAAACTACTATACTCCCTCGTCCGAACCTCGTTACGCTAAAAAGAAAGCGCATGATGCACTCCATTTTCCGCGTACACACAAAAGCTCTGTGCACACACAACTACCTCCGAAAAAAAAACGACGACTAGGAAGAAGAAGCTTACTGCTGGGCCGGAGAGATCTCATGAATAAGACAGGCAAATAATCGAGCGCTCGCTCGCGCGCGTTTACGAGCGTGAAATCTCTCTCACTCTCCCCACCTACCCGTCGACGAGGCCAAATTGGAACGTCATTCCAGAAGAAGAAGAAGAAGAAGAAGAAAGAGAGAGAGAGAGAGAGAGAGAAACAGAGAGAGAGAAAGAGAGAGAGACAGAGAGAAAGAGAGAGAGAGAGAGAGAGAGAGAGAGAGAGAGAGAGAGAGAGAGTACACAGCACACGCGAGACGAGATGAGCGCGCCGACTCTCGCTCGCGCCATTGATTTTCGATATTTTATTTTCGCGCGCGGGGAGGGACGGGTGCATATGTTGTTTTTCGTCGAAGGCGCGGAAAGGGGGGTATTTGCATTGCTTAGCATGTAAGAGAGCCCGCGCGGTTCGTTACGCTAACAAACTTAGCTTGTTGATGCGTCGTTTCTTCGTCTTTTTTTGGGAGAGGGAAGGGTATATGTACACGCGAGGAGCACGTGGGAACAATGTTGCGCGAGCGGGAGATTAGCATAGGCGTAATTCATAACAGGACGCGAGCACACTTTGTCGTAACTGTGTATATATATATATATATATATTCCAGCGCGGTAGTGCAGCAATTATTTTGCAAAGAGGAAGGCGTTTTTTAGTCCGCGGCTGGTTAGTTCGGGGCCGTAATGAGTGACTTGAGGATGGCGAATTTGTTGTGTGTGTGCTTTTCCGAGAGTGTAATTCGTTAGTTGGGTATTTACTTTTCTTTTAAGAAGATATGTAAACATTAATTATTGTTTAGGCGGTCGTGCGGTTGCTTGGTTGCGTCAATTATGAAAATTACGGCGGCTATTTTATGTGGCGCGGCTGTTTGAAAATTAGGAATAAATCTAGATATCGTTACAACATTAAAAATCGTGAAATTAATTCTCATTCCTCACATCGACAACGCTATATTTTCTTCCAACCATAAAAAAAAATTCTCAAACGCCTCTTTTTAACACCTCGCGAAAACGTGCGAACTACCCCGGCATTTCTCTCTCTATATATGGGAGCGTCCAGCAGAAACGGGTCACCGAGCGCGCGCGGTGCCTTTTTCCGCGTAAAAGGCGCTCTGTTTAACTTGTTCATAATCGTATGCTGTGTCTTTGAAAAAAAAACTAAGGATCTATATCGATAGATTTTATCCTGCTCTTTCCAATGGTGCCATTGTTTTTATTGCGAAACGCTTTCTTCCGGACGAAAACTCGAGTTGAATATTGAAAGCCATTTTTCTCAAAGTATATCATGTTTTTTTTTCAAAATAAACTACACCATTGGAAAGTACAACTCTTAAGCTTCAAAACCCTATCTTAGAGAAGTTGGAGAAATAAAGGGTTTAAAAGTAACAACATGAAAAAGACAGCGCCGAGGGTCCGCGCGAGCCCCTCGCGCCCGTGCGTACGGCACGTTTAAGTGCACGCTCTATTCAATTCGCTAATAATCGTGTACCAAGTCTCTGAAAAAAGAACTAAGGACATATATCGATAGATTTTTTCCTGCTCTTTCCAATGGTGCTATATATGACCACCGGAAAATGCATAGGCCACTCCGACTATATACGATGATCCTCCTCGTCTCGAGCGCGCGCGCGCGTGTAAACAATACTTCAAACAAATGGCGCGAGAAAAGAGAGAGAGAGACGAGCCCAGAGTGCGAGAGAGGGCCGTTGAAACTTACCGGCCTGCCGGCGAGATTTTCCCACGTGAAGTGCAGCTTGTGAACCTGCGCGGGCACCGGCACCACGAACTTTATCGCGTACTCGTTGATCACGCCTTCTCGCACGTAAAACAGCTCGGCCCGCAGTCCTGGAAAAAAAGAATAAGAAATGGCGCAGGTTAGTTTATTGTTATACAAATATATATATATATATAGTTTGTGAAAATTTCGAAGATATACATGGTATATTTGGGATTTTTTTTATTGAGAAAATTTGATAAGATGCTACGTTAACTTCGGCTCAGTTTTATGAAAATGATACGGGTATGGAAATTCAGGAAAAGAACAATTATTCTATTAACGAATGAAATTTGTACTCAATTCAAGAATAACTATCAACAGTAGAGATTTAAAAAAAAAAAAAACAAAATTAAGTAAATAATAATAAATAAATGAGGACTGATATCACGCGCGTGTAATAAAAAAAATTAAGTTGAGTTCAGCACGTGTCTATTACGCGAAATTCCCGGGGTACTCTTGTCCTCGTCCTGTGACACCGAATCAGGGTTCAGCAAGAGTCACTTCCTTTTTGCCCTTACTCGGAACGATTGTCCGCACTGAGCGAGGCATCGGACGCTTCTTTTGCCGTGCGGCGTAGTCGCCTTCAGCGGAAGAGTGAACCGTTGCGTCCCTGAAGAGAGTCTGCCATGCTCTGCTCGAGGAGCAAAAGGTCTCTCTTCCTTGCGAGAGGCGGCGCGAGTGTCTGGCCCAAAAAGGCTATCGGAGAGCAGGTGAGAGCGCTCTCAAATCTTTTTGAAGGCGAGTTTTCCGCGGCCCTGATTGGCTACCGCTCGCGGGCAGCGGCACAAAATAAAAAAACAACTAACGGGTTTAAAGTATTTTGGAGCGTATTTTCCCCCTTTCCCTCGCCTGGTCTGCGAAAAAAAGAGGAAAAAAAGGCGGGGCCCACTTGACTCGACCGCGGCGCGAAGCTTCCCAGAAGCTCTCGAAATGAACCGTCGGCCCGCACTTCTGAGGAAAAAGTCGGCCGGGTAAAATTTTCGTTTATTTTTCCTTTTCTTTTTTTTAATTTGCTTGACTGACGCGCAATTATTAGCGGACGTCAGATGAAAGATTACAGTTTCTTGATCGAATGAGGGTATTATTACTTCTGTTCAATGTAACCAGAAAATTTTCGTTAAAAAATTTTGCTTAAAAGCTTAATGGTGTTATTTTAGTAAATATTATCTATCATTTTTTGTTATTTATATTTTGTTATATTTTATTGCTTTAAGAAACGGGGTACCACATACAAATAGGACATTACAGTTTAACTGTAACCTTAAAAATATAAAGTATCGATTCTTAAAAATAAACGTCGTTACAAAAATTCCGCTTCCACAAAACCAACTCAAACAATTTTCCCTAAAGGTCCTCTCACCCGCAACCCTCTAAAATCCCATAACCCAGCTCTCACTCCGCTGCAGTCACCGCACAGGTGCTAAAATCCGGTTTCCCAATAAAATTTTTCCACGCGAGAGAGCGCGTCTCTCTTCCCATCAATCCACTGCCGCGCGAAAAACCCTAATATCCCGGCAGCGCTGCGCGCGCGAAAATTTCGACAATCCCGGTATATAAACTGCATTTCGCCGCCGCCGCCGCGTAATGGCCCATTCCCGCCGGCTGCGTACCCGTTGAAATCGAATATCGATCGGCTAACTACCGTCGCTTCGTGCACTTATATTTCCATTTGCCGGATGGAATCCTTGCCAGCGGCAGCGGCGCAGGCGCGTCAGAGAGTTAATGCGCGGCAGGATGGGGGTGACGAGGGAGGTGTCGGCGGGTGGCTGTCTTATTTGAAGCGAGTGATTTTTGCACTTGATGGATTGCCATTTGCCGGTGAGATGAGATTTTCAGAGCCGAGTGACACGTGTGTATGTGGGGGTTACGCGGGTCGTTTTACGGTGTCTTGGAAATGGATATTTTTGGAGTTAGGAGAGCTGAATTAGTTTTTAATGCAGAATAGAAAATTATGATAATTTTACTGTAAGAACCTTGGTAGAAATCGTCCATTTTTCTCCCATTTGTGAAACGATTTTTCTCCCATTTTCTAGTCATTTTCTAGCGATTTCGGTCAACTCGCCATTAAATGGCTAGAAAATGGGAGAAAAATGGACGATTTCCAGCAGGGAAGTGTTACGAGAATTTGCATAACGCCAATATCTTCCCACACGCGAATACAATTACGTTAATCCAAGACAACATCGTAAACCACGGTATATCCTTAAACCTCGGAGTTCTAAATTTAAATTTACTCGGGACAACTATCCACTCTCTCCGAGTTCTATACAAGACACTATATAAATAAGACGTTTATTCCCGGTCTATATACTAAACGCAGCAGTCGATACACACATCCACTCCTTTTTCCACCTATTGCACAAACGCGCACTTCCAGCATCATTTGTACCCATTCTCTCCCCGCGCGACTTTTCCCGCCACAATAGCGCCCAATCACCCGGCAAACATTCCGAAACTCTCCGCTTGAATCCGCCATTACCCGCGCACAATACGCGCATCGTCCATCATGTACACACCCACGCGCGCGCCGTTCGGCTTTCGCGAATAAAGTAGCTGCGGCGAGTCGTGGTATAGCGGAGGCGACAATATAACCCCCGTCCCGTACCCGTGACTCACACGCAGAGACGAGGTGAGGCGCGAGCAGATGGCTATCTCGGCCGCTCGTTAATTTGCGTCCCGTTTTATTAAGAGAGGGAGAGACTTTTAATGCGCGACTGTAAATCCGTACCGGTTCGCGCGCGCGCGCGCGTGCTTTATGAAGTTCGGCCGTTCGGATGCGGGCTGTCGAGAGGAACGAGGAAGAAGAAGGAGGAGGAGGAGAAGGACTGTGTGTTTTATGTACTGGACGCGAGAGCCGATCCGTTTGATAACCGTCGTAAGGGCATATATACACACACACACACACACACACACACACACACACACACACACACACACACACACACACAAGCGAGAGAGAGTGCGAGATTTTATTATGAGGGAAGGTTGTTTATGCGTTCTCGGAACCGGGGATTTTGAAGAAAAGTCTCTCCTGTAAGGAGGATTTATCGCGCCGCGATATGCTGTTGTATAGTAGCGGTCAGCGCGCGGGGTCAATAAAGGAGCACAGCCGGGGGGTTTCGAGAAGGGGTTATGTATCGGGATATTGATGGCCCGCTTTATTGACGCGCTCGCAAGCCGATTTTTTGGCGAGGCGAAAAATAGCTACCGGGAATTATTGGATTTCTTTTATAAGAGTTTTACTAGGGGAATATTCAAAGTGGCGAGACGTTTCTGAGAGAAGATTCTTCGGAGTTATTTGTGAATCCACGGATTAGACGTCTCATTCGGCGTAAAAAATTTATAACAAAGTTGATCGCAGCTCAAGTCAATAATCAATTTTTAACAGCATTATCTTAAATCTTGAAACCTTCGATTAATCATGCCTGCGCTCCGAATGCAAAATATATATACGATTTAATTTGATTTAAATCCCCCGCGCCACAATCCACTTTATCATTCGGCCTTGCGCAATCCTATTATCGCCTCTCTCTCTCTCCGCACTTCCCCATAAATATTCATCGGCTGCTCATCCCACATTCCGCGAAAAAGAGTCTCTCCTCTCCACATCCCCTTTTACTCTCATCATCATCAGCATCATCGTCAGCATCCAGGACACAGCATTCAACTACTACCCGCGCGGGTGTTAAAAACGCCAACCGACCGATCGCTCGATTGTTGCCGAGTAGCGGCGGCGGCGCGTCAAAGACGCATGCGATGTGCATCCCATTGTCTCGGCGCGGTGCAACATGCGCCGCGCACGTGCGCACAAAAGAAAGTCGAGAGAGCAGCAGCCGCGCGTCTATCGAGAATGGAGGGCATCGATCGATGTGGCGCGTGACCCAAAACGTGACTTTTCGTGTATGTGTGTGATGATGACGTTGGGTGGGTTAATTCTGGATTGGAAAATACCGAGTGCGCGAAGAGTTGTTGTTAATGAGGGAGGTAAATATAGGGGGATGTGTAATTGGAGCTGTTTTCGGGAATACGGGGGGGGGGGGGGGGGGCACCTGACCCATTTTTGCTGCGGATTGTTTCCGTTTCGGATTTCGCGGAGAAATCGACCGGGTGATGTGTATTTTGGATTTGGCCGCCGGTATTTGCACAGGTCTTTTGTTTGCAGTTGAACAGGGAATGTGGTTAGCGAGAATACAATATGTATCTTGGATATATTTTCTAAATATATGCTTTACACCACAGCATTAATCCTTAATACCGCATACACAATAAATTTCATCTTTCTTATTGATACCAACCACACCGATTTCTGTGCAAGCCTTAACACATTCTTTTTATTATCCGAAACTTTTTTTTGCAGATTAAAATCAACGCAGCACGATTTCGCAATATCATAAAACCCCGGCAAATTTACAATCATAATCCGCCCTTTCACGCGAACAACCAACAATCTCCTTCTCCCTCAAAAAGAAGAAAACAAAAATTGTAAATCCCTATACCACCAGACCGCGCGATACCCAATCGCAAAACAAACATCAGAGCGCCACACACGGATGCTCACGTGTGTGCACCTCGTCGTCGGCGTAGTCGATCGACGATAGCTCCAATAAAAAATCGAACCTCAAGCGAGCGATGCCCGATAAGATATGACGAATTCGCCGGAACGCGAGCGCCGAGCTTCCCCCCGCGGCGCACGCGCGAGCCGGGTAAACAAATACGAACGCGCGATCGTGAATAAGCGCTGAATCGTATTATTTCACCGGGAGGGGAAGTGAGGTAGAGATACGGTACAGTGCGGTATTGCTGGAGTTCGCAACGACAACGACGATGTCGCGGCGTAGTTCCGTGCAGCGATAGCAAAGTTGAATATGTGGTGGTGAGTTCTTTTAGGAAAGGATTTTTTAAGAGGAAAGTGCAGTGTCTGGATTTATGCTGGTTGTATAGTGGATCCATATATAATACGAGACTGCTTTACGGATATAGATTTTTATTTCTTTCGCGAAAGTCTTCAAGCTTTATATCCATGACTGAAAAGCAGCTCTATTCTTTTATATTATAAAAGACATTAATAATGTTTATAGGTGTGATATAAAGTCACAAAAGTCAATTTCAACTCTTCCAACTACTTTTCCATTCTACGAAAAAAAAGTAACGAACCTATTCAATAATTACAATCACGAAAACCTTACACACACACACACGCGCGCGCGCGCGCACACAACCACACTTCTTCCTTCTATTCTCTCGCAAAAATACAAGCACCGTTCCACCCGCACTCTCCGCTTACACTTTCTCCTTCTCTCACTCTCCCACCGTTCCCCCTCCTCCTCCCTCCTCCTCGTGCACACAGACACGCAACGTCGCGCGGCGTTCGGTAGCCGATGCTGCCGCCGTCTGTGTGTATAAATCCTGGCATTGTGCGCGCTCGCAGGCGAGATACCGCACAAAAAGGGCCTCGCACTCGCGCCGTGTTGCTCGCCCTCGGGCGAACGCAGATAGCGCGCGCCAGCGAGGAAATTTCGTGCTCCGAAGCGGAGAGAGGGAGAGAGAGAATAGTCGTGCGCTTCGCTTTATCTCCGTCCTATCTTCCTCCTGCCGCGCCGCGGTCTCCCTCCCCTTTCTCTCTCTCTCTCCCCGCTCCGCATCTGATAGGCCGCTCTCGCGCGGCTAACAAGGCACGAGTGAATTTTTAAGTCACCGGAAGACAATGCGCAAGCGAGCGAGCGCAGCTTCTTCGTTCGTGTATTTGCCGAAGGAGGGATGGAGGGAAAGAGAGGATCGGACGGTGGTTATTCTCTCTCTCTCTCTCTCTCGCTCCGGCCTTTACCGGTTTTCTGCATCAGATATCCCGTAGCCACGACCCCGCGCGCGCACACGCGAGCTAAGCTCTCTGGCCTCTTGGGCTTCTTCGTTTCTCTCTCTCTCCCTCTCTTTCCTTAGCCTTCTGCTGTTGCTGCTGTTGCTGCTGCTTTGGATTTTATATATATAGTTATGTACTTTGTTCTCCGGCGTTCGCGCCCCCCTTTTATTCCCGGACGATTCTCTCTCGCTCTTTCCCTTTCTTCCTGCCTTCGCGATTTTGGTTGCGGGAGAGGAAAGAGAGAGAACGAGAGGAGAGAGTTCGTGGGTGCCCTCTGTCCCCTCCGGTCGTGATGTCGTTAAAAAGAGTTGAATCGAGTCGCCTCTTTTACAAGATTTGTTTACTGCCAGTAAAATATGCCGAACGTTTATGCCACTTAAATATTTTCAATTTTACGTTTTAGTTTGCGTTGTATAATCGCAGAACTGAATGTTTACGACATTATTTTATAACAAAACAAGCCTGAGGATAAAGATTCTTTAAAATAATTCCACACGAAACGTAGCATATTATACACTTAAATTGAAGATCACTCCGACAACTTGAAGACATTGACATTGTTCCTCTTCTAAATTCTTATCACTGCATCGCTAACCCGCAATTAACAGCCGTGCAGCCAGCGTGTTCACTAATTCACAGAACACACGGATCCCCTCAACGCAATTACGCCATCCATCCCTTAACTAACCCCGCGCAGTAGCTCTCTTCCAACTAACGACCGTCCGACAACGACTGTCCACCTGTGCCCATCTCATTTCAGCCATAGGATAGCTGCAGCAGCAGCAGGCCACCCGGACCGTGAAATCCGCGACCAATTAATTATCAGAAGCATTTATGGCACACTATCCTCATTCCCCTCTATACCCCGAACCTTCTTCTCTACGACTCTTGTCTCTCTCTCTCTCTCCTCCCGGAACAAAAAGAACAGCAAAGTCCACTCGCTCACGACCCGACACGGAACACAACCTCGACCCCTGCCTGCCTGCACATCCGCGTGCGCGCTAGATCCGGCCCGGAGATAGTCCGCAATTAACAGCACCCGATGCCCGCCACCGATATATAGTCCCTCATGTATACGCTCATTCGTTCCTTCGTTAGGCCCCTCTCTCTCCCTCTCGTCGAAATATCGAGTCCTCGTCTCGTGTGCACAGTGCGTCGTGTCTCGGTGACGATGATTCCGCGAGGCGATGCTCTCGCGTGACGCGGAATAAAACATGAGGAGGCAAGAGAGGGAGAGATGGGCAAACAGAGAGAGACCACTCGTTAATTTAATTAGAGGGTATTAAAGGACTGAATGGAGGGATTAAGGAGATGCTGCCCCGAGTGCACAACGCCGAATTTGCATAGGGGCCAGATGTTGGTAAGTGGTGATTTTCGTGAGGTTGGGTGGAGAGAGAGAGAGAGAGAGAGAGAGATACAGAGAGAGAGAGAGAGAGAGAGAGAGAGAGAGAGAGAGAGAGACAGAGAGAGAGAGAGAGAGCGAGAGAGAGAGAGAGAGAGAGAGAGAGAGAGAGAGAGAGAGAGAGAGAGGTATTGATGTGTGGCGTGGATAAGTTTAGAGCGGTAAAGGGTATAAATTTTGTTCGATGGTATAAATGCAGATTAAGTTTTATGAATATTGAGGACGAGGTCGACGGCTTAATCCCGATGAGATCTGAGGTGCACTTACACTTACATACACTACTTGAACGGCAATTTGTTAATAAATCTTTAAATTGGTCACGGCAAGTCTTCCTGAAATAGCACAGATGTATTCGCGTCTCTTGGACCACATCGATGTGAATTATTATTGTATCAGATTTACCGAGTTACATAGTTTAAAAAGAGTGGCTGGGCTGGGTTATTAAATTTAACGCTGAATTCAATCGTCACCGCATATAACTTACTTCCATCAATTATTCCCGTACATTTCCCAATTACTCCGATATTGTTAGTTTAGGAAGGAATCGGAAATTTCAATATCCCTCGGCAGAATATGAATCCTTGCATCCTTCATATCCTTCGTTCAATTTTGAACCGTGTGTTAATCAATTCGTACGTTTCCACAATAGCTCTCCATACTTCAAAGGGCATGGTGTGGTTTGTGCACATAAGAATTATGCACATATTTATTGTGCACACTTTAGCATTGGTGTATATCTATATCTATGTGTATACTCCAATGCTAAAGTGTGCACAATAAATATGTGCATAATTCTTATGTGCACAAACCACACCATGCCCTTCAAAGCCTCTGCATTACACAAAACTCTCAACTCAAAACGAAACAGTACTACAACTACGCCTTGGAACAAAATATCACTACCATGCATCATCATCATCGTCGTCGTCATCCTTTGATCTGAGTCATCTCTCTTACAGCGAATATCTCGAGGCATCGCGAAGAGCGTCCCGAAGTATATATACAAACACACGCAGAGCCCGAAAACAACATACGCCCAAACACGCGCACACCCCCTCATATCTTGTATACAGCGGACAACAACCCCTCGCGTAATAAACGATGCACAAAGTTCTCTCCACCCCGTGTATACACACGGTGGCCTTCATAAGCTCGAGAGTCGACCAGATTACCATGCGAGTGGCTCGCTCGAGGAAAACAGCAGCAGTTAGTTTGAAGCGGCGCGGAGCCAGGGAAATTGCCGCCCTCGACACAAAGCCCGGGCGCCGCTGCTGCATCTCTCGAGACGGCATGAAAAACCCCACTACGTCTTTAATCAATCCGAAAACACGTAGTCCCTTTGATTCGCCCTTTCCTCCACGCACACATACGAGATTGCACCGCCTTTGATGTTTTTTTCGTAGCGCACCCCCTCGACGACGACACAACCCCCGCTTGCTCGCGGAATTTCTTTCAGTCGCACGTACACACACACACACATGGACAAAGAAAGCGCGCGTGCGCACTAGTATACACACATACACACACGCCCGCACCTTTGCTCGATCTAACAGCTTCTTGAGCCCCAGCGCTCTCGCGGCCCTTAGGCGCGTCGGCGGCCGCGCCGCTGGAGGACCCACTCGGGCGACTTCAAAGGCGCGCGCTCTCGCAAGGGAGCTTTTCCCGCGCGCGGACTTTGAACTTTGAGGCGCGCGCATGCGTGCGGAAAGGGAGCGCTTTGACGGGGTTTTTTTCGCTTTGAAAGGCATTAGGATGTGTTTTTTAACGGTAGTTAGCGCGGGTAGTGCGCTGGGATTTAGTTTTTTAATTATGAGGAATCGTCTGCGAGGTCTCGGCGTGAAAGAGGCGTTTGAAGGCTCTACGAGAGAAAGGACGGTGGTGCAGAGGAAAGGGTACACATATAGTGCACGTGGGTTTCTTTTTTTTTTTGCACAAAGTGAAAAATTTTAAAGGGAAAAAGCGAGTGCGCCGTGAATTGTAGATCAAAGCTCTGTGCGCACGTTTGGGGGGTGAGTTTTATATTTTATGGAGTTAGCGGTGGTGGGACTTTGAGGGAACATTTTTTTGGGTTGTGTTCCGTGGTTTTTAATTAAAAATTCGTTTTCGACACTCGCGAAAGTTAGCGAATCTTTTAAACGTTTTTCGTTGTGGCTGAAGTCGACGTTCAAAAGGTCACACCGGGGGTCCTTGATAAACGCTGTTTTTCCATCGCGTTTTTTATGGAACGGAAGTAAGTACACGACGGCGCTGTACGGCAATAATGAAATATCTTTAGCGATGACAGGGTTATGGCTATATGTACTCCTTGGGCGTCTATACAATAGGGTTTCCACTCGAAGACGGCCATTGAATTTCTACTTTATAGCGGCCATTATCAACGGTTTCCCTTTATTACTCCTTCATAATGCGCCTGCCAGGGTTAAATGGTCCTCCTCTCCGCCTCTGTATCTTTTCCAATAAAATGGAAACAAACTTTTATGAAAAAAAGTATCGCCCCATTCAGTCCCGCCTGCCGTCCACTTCGCGATAGTTAAATAAGTCGCCCGAAATATATATAAATTCGACCGCGCAAAACAAAATATCGAACATCGTCGGGCTCTCTGAAACTCTTTAATTAACGCTATCGCAAAACTGTCTACCTCGGGGGGAAAAGAAAAATCGAGAAACAAAGAATCCGTTCCGTGGCGCTGTGTAAGTATGTATCCACATTCTTTCTGAATGGATGGAAAGAGTCGTCGCACTCCAGACTCTCTCTCTCTCTCTCTCTCTCTCTCTCTCTCTCTCTCTCTCTCTCTCTCTCTCTCTCTCTCTCTCTCTTCTGGCATTTCAAACTCTCCGTCAAACGTAGACTCTCTCGACCGCACGCCACAGAAAGAAATCGTAACCGCCAGCGCTGCGCAGATGTATAGTATTATATATATACATAACCCCTTCCTCTAAACATTCTAGACAAGAGAGGGAATATAAAATATCGCCTTGTCTCGAGGCGTGAAACGCGACGAAATTTCGCGGGGTCCTGTCCCCCGCTGTCAAAATAAGCCATTGAGCCAGCCTGACGACGAGGACGACGACGAGGACGACTGTTCGAGCGCATGGCAGAAGAAGAAACACGAAATGTGTGTGGGGGGGGGGGTAAAGGAAAGGCTGAGAACGAGACAGACAGATGCAAATCGCCTGCTCAAAGCAGGGAGAGACGAATTAACCGGGACAGGCGCGAGAGAGAGAGAGAGAGAGAGAGAAAGAGAGAGAGAGAGAGAGAGAGAGAGAGAGAGAGAGAGAGAGGAGAGACTGAAAAGAGATTTCTCTCCACGAGGGACGACTGATGCGCGCTGGCATCGGAGATGAATTGGATTATAATTCGGTCGTGGATTTCGCAATTGTGTTCGGGACGTTATTCGAGTTTGTAATGGCTTTGGCTTTATGTAAATATTCCTAGCATTTCAGTTTGGGTTGGTATGAATGAGTATGGGTCTGAAGTTTGCATCGTTGGAATGCAACGAAATAATTTTTTACGATTGATTAAAATTATTAAACAATGAAAATTTTATCTAAACTTTGTTTAAAAGTTATTTTATACTATAAAACACTAAATCTACACGCAAAATTAATATTATTTAGTATAAACGTTAAATAAACTGGATTATTTTTTTTATTTTGTTGCACTCCAACGTTGAAAACTTCAGACCTATGAATGAGTTTGTTAATGTTTGTATACAAAATCTACGGTATATAGTTATATATCTTTATAAATTGTATTTAACATTTGATAAATTTATTTTGACAAATAATGTCTGCGTTCACTTTCTAATTCATCAAGAGGAATCGCGTGTCAATAATAATAATAGCAATGCCACTATACATCGACGAAAACAGTGTTCAAATTCACAATAACTCATTCGCGCGACCCTTTCATCAAGGTACGACCGTAGTTCTCAAAACCCCTCCCCCTTCGGCAGGTCAACGACCAAAATCATTAGATCTCACACCTCGGGCACGGTGCTGCAAAGCAAAAGCAAAGCACAATTAAAGGACAAGTTGAATGCTCTTACTCTCTTACGCGTGTACGCGCGGGCATACAATCCGCAAGAGAGAGAGAGAGAGCGCACACACGCACGAAGAAAGCGAGACGACGGGGAGAAGAAAAACCGGAGTGAATACCGGTCCCCCCGCGAGGTCTCGGCCTTTGGGTCAGAAATCCAACACCTTCGTATTTTTTATACACACGCGCGGCCCCCTCCGCACAAAAGACCAAGACGACGGCGTACAGATCCTCTCGCGAAGAACGCCGAGAGAGAAGGAGAAATATACACAATGCTACGCGCGAGCGTAGGGCTGCGCACACTTTATATTGGATTTACACGTACCGACGCCCCGCGACAATATAATGCGGCTTTCAGTGGGCCCGCGGGGTCCTGTCACGAAATTACGGGCGTCAATGGATGAAAGGGAGAGAGAGCGAGAGCGCGTGCGCGCTGAACCTGTCGAAAAATTTTTCGCAGCTCGATGATGCCCCGGTGAATTAAAAGGGGAGGGGGGTGGAGAGTGTTTGCATTGTGTGAGGTTCTTTGTTACGAGGGTGGGGTGTGTGCGTTTCGATTTCTTTTGTCGACCGGGTGTTGTTGCTGCGTTTTTTTAGGTTCGAGGTGAGATTGGTGGGATGGGGTGAGTGGGAGATCCGGGAAAATTATATGTTTTCTTTGGAGAATTGGCGAAGAAGGTTGTAGTGTAATGACTATGGTTTCTTTTATCAATTTTCATTGTGGGATATGAGCTCTTTTCAGTGATAAAAGAAGTCATTGACATACGTTCAGAGAAAAATCCTTCTAGCAGATACTAAAAAAAGACTTTCAGATTGGTATTTATTCTTACAGACAAACCCCATTGTCACGTTATTTATTAATACAAGAAAGCTAACGGATTCCCAACACACAAACCATCAGCACAGACACGCCCAATCACTCCTCTCCAAACACATCACCGTAGCCTCATTAAACCTCCCCTCCGCGTAAACCCAGAGCCCACATCGATATATACCGGCATTATTCGTTCAACGCAAAAATAAACCACGCGTATATATATATATATATATATATATATATAAGCACGCGCGCACGCGGGCTCCAACGAAAGGAAATGAAAGTCTTTCTCTCTCTCTGGCTCGCTGAATCGAACATGAAATTGCATCGGCGCTCGGCGGACCTCGAAATCGCCTCTCTCGCCAATCAACTGTACATTCCGAGCAAATTGAGCCGCCGGGGAGAGAAGTAGCTGCTACTGCAGCAGACGCCCTCCCACAAACAGACCGAGAAAGAGAAGGAGAGGGAGACTTTCCGGATTGAGAGGCTAAAATAATATTGTTCCCCGCGGTGGCTAGCTCATATAGCTACAGGGCTCGTTACTTGCTGTCTCTCTCTCTCTCTTTGTCTCTCGGACGGGAATGTATATTCCCAGTGCGGCTGCGCAGCGTTACGGGCCTCTCAGAGTGTAACAGTATAACGAAGAATGCCAATGGCGCGCGGTAGGTGTAGGAGTTTTTGCTAGGAAAACTATGCGATCTGCTAATCGTCGAGAGAGAGAGAGGAGAATTGTTTAGCAGAGCTGCTTTTCTCGTTTGTCTACCGGTTATTCGATTCATCGGCCAAAGCTTTCGAGTTTCTTGTGCACGAGGATAGAAGAAATGTGAAAAGCTTTATTATATACCGATTCCAAGAAAAGATAGCGGTGTTTGTTGACATAAATAGATATGATCGCATTGTCAAAGCTGGACTTTGCTGAGGAAACGAAGGTACAATGGCTCGTTCGTGTTCTTGCGTGGGAACATTTGTCAAATACTCGTATCTAATCGGATAAGACTGAATCTAGATCGTATACTATGTCAATTCAACGCCCACGTGGGAGAATTTACATGAATCTGTATGTAATCGTATCGAGTTACTCGTGTAGTCTCCAAAAATTACAAGTTGTACATTAGCCCATACATTTGATAAACCACAATAATCCCACACTTATATCCGACAATCCCCCAAATCCACCGACGAACCACCTCATCGCCTAACAATGTCCGATGAATGGTTATCGCTGGCCAGTCACCCACAAACCAGCAACGCTAATCACCCGCAGACGCGCGCGTAGGCCTTCTCCGATCGCTCAGAATCTCATTACCAGACGCAAAAATCCATTCGCTCTATCTCAATTGAAATCAAGCTCTCTCCCACTCCTCTTACATGCGCACGCGTGCACGCATACATAGCGTATACCCTCGAAACCCTCGCCGCGGTCTGCGGCTATATACCCACACACACGCGCGCCCTTGTCAGCCGTAATTTCCGTGTCCTCCTCTCGCGGAACACCGCAGCAGCGCGACGGACAGATGGATGGGCGCGTGTCGTCGTCCCCTCTCGTATACATATACATACACGAGCGCGCGCGCGCGACAGATGCGGCTGCCCTGATTGAGCCGTCGACATATGCGAGAGTGAGAGAGAGAACTGTACCGTAATAAGGATTAAGCCCGGAATTCGGGAACAGTAGTCGCGTTCTTTCTTGGCAGCCGTGGGGCGCTCCGGCTCTTTTTGTCGCGTTTCTCCTTGTCTGCGACGAATTTACGGGCTCTGCTTTTTCACTCTCGGAAGTTGAGAGAAGAGGAGAGAGAGGGATGAGACAAGGCAGAGAGGTAAGTGAGTTTTCGAGCGGTGATTAAGTGCTGGGGCTGGCTTTTTATTGGCTTTCAGATACAATTGGATTTTAAAGGGACGTAGTCGTAGGAGGCCGAGTAGTCGCGCTGAAAATTTGGCAATTTTTCAAGTCTAATTGTAGCGGTAGAATTGCAGTAACGTAGAGCCATAATTTTCCGGGTAGAGATTTTAAGAAACGTGAAGTTTTTATTTTATCCGTGATACACTGAGAAAAATAGTTAGCAAAATTTATTATAAGTGTATCAAAAATTACTATAATGTGTATCAGCGGCGAGACATACTTGCATTATGGCGAATTTTTATTCTAATAATAGAAATAATTAATATATTTCAGAATAATTTTTCTAACAGTTAATTATATTACATAGTAAATTTTCATTCTAGTAAATATTTCATCTGATCATAAGAAATTTTGCTACCCAACGTAGTAAAAATTGCCGCACCAGTTAGTACTTTCTACGCACGTCAAGGGGCATATGTGTCTGGGTGAGGTTATGTTCGTCCGACAATTTCCCTTTGCCTTGCTTTTAAGTAAATAAAACATCGAAAAATTCGATTCAATTATTTCATTGTTATATTATGCAAATGAACTACAAGCTATTGCGGGTATTATCATAGTTATTTATTACCATCAGATTATCATTGAAGTTCTCTCGTAACCGAAGGTAGTAAATATATCAGTTCCAAAATTTTGTACTCAAGAGTATCGTGTGGGTAAGTGGTTAACGCTTCCGATTACTGTGTCATGGGTTCGAATCCAGTCGACGTCGAAAAAAACAAAATTTTTATTTCTAAATTTATTTATTTTAAAATTAAATATGTCATTAAACTCGATATACATATATACCACGATAGTTCTGTAAATAAGAAATAATGAAATTGAAAATTAAATTTTTTTAAATTTGAGCTCGATCGGAAAAATTACTATGTTGGATAGCAAAAATTAATACAATTAAAGTGTCTCGACGTTGCTACAAAATATAGGGTAAATGTACCTAATACTACGGTACATTGATTTTTCTCACCTTTTTTCCACTGTTACTATTTATGTCTTGACTTTTAAATTTTGGGAAAAGGGTAAAATGATAAAATAGCATTTCATAAATATGTAAATAAGTATTGCAACCATTAAAAATAAATCTAACAATAAAATAATTAATAATCACGTAAAAGTCATTTTGTACGTTATTCTGCGGATGGATTTGGCGCTTGTTCCTATCACGGCGGGCCGCATGTCCCTATCACTGCGGGGTAATATGAAGGCGAGTAAATTAAAGGTTAGATTACTTGATTAAATCAATTGCTCCTTTTCACAGACACAACATACAGACGTACACTTGCAAATAATTGGTCCTTGGTTATAGGAAAACCATCTCTCGCACATTTGAAAATCCATTTAACTAAGTCACTCTCTTCCTTTTCTGTCAATATAGGTTGTGCTCTAGGTTTCTTCTCTGCATACTTGCCCTGAACACGTGCTCTAATCGTAGATGCTGGGACACCGTACGCGCGACTTGTTGATGCAATAGTTTTTCCTTCTCTTACAGCATTTACAGCGTCCTCCAAATTACTTTTAGAATAAATCATTCTTTTCTACTTTTTTTGCATTTCAGACTTTTTTTTTACCTTTGGCTTTACATCTAGCCATTTTCAATATAGGTACTCACTTCCTAGCACAGCAAAAACACGTATTGCCATCGCGAGCGCGAGCGTGACAACAAACTTTGGAGGTTAGGGAGACTAGGTGTAGCGCTGCCGTGATACGTACGCAAACTGTGTTCATTCTTCTTTGGTCCACAGAATAGCGCATATCCGCGATATTTAAGTAACTAATGCTGCGGCTCATTTATTTATAATTATAACGAAAAAAATTACCTTATCTAATGAAAATACGTTAAATTGAAGCCTTTAGTTGATGTGGAGGTAAAAAAAACTAAAGAATAAATACCTATATTATTGATTTTTTATGATTTAGCCGAGGACTCTTCGGTATCAAGATTGGTACGAAAATGGCTGTTTCAAAGCCTTTTTACACTGTCTCAATTTGACAATTTTTTTATTAATAAATAAATTAAAGGGAATGGCCAATAATTGATACAAATCGATACATTCTAATTATATCATACTAAAATAATTCTTTTCAAGTCGAAATATTATGTTTTGAAAGTATTATTCATCTGAACGAAAAATTCCGTAGTGAATGGGACATCCGGAGTGATAGGTATATTTACCCTAGTAATTTTTCTTA
This sequence comes from Torymus aiolomorphi, assembly GCA_036365515.1. Classification (NCBI taxonomy): domain Eukaryota; kingdom Metazoa; phylum Arthropoda; class Insecta; order Hymenoptera; family Torymidae; genus Torymus; species Torymus aiolomorphi. The sequence continues at coordinate 56,082,217 of CM070873.1, forward strand.
TGTTTATAATAAATTTTCCTACAACATTTTTCTCAGTGTATTAAAGTAAAACAAATAACGTGTTCTTGACTTTAATCGTGGTTATTTAAGGCAGAATATGTGTAGACAAACGGCTTCAATTATCAACAAAATCTCCAGCCGTAAACCGTAACAACGTTTTCATTTAATAAACTCGAGGCGGAATACCATACGGCCGCTAAACGACATCCACGAAGCGTCCCCTGAAAAAGCCACCGTAAACCGCGAAAATTCCCGTAATAAAGACGAGAGACGAGGCGACAAAAGCCTTCTCCTTCCCTCTTCTCTCCTTAAATCCCAAATTTATGCATACTCCGCAGCGTACATACACGCGAGCGCGCGCATGTTTTTTCTCCGCAACATTGTGCGCTGACGAGGTCTTTTCAGGTGCCGAGAGGGGAGAGGTTGCCCCGAACGAGTTTGCATTTGAAATTCCGCTTCCGCCGAGAGCGCGCGCGCATCAAAACGATTTGCCCTTTTTGCTCGCTTTTTACGATATGGCTATTGTCCTCGATATGGGGCTCTCATTCAGAGGTAGGTGCGAGAAAGAGAACGCGCGAGCGCGACAGTTTTAATGCATTTCGGGGTATTATTTAGCGCTGACGCGGGTCATATCCGAGGGTAAAAGGCGAGGATACGAGGGAAGAGTAGAAGAGAGAGTGGGTAAATGCGGAGTCATGAATTTTCATTTTATTATTATATAACCTATACGTTCGGGATGATGCGCGGATTTGCTGGAGTTTGAATTCCAGTGACAATGATGTTTCAATTTAGCATAATATGTATATGAAAAATGAATGGATTTTTCTGGATTGTTGAAATACAATGAATTTCCTCCTATAATTGACGTACAATTCCCAAAAGATTACTTCACGAGCCAACACAAGTTATTCAAATATCTATATATACGAAAACAAAAGAATTTTCTCATTGTAATATCCTTCGAAACTTACCGGCTGCATTTTCCCAAACGAACAATAAGGCCGCGCATTCGAACCTGCCAATTAGGCACCTCCAATTCTTTCAACCGTCTGCAAAAAGCCAAATCGCATCGTTCACACAAATTCCTGTACAACCCGAAACCAGTGACTCTCTCTCTCCACCCACGAACGCCTTCGCATTTCCTATACATGCAGGAGACCAGATTATACGAGGGTCTCGTACCTCAAAAGGCGCTTCCCCTTCTTCTTCTACCCACGGCCGTACAAACACGTTGCGCAGGTAACAAAAAGCAGCGCGCGCCACCCGGGCAGCATACACACACACGGGCTCATTGTGAGGACCCCGGTGACGTCCTTGGGGGGATCGACTCATTTTTGGCGACCCGCCGTCGAGCTACCGTCGCGCGCTACCGATTTTTCAGGTTTTTGGGGGGGAGCTCTCCTGATGCGTGGATGGCTTTTCATGGGGTTTTTCCGACGATGAATGAACGGATGGATGGTCGGTTGGTTGGGGTCGTAACTTTTGCAGGCTGTTGGCGAGCTGTCCGATAGGAAGGTTCTTAGAGAGTTGTTTGGGTTGTTGTCGAGCTTGTTGGTCACGGGTATTTTTTTTCTTTAAGAAAAATTTTGGGTTCTTCAATGGAAATGTTTTGTGAGCGAGGCTAATGATTTTTTTATGTATGCTATAATAGTCGTATGCTTGTCTGAGTTTCTTTCTTTATAGTTTCTATTACATATGGAATACAACTATATGTTAATTTGTATTATTTATTAGGAGATATACATTTACGAGTTATTCAGTTTATTATTCATGCTACATTTCCATTCAACTGCTATCAGAATCAGGTTCTAGCGAATCCTTGAATATAAAGACGACCATATTTTCAAAAGTTCGACCTCTTCGAAACAGCTCTTTAAACCCGCGGCAAAAGTGCTAAAATCACTTTCCGATAGCCATCTCTTCTCCTTTTCCCTTCCCATCCTCTCATAAACCATCTCCCGAACAACATCCTCTACCCGCTCATACTTTCTCTCTCTCTCTCTCTTTCCGAGCCAAAATCCTCCGGAATATTCATATACCGGGCTACACAACCCGCGCCATCCATAAAGCAACACTTTATCTCTGACGACGGACACGCGAAGTCAGCGCAACGCGATACGGCACAGCGCCCACAACACATACATCTCATTTCGTGTATTCCGCGCGTGTGTCCTCCCGCCGGTAAGAGATCGTCCCGGGCGATTTATCGAGAAGGACTGCGCGCAGCGGGTGACCGTCGTGCCATCTGACCCATCGAAAGCCCGATCGAATTTTGTGTACACCGCAGCGCAGCGACGTCTTCGTCGTTTTCTTCTCTCTTGTCTGCGAGTTTCAGGTACGATGTGAAAGCGCATAGAGTTGAACGCGCGGGGGAGTCGAGATTTTTAAAGGTGGGAATTGATGGTGTTTTGGAAGCTGGACAGGGAGTCATGTCTCACTTTACGGGCCGTAAATTACCAGATTCGCCGATCTCGTTAGGAGGTGCGCACAGTAGGTTTATTGTGCTACTGCGAGTGGCTCTTTATTGATCGTGAATGCTGTTTTAGATTCTATTCGTCGTTCTATAGCGTGTAGAGAGCGTAGTGGAGTACTTTCCAATAAAAAGTTTTTCCCATTGACGAGCCAATACAACAGCACCAGGAGAATAAAACATTCCATCGGATGGAATCGCCTCTTTACATTTTTTACTACTAATCTCGCTTCCTCTCTTTCTCTCGAATCGTAAAAATTTGTACCCATCCAGCGAAACCAATACTCCTCGCCTATATATTTTCAGCCTCCTGCCTCTCGCTTATCCAGCCTCATCTAAATCTACATTCACGAACTCGGTTCCTGCATCCTCTGCTCAGATAAAAAACTACCTACAAAACCTGGCGGACGACAACGGCGTCGACATCTCTTCCATCCCGCGATAAGCGAAGAAACAGAAACGAAAAACAAGCGCGAAGAAACGCGCGTTCTCAACATATCTCCCTTTCTCTCTCTCTCTCTCTTCTCTTATTTCCCATGCAATCTCGGAACAATTTTTCGTCCTCCGTTTTTCACACATCGCTCCCCGGAATATCTTTATCTCTCGCTTCTAACCCACACGTACGACATACATTCACACGTGCACGCGCGTTTACTATACACGACTCCCTTATAGTCGCTCCCTCGACATTTCCCTCTTCGACTCTTCGAGACGCACGTACGAGGCGCGCTTTTCCCCGTTCTCCCCGGGGAGACTACAAAGTGTCCCCTTTTCTCGGGAGAGTCGTTACGTAATAAGCGCCGATGCAGCGGAAAATTGAAGATGCGCCTCACGCGACGCGCGGCACACATACTCACACACACCGATGGCGGTTTTAAAAAGTTAATAGGATTAAAATTTCAGCCGGGACGCGTACGTACGTGAGGGGAATTTAGGGGTTGCTTGTTTCGATGTTATATTTAAATTAGCAGGTTTGGGTGTTTTTCTCACGTGGTGCAGGAGAGATTGCGCTGCATGATTGGAGAAGAGTCGTTAGCTTACCTGTAACATAAAAGAAAGGAACCAACGTTAGACGTGCTTTGGAATGTTCGTATTATGATAAATGATTGTTAAATTAAAAAAGTTTTTCTTTGGGCCATAAACTGAAACACACCGTAAACCGCCCCGGTAAATTCTTTTTCAAGAACGCACCGCTAAACTGGGCTACAAGCAACACTTTTACCTCTTTCTCTCGCGCTCTCTTTGCATTTCAAAAATATCCCTATCCCCCCGTACATTTTTCCCCCCAACGCCCAACTATAACAGTACACAGACCGTATAAATTCCATCCGACGTCGTGAATTTTAATTTCACCGAATATAATCGGAGGAAAAACTCTCCTCCGGCAGCAGCTCGGCGAGGCGCGGCGCTGCACACAGTTTATTGGAAATTCTGAACGGTGAGCAGCAGCCGAGCGTCGGACTTTTTCTCTCTTCCTCCTTCTGCGCGATGGGCGATTATACGCTTTTCGCGAATTAGCCGTTTTATTATGTGGAACGTCAGCGTTGCTGCTGCTGCCTCGTGAGAGAATTCTTAATTACGGCTTAGACGTGAGCGCGATATATAACGGAAGCATCGGGGACTTTAATGCTCCGTAATCGACGGCTACTGCAGCCTCTGAGACTATTGGCTCGTTTTTCACCGGTGGCGCAAAGATTTATGGCGGAGACTAATGAATCTTTGCTCTTGTTTGGCTCGCCTGTGAGACGAGATCTATCGATCGGTTTATGGCGAGGGGAGGGTTTAGTTGTAAAAAATTAAGGTCAGAGGAGTTTTATGGTACTGGGGTTTATGGATAGTTGATCACTGGAAATTCTGGAACCGTGGTATGAGGTTTGCTGTGAATTGTCTTCCACTTGATCTGATTTAATCGCCATGTATAAATGCGTATAAATTATAATTGAAATCGATTTGGTCTTGATTAAATTTTCTCGACCGTTTGCATAATTAATTAGAAATAATACATTATAGAAATTAATGTCAAACACGAGCAGCCTCAGCGAGCCATTAATACCCACCACTTGACTTCTCTCCCCTCGACAGTTCCGGAAGCAGCACGAAAACTTTAATCGCGTTTAAACAAACCAGCAGAAAATTTTCCCCATCCTCAATCATCCCCGGCAATTATCCCGTCACGTAATAACACGTTTATCTTTCCCTCGACGAGCCCGATACACACAATCCGTCACAGACGCGCGCGTATACACTCGACTTCCTTAAACCTCCACCTCCTCCTCCATCGTCTACCCAAAAACGAAAGCAGCTCCTCTCTCCCTCCTCGAGTCGAGTTGTCGAGGGTCTCCGAACCTGCTGCACTGGATTTTCTCGTCGCGTCATGCCTCGTAAGGGGCGTACATGTATATGTATATGCAAAGGGAGGAGAGGATAAGTTGATCGAGTCGACTCGCCTCGACGCCCACGTGATGAGACCGTGTGTTTCGAAGGTCGAGAGAGAGATGGGGGGGGGGGATGGATGAGTCGTTCGTAGAGAACAGAAACGGGGTGAGAGAGCGTTATTTCTTTTTTCGTTCAATGGCACTGTGAATCAATTATACTGGCGCAGAGAATGTTTCGGGAGACTGTGTCGATATAACAGATTTTTTATTTTGTATTTTGAAATAATTTAGCGGGTTGTTTTTTTTGTGTTTAGACAGTGATAAACAAAAAAGGTGGGAATGGAAGTAAAAATAGTCATGCGCTTGTTTACGATTGTCAATCAGTGTTACGGATTCAGTGAACTTTTCAAGTTTATCGGCGTAAATTATATTGCCCGATAAATCGGACCTTAATGAAGCTGGAAATAAGGTCGCAGCGAGTTAAATACACGACGCGAGTATGTAATAAACAAACGACCAATAAAACTTTATACATATATAAAATGTATAAATCAATCAATTTAGTGGGCGATTCGCAGAACTCTATCAATAATTAATGACCGCGCAAAAATATTCATTAAATCAATCTCGACTTTTACACATATTTTTGTTTCGTCCACTCCGCGCGCGTTATCCCGATACAACTTTTGCGATAAGACAAAACAGGAATGGGACGCGCGAAAAAAGGAGCTAAAGAGATCCTGCTGCCTACATGTACACATCGCGCGGGCAGCTTTATGCGAAACGTCATTAATCAAAAATTCGCGAACGCGCTGAATTTCGCAGCTTTAAGAATATAATTAATAACGATACAGTGCCGCCTCTCGCGCATAAATCTGTCGCTCGCAAACAATCATAAACAAGCGCGTGTCCATTTTTTAATTAAACAAACACGACTAATTTCTTTTTTTTTCTCTCGCCGTAGCGTGCGAAGGCGAGCGAAAAAAGGACCCGGGAGACCGAAAACCCGTATATACGCGTACACGTTCGGCTAATTAATATACGGCGATGGGAAACACACACACATACACTCTCGGACGACGGCAATAAAACGTCATTAATCAGGCCCGACGCGGGAGAGAAATACCCGATAATTAATAAAACCTCTTTCTCCTCTCCTAAAACAACAATCGTCATCGAGGGAGGACCGTAGTCACACACGCACGCCTCTCACGCGTATACCTACTACCTGAAAAACCTCAGGTGCAACGCAGTCAGATGCTCGTTAAGATGCTGTCGCTGCGTGAGCGCGCGTGCATGCGCGTTCCGATGGAATTAAGAGATTTCGAGGGGCGATACGCGCGACCGGGAGACGGATGAGCGACGTCGAATGGGAGAGGAGAGACAGGCAGGCTGCAGCCACGTCTAAATTATTCTCTCGACTCTCTGTGGTGGAAGGAGAGCAATCGATATCGGGCGCGAGAGACGACGACGACGCTAGAGAATAATGATTGTAGTCCTGCAGCGCGTCGTGTGTCCTGTGATGCGCGCAGTGATCCTTCCGTGAAGGATTTCTATGTGTGTGTGTGTGTGTTGGGTTGCAAGCAGTGGTTGTCTTTTTGTGGCTACAGGGTGGAAAGTGAGAATTTTTGATTTATGACGAGGAGAGAGAGAGAGGAGGTGAGATAGAGATCGGAATTTTTGATGTGGAGACTTGTTTTTGATGTATGAATCGTCGTGGTTCTTAATTTTATTGTGATGGAGGGTATTTGTTATGCCTAATGGAATAGAGAAGCGTATTTCTATGTCTCAGTAGTATTATATATTAATACGAGATTGTATTATTCTATAATCTGCAGACATGTATAGTATAATGAATTTATTATGTTTAAAACCAGCAACTAATATTCAGAGAATTTCAATAATTCGTAAACGAGAGCAAATACTTGGCATCTGTTGCATATTGAATTTGTGCTACGATTAAACGTTCACGGCTCTTAATTAAGTTTATCAATAACGAAAGACAGAGGATCGAAAATCGCGTTCGGCGTCTTAAATATTCACGAGGATATAATCAAATTCAATAAATTCAACAGTGCGTACACTTCATACCGACGCTTTTATTTTTACGCCGAATTAACGCCACCTCTTTTTATTCATCAAAAACAGCGCGGCCACGAACGACATCTCCGACTCGCGATGTATTATTCATACGCAATAAAATTTAAATCCAAATTGAATCCACCCTCCGACCATTTAATCACCATTAATCTCCCACCATCCAAGAACCTTCGCAAGAAAAACCACACAACCCCTTTTTCCCCACTTCACCAGAAAAAAAAAACACCAACGACGAACTCGCACGTCGCTACGCTCGCACGGGCCATCAATCAAAAACATCTTGCACCCCTCGGTTTTCACGAATGAAAATGGATACGCAGAGCATACCCGACTGCATCCGAAAACCACAGGGACGACGACGACGAAGAACGATAGGAGGGAGAAAAGTAGTCGAGACAATCGGAATTCTCAAGTGCCCCGGGGACGAAGGGTGAATTCCGGATGGCCACCTCTACGCGCGTATATATGCAAGAGTGAAAGCGCGTAGTGTCTGCTCCTTCGAGCGCCGCGTGTGTACGCGCCACCTCCTCTCCATTATGCGATCCCGGGAGACTAGACTCGCAAGAGTATGCGTGTACGCGTATAGGTGAGAGAGAGTGTGTGTATGTGTACGTAGTAAGAGTAGCGGAGGCAATTTCATTATGCGATAGAGAGAGGCTGCAGCACGACGGGATTCGATTACCGGAGATCTAATTCGCCATTCGTTAATGGCTATCCGCTGATGCAATAAGAGAGAGCGTCTGGCGACTGCGGGCTGTGTTTGCAGGGTTAAAAATATATATCTGCGATTGGCTGCGGATATCGACGGGTTGAGAGATTGGTTATTTAAAGGTCGCGTTGCGGGAAATGCATTTCAATGTTATAGAGGACGAGGGATAATTAGGTTATAACAAGCTCGTGGAGATGGGTTAATAAAAAAGATTCGATTAGTGCGGTGAGGAGTGTAATAATGTAAAAGAGGAGTTGTGTTTATATGCGCGCGGGAACATAAAACGCGCTTGTTATGACGGAATATAAATTCGATGCCCGGAGCCTCGAAGGCGCGCTTCAGCGGCGACACGCTAATTTGTCCCGACGCTCTCTCGCGAGGCATATAACGTTTGCGCAATATTTATACGTGGAGAGAGAGAAAGAGAGAGACGCGGTGTATAACGTACAACCTCGTAAATAATTTGTCTCCATTCAGCCATTAATTATGCATTACGCAACTAGACGTATGTAATATACGAGCGCCGAATGCGAACGTTAAATTATTATTTATAAAAAAACTATTTTTTGTCCACCTCTCGCAATATCACTGAGCGCACAGCGCTTATTTGTGCAAACTCTCCTAGCTAATAGTAGTAGTACATGGGTCTGAAGTTTGCAACGTTGGAGTGCAACGAAATAAAAAAAAAATTATTTTGCTTTATGGTTATACTAATTAATATTAATGTTGTGTGTAGATTTAGTGTTTTATAGAATAAAATAACTTTATAACAAAGGATTAAATGAAATTTTCATTGTTTAATAACTTTAATTTATTGTAAGAAATTGTTTCGTTGCATTCTAGCGATGCAAACTTCAGACTCATAGTAGTACTATATACGCTCATGCAAATTTATTGTAATTCGGCGGCGTGCGCGACAACTCGGCGCGCGAAATTTGAGAAGCTCCTAATTTTTCGTACCAATTAGCAAGTCCAGTCTCTCCGTCGCGCGAGCCCGGCTAATTTACAATCGTACACATTTCCAGAACCCGAGAAGTCGCCTCTTCTCGCGTAAATTAAGCGAAAAAGCGAAAGAGATCCTTTTGGCGCGCGTGAAAAAGGACTCGCTCTCGGGGTCCCGCAACACGGCTACGTGGAAATCGACGGGGGTTCTTCTTCTCTCGCGGCTTCATTTGAATGTCGCGCGAATCATTTTTTTTTCTCTCATCCTCACTCGCCGCGCGTATATGTATATGTTTCTTAACGAGGCTCGCGAGATTGATGGAGCCAACTGAATTTATGCCCTCGCGTAATCGTTCTTCTCGCTCTCTCGGGTTCTTGCTCCTCGCGCAGCACGCGTCATTTTCTTCGTGCTGTATTAATACACGCGGATAAGGAGGAGGCGAGAGAGAGAGAGCTGGTTTTCGCGCGCGGAGAATTCGAGGGGGTTGCTGATTTATCGCCGTTTCATTGGGTGGAAATTATGTTGTTGGACGAAAAAAAATTCGTGTATATATATATATATATATACGCATATCGGGAGATTTAGCGGCCTGTGTCGCGCTCGGGCGATAAATTATTTGCATATAAGTCCCGGCGCGCGTGAGATAGAGAAACGAGGCTTTTTTTTTTAGTTAATCTTTTTTAAGTGGATTTGGTCATAAATGCGCGCGCGCGTGCGTTTGTTTTGCATATAATAACTCGGGGAGCAAAAAGTATCGAATTTAATCTTAAACGCCTCGCGCGTATAATATCGCCGGTAATGGGTTATACGCAGGAGATAAGATCTCAGCTACGTTTGTTAATTTCGTAATATTGGCTGGATCGAAGTACTCATAATTCTCGCGTGTCTCTCCGACGTAAGTAAATAAACTTTCCGGGTTGTTAAAGAAATGTTTTAATATCGTGGCCACACCTCGCCACGGGACAACAATATAACGCTCTTTCACATGCAAATATATAGCACGAGCGCGCCAATACACTCGAATCCACTGAATTTTAATTCCCATCGTCTTTGTACAACTTTACTGCTATCGCGGTGTAACGGTTCGCTCAGAGCCCCACACTCTCTCTCGCAACTCAATTACCGGGCACGATTAATCATTAGCAAAAACGCCGTGCCATTATCCACCTGGCCGCTCCTCCGCCGCAATATACGGCAACGAGGGAGAAGAATATAAGGAATATACGAGAGAGAACGCCATCGCGATTCAGCGAGAAGAAAGACAGACACAAAACGTCCGTCACAAAGCCGTTACTCCTCTCCTCTCTCGTATTTATACTACACACGCGCGAGTCGAATATAATTAATGGCGAGACGGATTTGCGCGCGGAGGCAGAGAGGGAACTGATCGATGATTCCGAGCGCGCGGTGCCGATCTATCATTGCCGCGTTATCGCGCGTCCGAAATGCTGATCGGTCAGGTGATTTTGTCTTTTTTAGGGATCACGAGGGGTTTGGGTTGGGCCGTTGCCGGAGTATAGCAGTTTTAGTATGCGAGAAGGTCCGCTGGAGTATATTGCGAATTCAATGCGGTTTGTGCATTTTTGAGGTGCGGAGAGTTCGCGTATATATACGGGCTATAGCTGCATTGTTCGATAGATAGAATTTGCATGCAGAAGAGGAAAACTATGGGATATTTCTTCGGTTGAGGTAGTTTCAATATATGAAAAATTGATTTTTAAATGTAAATATTCTTTTATAACAGTTAACGATATTTTTCACTATATTTTATATAGACGTACAAAATAAACCGAAAAAAAAATAATCACGTTCGTAACTTGCGTCCAAATGAAACCTCTTTTCCCATATAGTCTGTTTACACACCCGTCCGAAATTAGTAACAACTTTAAACTATAACGAAGGTCCCCCCGTGGCACACCAGCTCCTCATCACACACATGCTAACTGACCGATCCAGCGGTAAAGCCGCGTCCGACTTCTCCGAACGCATAATTACGATTTCGTGCTAAGCGTCAATATTTGCTTTACTAACCAAACACACGCGCGCACGCGCTCCTCACTCCGTCTCTACCTGCACATTACCAAAAGAAGAAAAAAAGAAGAGAAAGAAAAAGAAACGTGCCTCCTCGTTTCTCCTCCTCGCCACACGCGCGTAATTTACTCACACACAACAGACACACACGTAGTGAATAACAATGAAACGGCAGAACCGAATTTTCGAGCCTCAAGAAAAAACGACACCTAGACGCGACACCGAGAGGTTGAAACTCAAATTCAAACGAGAGGAATATAAATATTCAATTTTCGTCCGAGCGCTCGCTCGCTCGCGCCTCTCGAATGTCGAGTATATATACGCGAGCGCGTGCTCTCCACCTGCCGGGCTGGAAAAAAAAGACGAGGGCCTGACGGTGCAGAAGCGCGCACGCGTAAGGCCCCGAGTGAGGAGGGGAAGAACGGTTGAGGAGAGCGCGTGGAAGGTTATGGGCTGGAATAAATTGAGCGGAGAGAGAGAGAGAGAGAGAGAGAGGGAGGGCTATGGAGTATTGTCGCTTTTCGATAGACGAGATGGAGGAGGGAAAAGAATACGTTGGGAAATTTCGATGACGATGATGATGATGGAATGGTGTAGAAGTTGTGTTTTGAAAGTCACGGTCCGGGATGGATTCGATCCGCTCGTGACTTTTCAATATTCGGGAAAAACGTTTAGTGGTGCGCGAGTTGAATGGTGGGGGGTGGAAGAGTCGTTGTTCGATGGTGTAGTTATGTACTATAATCGATGAAAAAAATAATATTGGATTGTTATAACGGTTTTAAGATTTTTTTTATTTAAGACTGTTTTTGTCATTGATTTTAATAAAACATTTTAATAAATTGATATTACCCTGGTATTATATATTAACCCCAAAATACGTCATTTTGCGATTTTTCAAATTTCGTCTTTATTTTCCAATAGATTTATCTGAAATTTGACCAGGAATTAGATAACAAGTTTGCCTTTGTGCTTCGACTCTCAGAATTCAAGAAAAAGCTTTTGTAACAATTAATATTTAATTAAAAACATTGTGGTCGGTACGGTAGAAAACTCAGTCGGTACAAGGCATTACCTTAATTTTGGTGTTAAAAACGTCACACTAAAATTATTTCGTTGTTAAAGATAAATATGCAATTTTCGTTGATGAGAACATATTCTATTGCTAATATTTGAACATGTGATTATAATTTTCGAAACTTTTAATAAGGTTTGAATATTAATTTTGGTCGAAAATGCTTCCATTTGATTTACACGTTAACTAAATTAATAAAACGTTCAAAAATGGTTAATTGCTTCCTCCTAGAGGAAGCTTTGTGATAGTAAAAAAAAAAGTTTGTGAGATAATGTCTTAGGAATGTTGTATAGAAAATTTGGAATCGAAATACACCATTTTTAGAAAATGTCCGTATGGATGTGTGTGTGTGTGTGTGTGTGTGTGTGTGTGTGTGTGTGTGTGTATGTATGTCCGTATACTCTGATATCTCATGATCTACTCAACCGATTTTAACGAGAGAGTGATCATTTTTTCAGATTTTGCTTCAACAATTGGGGTCAATATTTTATTTTTGTCAAAATCGATTTTTTTGTTTTTTATCGCCATTTTTAAATTTTCAAAATTTTTATTTTCAATTTTTTTTATATTTAGAACAAATATTATTTATATACGATAAATTCTCTGTATGCAGAATAAAATTTTCTACAATTTAAAAAAAAAAAAAAGCCGTTAGCTATATTTCGTCATAAGTTATTCATGAAAACGTCATTTTTAGTAAATAGGTTATATTTCAAAATTAAAAAAAGATATTAACATGAATATTTTTTTGGTTATAAAGAATACTGAGTACTATAACTTACTAAATTGTTAGGTTTTTTTATTCATTATTTTTGGAGAAAAAAAATAATTTATAAAAAAAAGTGTTTTTTTTTGTCGTTCAATAACTAGAGTAAAATTGGCTTAATCAGTTTGAAATTTTTTTTAGTGGTACATTTTGTATCACAATCGATTGAGTTCTTTGGGCAAAAGGATTGATCCATAAATTTCGGAGATATTTGAGGTTAACATTTTTTTCACTTTTTTTTTAAATCGTAATTTCTCGAGAACGGCTTTATGTATTTGAATCGGGTGGGCGGCATTCGAAAGAGAATTTCAAGACCTATATTTTCTAAAAAAAATTATTTGTCTAGCTATTACGGTTCTTTTGTTATTAATAAAAACGTAAACATTGAAAAATGAAAAAAATGAGTTTGGTATGTCCAACTATTGCGGGAGTAAAAATTGACTTAAGCGCTTCAAAATTCCTCGTAGAGGTGGATTTTGGATAGTTTTCGGTCGAGTTATTCGGGCAAAATGATTGGTCCTTAAATTTCAAAGATATTTAAAAAAATTTCAAGTTAATATTTTCCATAAAATTTTCCCAATTTTTTTTAAATGTATTGAGGATGGCTCTATGTATCTGAATGTGATGGGTAGCATTTGAAAGAGAATTCTCGTGTAAAATCAACTCCTGACGAGTTGTTAGACTTATAAAAACGATTTTAAGCCGTTTACATCGTACAAAATAAAGTATGAAATTTTAAATATTGGAAGTAAAAATTAATTAAAGGAATCAGTAAATCAAGTTTGAGGAAGCTACGTGCCAATGAATTGGCAGCGGTTTTTTCTACCAGGGTAGTTTTTAAATAATTCCTATTCAAATAATTTACAAAAATCATACCATTTTTTATTGTTTGAAAAAAACATTAAAATTATGCGTATAACTGTAAAACGAATAAACCCAACCGTTCAGCCTACGCCGTCTTTCTCCTCCTCAGTAATCCCTCCTCTGTCCGTCAAAAGTTCGCGTCACACCTGACGCGTTCGTATACCCGTGGCTCCCAAAACCCTCTCCCCTAACTCCAAATCTCCTCTCTATACCTACCCAACCATTTCACTCCCAAGCCACGACTTATGCATATTCCTTCCCTCCCCCCTCTCTCTCATCTCCACCAACTGACGAAAATCCTAGTCACAAAATCACCATTGTGATGTTTTGACACGAATCTGACAAGCCGCGCGCGAGCAGCCGAGGATATATCGAAATTTAATCTCTCCGTACGCGCGACGAGCGTCGTATACCTGCGAGCGAGGCCTCCTCTCCTCTCGCGATAACTGGTTTCGCCCGCGCGCAAGAGAGCTCTTTTGACGGTGCTTTTCACGAGCAGAGCAACAGTCGGCCGCGCGTATATGACGAAATGTACAAGAAAAATCCATTTTCGCGTCCTGAAAAGTGGGTAAATTTTTTTTTTTTTTTTTAATGCACACACCTTCTGGGCCTGGTTTTTTCCTATACCCGATGTACCACATATTATAGGAAAAAAATCATGAACAATTAAAAAAAATCTCCCTTTTTCAAAGATTGAAAATTAAAAAGAAATACAAAAAAGCCTTTTATTCAAATTTTCGCCATTTATTCTGAAAGCGTTCTAGACGAAATTGCAAAAAAGAAAATAAAATAGAGGAAACCATCTTTAATTTGCTTTTTTTTTAAATTAAAAAATGTTGATTCCTTCAAAAGCTCTGACAGTTTAAACCCTGGTGGAAATCGATTCCATTATTTACCTAATTAATAGCTAGTTTCTCCAATAATTGTTAAAAACTAGACACTTTTCTTGGTCATTTCTATCCATCGATGAAATGATTTTTCCGATCATATTCGCGATTTAATAGACAGAATAATAGAATAAGTTTTTTCACAAATTTAGACTAGCTTATTTATGAGTATTTAAAAGATATTAAAGTTGACCAGTGTTTTAGTCAGAAAATAGTTAATAAGAGCCTTGCTATAATGGCAATGAGTGAGAGAGAAAGAATCAAACGGAACAATCATGGTTTTCATTTGTATCCCCTGAAATAGTACTATAAACGAATTAAATACCAATAATTCGTGTTTACATGTTCGGTAGTTATCTTTTTTCTATATTTGTTTTGAAATACATGATCCAACTACTGAGAAAAGATTGTGTTATCTCCATTAAATAGAAAATATGACCGGAAAAATCGTTTCATTAATAGCCAGAAATTAGCTATTTTTGCTAGCTATTTATTATTTTCGTGGCCATTTCCGATAGAGACCATTTCTACCAAGGAAGTTGAGTGTCGAAAAGGCATAAAACACGCGCAAAGCTGGGGCTGCCGATTTGAACGATTTTCGTATATCACTTTTTAATTTTGAAAGAACGCAAATATATTAGCTGGTCCTCTATAGTTTTATTTTATTCATTGCAAATTGGTGTATAACGTTTCTGGGGTAAATGGCTAAAAGTTGAAAAAAAGCTTTTACATTTTTTTTTAATTTTCAAGCTTTGGAAAAAGAGTGTCACACAGACTCTTTTAATTGTTCATGATCTCTGGTGGAAACTGACTTCATTACACGGAAAGAAATACCTTATGAAAAATTACTAGAATCTCAAGTAAAGATGGGACATACTCATACTCTTGAGCAATTTAGTATACTTCTACTAATTATTAGCATAGTTCTATTAAAAATTAATAGAAAAAGTTTTAAAATTTATTATAGTTACGATTAATTTTTAGTAGATAATATGATAAAAATTTTAAATCTAAATTTTAACAGAATAGAAAATAATTTTTACCATATTATCTACTAAAAATTAACAGAATTAGTTTAATTTTTAGTCTAAGTTATACTGAAAATTTAATAGACAGTATAGTAATTTTGTTGGCGCGAGGGTTGTCGGTAAAACAGGGTGTACCATATGTACACAAGTCGAAACCTTACTTATAAGTGCGGCAGGGGCCGAGTGGATAAGAGCGCAGCTTCGTAATCGGAGGGTCGAGAGTTCGAATCTCCTTCTCCGGAGTTTTTTTTTCTCATGAATTTCAACCTCTCGTCAAAATTACTATAATATATTATAAAACTTGATAGAATGCAAGTATGTCCCACTTTTAATTAACACTCTAGTAATTTTTAGTGGATATTCCACTAATTTTTCATAAGGAATTTTTTCCGTGTATTTACTTAATAAATAGCTAGTTTCAGTGGGGTAGAGCCAAAAACTAGCCACTTTTCTTTGATACTTCTATCTATCGATGAAATGATTTTTCCAACATTATTCGACCATTTAATAGATTGAAAATAGAAAGACTTTTTTTAAAGATTTCCACAAGCTTGTTCGTAACTATTTCAAAGGTATTAAAATTGGCGAGAAAAAGAAACCATTGGCTAGTTTTTTTAGTTAGGAAATGGCTAGTTCTTATGACGAGGAGTGAGAGAGACAGAATCTAATGGAAAAATATGAATTTCGGTTAATATCTACTAAAGAAGCGCTGTAAATGCTTTTTAAATCTGTGTTTATTATTCACATTTTTGTAAGCTATCTATTACAATTAAATGCTCTTAAATGTAACGTCAAGTCTATGAGTAAATTTATATTGAATATTTTGAGGTTATGCCATTCTATTTCCAATCTACTAAATGGGCGAATAATAGGGGGAAAAGCGTTTCAACATGACCATTAACTAACCATTTATTCTAGCTATTTATTGACTTTCTGACCATTTCGTAATAGACAAATTTCTACCAGGGATTATTCTCCTATAATATGTGGTACAAAGAGTAGGAAAACTCAAGCTCAGAAGGAGTGCCTTGAAAAAAATTTTTACTCACTTTTGAGAACGCGAAAATAGATTTTTGCTTGTAGATTTCGTTATATATGTACTACCATAGTACACGTAAGGATTTTCAGCCGGAAGCGGAGAGCGAAATTTCTCTTTCACTGTGAGCGCGAGCGTTAAAGGGCCGTCTAGACTGCGAATTCGTTTGATGTATGTATGTGTGTGTGTATCGGGAGGGAGAGAGGCGCTTTTACGTTGAGTTGGAGTTTGATATGGAGATGGCGAGAGGGAGCGTAGGGAGAAAGAGAGGGACCGTGTTATCGTATAATTTTCGAAAAACGTCCAGAGTTTATGGAAGTTGGCCTTTTAGGGACGAAGAGTTATTGATGATGGATATAAATGAAAAGTGAGGCCGCCTTCGGTGAAGTTTGTTTAAACGCTTTTAATTAGTGAAGTAGTCGGGAGGAATTTGTTAGACTGATTAAAAGTAGTGGCGTATACGGTCACTTATATTACTCTGTAACGCCAGAGAAATACGATTAGCAATAATACTTTTAAAACGAACGTCGATAGTTGCATCTAAAGTTTCAATTTACGTTAGTTATTTACAACGTTCAATAAATCATACGACTGACTATTCATAGAATATAGACACAACGGTCGTCAATCCGAAATTCAGGACGGCAAATTGGCCGTCACATTAATTCAATCAGCCGCAGTCAATCAAATAACAAAACCAGCGCGACTAAGTAAAACATCAGCTCGACCTCAAATTACAGCTGTCTTTCCTCTCCCAGCATCTAAGAATACTCAACAATTTTCCTGCACCTCTTTAGCTCTAATTCACAATTTCCTCTCTCTCTCTCTCTCTCTCTCTCTCTCTCTCTCTGACTCTCTCTCTCTCTCTCTCTCTCTCTCTCCCCTTATCCAGCCCACTTTTTTTCCTTCAAACGACCTCATTTCCAGCGCCGCGAAGCTTCCCTCTTATACACTTCCTCGTGCAAAAAACGAGCGCATAAAGGCATTAGCCACGCGCCATTTCGATTATACTCTCGCGATACGCATACTCGCCTACCGCACCAGGGAGAGACCACCTGGAGCATGTACGCTCCGCGCTTCTTACGCCCGACTGACTGACTGCGCCTGCCTCTAACTCTTTCCCTCTCTCTCTCTCTCTCCTCCACATCAGCGGTGGCGATGGTATTTCCTCTGCGGAAACGCGCGCGGCGCGCTCGGAATCCTATTTTTGCGCTACTTTTTGCCCTCTCGTGCGAGCCCAGAGAGATCATTGCTAAAAGAGAGTTCGTGGCGGTGCATTCCCCGAAGTGGTAAAATGGCTTTGCGGATTCGCACTTGTGCGAGAGAGAGAGAGAGAGAGAGAGAGAGAGAGTTTACGCGTGTGTGTGTGTATGCGTGTACGGGGAGGGAGAGAGACGGGCGTGTAAGCGGCTAAGGTTCTTTGCTCGCGGTGACGGAGGGTGAGAGAGGGAGAGCGAGCATTTGGGTAAAGGAGAGCGTGTTGTAAGGGCGTTTTTTAGGTGCGAGGGAGTGAGGTGGCTCGTGTTCCGGTGTTTGTTGCCCGAGACTTGTTGCGAAACCGGGGGAAAAGGTTGTAAGACAGTCCAAGTGTAAATTTATATCGCGAGCGGGTTATGTTAAAGCAATTAATAATTAATTAATTATTACAAATAAAAAGTTATTTTTTTATTATTTTTATTTGCTTTATAGGATTACAAAATAATGTTTCAAAAAGATGAAAATATTCTTTGATGATATTTCAAAGATTTTTCTTACATTATTTTATTATAAATAATTGGAACTGATGCAGTTTACATAAAATCAAAAATCCATCTTCTATAACAAAAAAAAAAACGTTAAAATAATATAATTCTCCATAATATTAAAATTTCCTAGTACGACACCACGACCAATCTATTTTTTCCAATCTTTATTTGAACATCAAAAATATCATACGTTACTCTGAAAATTTTCTGACGTACATGAAACGTGCATATTTTAAACCGATCAATCGGCGCGCTAAATATCCTCTCTTTCCCTCCTGCAGTCTCGCGCGTCCCGCGTCGACCTCCGCGACCCTGCGACACCTAACTCTCTTCTCTCTCCGGCACGAAAAGCCATCCAGTCTGTGCCTCTCGCCTCACCTCGCCACGGCGAGTATCGACTTCCAGCGCGGGCAGAAAAGAGAGAGAACCTCTCTCCTCTCCCGACGTCGTAACCCAAGCCCCGTACACGCTCTCTCTCTCTCTTCTCTTGCTTCTTTTTCACCGGCTGCATCCCGGAGAACACGAAGGAGCGTGGAAAGGAGCGGGAAAGAGAGGAGAGAAAGAGCGGGAGAGCACAGCCGGTATCGGCCGGGCCGATCTCCGAAGCGATTATTCGGTGTCTAAACAAACTAGAGAGAGGGAGAGAGAGAGGAGAAGGAAGAGAGAAGGAGAGAGAGAGCCGGTCCAGCGCACGCCTCCTTCGTTTAACAAGGACCTCGTTATGGCGTGTTATATAGGCGCTCGGGCTCCGGCCGTATAATGAGGAAAGGGGTAGAGAGAGAGAAAGAGAGAGAGTGAGGGACGATTTCGAGAAATTCATTTGGGTAATTCCTGCGCGGGTAATCGCCCTTGACTCCGTTTTACGGCCCCAAGGGAGAGAGGGAGAGAGAGGACGGGATTTTGACGTATTTTTCTCGCTCTCTCTGTGATTCTTTGTTTTTGTTTTGGTTTTTGATGGAGAACGAGAAAGAGAGAGAGAGAGAGGTGTTTTTAATTATCGTTTTATGCACGCGCCCGGGTTATGGCTTTTTAACGAACGCGTGTTCCTCGCGATAGATCGAGCGAACCGATCCGAGATTGCGCGACTATCGAATGTGGAACGTTTTTATTATTTTTAACATCGTGAATTAGTTAGAGGCCGAAAGCGGTCAATTATTCAGACGACCTCATCGCTGCGCGCTCGTATATTTTAACTCTGCTGAGAATGATTTATAATTCCATTCTAATAATTACGTAAAGTTGAAAGACATTGTCGTTGAGCGATTGAATTACAGTGCCGCTATGCGTCTATGCAATTATTCAATCTTTTGCAAAAAGAGAGAGAGACGTACCGTTGCCAACAAAAACTCCTCCGCTTCGCCTTCCTTTCCACAGCCCGCGGACAAAAACCACGAGACGGTTAACTTCCTATTTTGCATTCACCAGTCAAACTCCCGTCAAAACTCACAAGCTAACAATTCTTCTCTCTCTCACTCTCTTCGTGTACGCCGACCTTTCAACCACACATCCTTTGACTCGCGATAATTAAGGATTCCACACAACGACGATCCGGCGTGTCAAACATTCGCGCTCACCGAGACATTACGACAGAAAAAAAGACAGCAGCAGCGGCAGCGCACTCTTCATGCAAATTCTCCCCGACATGCATCGCCAGGCTCCCGCTCTGTATGTGTGTATGTGAATATATTGAAATTCACGGGGCGTAAAGCGCATTCATCCCTCATTTCCCTCGCGCCTCATCTCCATGCAAATCGTCGCGGAACGTAAACAAAACGCGCGCGCGCGCGCGCGCGAGAAAAAGGCAGCGAGGATTGCGATTCGCAACGGCAATTGTTGTCGGCAACGCATAACGAAGAGAGAGAGAGAAAAAGCAAAGCAGTCTAAGGATAAGGCGAGTCTCTTTCTCACTCTCCGGTTTCTTTTTCACTCGCGTGCTGGAGAGGGAACGAGAAGGACGAAATAATGGATCGTAAATTCTTTTTTCCCTCGCGCTCGTTCTCGCGTGCGCCCGCGCGTGGTATATACTTCTTCTTCTTCTCCTCTTCCTCTTCTACCTTTTTAATTTTTGTGCTTTCCTTGGGCGCGCGAGAGCGAGGGATTCTCGCTGTGTCTGCGGGGGCTATCAGTGGCTGGATATCTTGCGAGAAATTGCACGCGAGGGGGCGAGTATCACGCGCTTTGTTTGCTCTTGCCGGATTTTTCGCGCGGACGTTGCCGTGCAATGTAGGAGAGAAAGAGAGGAATATCGGCGATGCGAGGGTGGAGTGAAGTGGAGAGATTAATGGCCGAGGCTCTCCGATATTTTGTAAATATTTTCGAAAGAACGTTTTAATGTTCGCGTTGGATAGACGTCGGGGGTCAATGGGTTTTTATCGATTTACATTTTGTCGTATTTTGGCGAGAACGCGTATGCTTTATTGATGAAAATTTCGTCGAACGTTTGTTTTCGGGCTTATCTTTGCCAGTATTTATCTCGCGATGGTTATTCGTTGATTTATTCTCTCCCGATTATTCTACTTCATTGTTAAAATAACCAGCATTTAATTTAAAAACACTATATATTACCGATCCCAACCATATAAAAAAAGAAAAGAATATTCATCTTTGTTCGAGTGTCTATCTTAGACCCGAATCCAATGCAGTTGGACCCTGCGACTCGAGACAAGCCATTACTTATATTTCCGGCACACCACCGTCGCGCCTCCTGTTCCTCATCATGGCAAAAATTCCTACCTCACGGTCCGCCGACTTCCCATTTTCCCTCGTCTCCTTCGCCGACGTATCTCCCTCCTCCACCTCCTCCCCGAAAAACAGCGTCGATATTATGATGGAAGCTCTCTCGGGCAAGCGGGCGCGAAATTTCACGGTGCCAATATCTCTCGATCGAGAAAAGCCATCATCATCGCCGTCGTCGTCTCGACGGGAAGATATTTCCCGCGCAGCGGTGCAGCCGGAGAGAGGGATAGGGAAGTCGAGCACACAACAACACGTTCCAATAAAGCTGTGGATCGCGCGCGCGCGCGCGTCTCTTTTAATCCGCTTAGCGCGAGCGTGAGTTTGCTCTTTGTTTTGCGCGCGAGCGAATTGGAGAAGCAAGGGAGAGAGATAGAGAGAGTAAACAACTTCGCCACGAGCAATTGCAATTAATCGAGTTAAGGGACGGCGATTGCTTCCGTGCGCGAGTTTTCATTTTTTTTTTAATAGTTTTCATTCGATATCGTGGAGGACGTGAGGGTTTTATAGTTACGATTTTTGATGGTAGAGAGATTGGTGGATTGGTTTGCTTTATTTCGATAATGCGGCTTTATTGCGCGCGCGAGCGTGTATAGGCTGGAATTCCGCGGGGAAATATTCTTGATGGTAAGTCAATAAAGGGGAATTCGATAAGTGTATTCAAACTGAGAGACGAAGAGGAAATGTGTACTTATGTACGGCACTCTTGAAGATTTTAGAAAATTCAAATCCAAGCGCCGTTCAATAAATAAACGGGGTGTTTTTAGATCCACTCGTGTAAAACCAATATCAGAGAGCCCGATTACAGCAGAATGGAATAGCTTCATTCACTTGATGAATCGCTTATTCATCCTCTCGAAGCGCGGATTAACATTTCTAATAAAAGCCATTCCTATACATCGTTCTCGCTTCGTAACGACCTTATATACAGTTAATTTCAGATTCAACGGCCAATTTGCTCGCTCTCTCCACGCACAGACTGCTGTTGCTTTTTCAGCAAAACTCTCCCGGGTTAATGGCTGCCATTTGTCCGCGCGATAACGCGGAGAGATTTAATTCCCTCGCATGTCTAAATAGCAATAGAACGGCACAATGCTAACATTGTTGTGTGTAGCTAATTTCAATATAGCAAACCGGTTACCATAAATAAAGTTAAGACCCATTCCAGGCTTCTAACGAAGGCGACCTTGCAAATCAGCTTTCTAAAAACCCCCGGTTTTAATCACCAGCAGCATTTTCTCACCGTCTAAAAATTAGCCCTGCAACACAATGTCGTAATCTCACCTCAATGCACCTCCCCCAACGAACAAAAAAAAAGAATAACCCCTCGGAAAAGGATTTTTCCAATCCCTCGTAAGCCCACTTCAGATTTCATTTTCACCTCGGCTGAAATATCTCCCCCCGCGCAGGTATAACCAACCCGTATACGCGCACGCGAACGCAACGGACCACAGCTCGTAAAGTTTTCCTTAATCCGCTGCTCCTGCTGCAGCGGAGCCGCATAAACCGCGTCGCGCGTAATAACTCGCTCTCTCGGAGCGCAGGGTTTATTTATTGGACCAGGCGAAACACGCGCACGCGCACGCCCGTATGTATACACGTGTGGACGAAAAATAAACAGCGCGGAAGACACCCACCCGACGTCGTAAATTAGTCCCGCGGGGGCGCGACGTCGTCGTTCTCGTGTTGGTCCGATTGCCGGACGTGTGTATGTGCGTATATTGTGTGGCCCCAATTTTTGGGGCATTGTTGGCTTGGGTGTGATGGATTGTTGAGGCGGAGGTTGCGGAAGGAATATAAGTGAAGAGGTAGTGGGTGAGGCGTCGTTGAGGGAGAAGGAGGAGGATGGAAATAGTTGTGGGTTTGAAGCGGATTCTAATTGAAATTTATGCTCCGTGGTTATAATGGTGGTATGATTTTTAGCGAAAAATTTCTTTTGGTTTAGGGTTAACGATAGCGCAATTTTTAGCTCAAAAATATGTTCGACAAATACAATGTTTGTGATGCAAAGCTAGTACAATTATCAGCTTTCGATATTTGGAATATTTATTTTCATTAATAAAACATTTCACCATTAGTCGTTTAAATTTAGAAGCGCTCTTATCCTTGTTACCTCATTAGGGAATATTAGTAAATAATTATTTGCAATGGGTCTGAAGTTTGCAACGTTGGAGTCCAACGGAATAAAAAAAATAATTCATTTTGTTTCACGTTTATATTAAATAATATTAATTTTGCGTGTAGATTTAGTGTTTTATAGTATAAATTAACTTTAAAACGAAGGTTTAGATAAAATTTTCATTGTTTAATAACTTTAATCAATCTTAAAAAATTATTTCGTTGCATTCCAACGATGCAAACTTCAGACCCATTATTTGCAATGATATTAAGCGAAAGTTATTACGAGAATATACCTCTTGCATAGGTAAAATCAACGGTTTAATAAACGAGATTCCCAATGAAATTTCCATAGGGAGATCAATAAACAATTGCACGAATAACAAAAAGTTGCATTTTTTTAGAATATTATAACGTAATAAAATGTATTACCATAACAACGTAAATTAAAACCCAATATCAGTCAATATAAAATACCCGTATTCTCAAAAGCAAGCAACAAAATCTATTAATTAAACGGCACGCTATTTATCGACCTCCTAATACCCCCGCGTCAGCCCATACCACCGAAAGTATATAATACGAACCGGCAGTGTCGGCGAGGAGAGCAGACCGGCGCGCGCGCGCACGGAGCACACAGAGTGCGGCCGTTAATTCGAATTCTTCGGCTCGTTTTCGCGCCGAATCCGCATCGCGCGTTTTTTTCTCCTCTCTCCTTCTTCTCTCCCTCTTCGCGTGCCGCGGCTTCCTCTCTCGCCTTATCCAATCTCCCGCGCCGCCGAGCGACGAGTTATTACGCGGATCTCCCTCTCTCTCTCTCTCTCTCTCTCTCTCTCTCGTATTAACACCTCTTCTGCGCACCGCTGACGACGTTGCTGACCTTTGCGCCTATTCGGAATATATCGGAAATTCCCTGCCATCTAAGGCTGCCGCAGCTGTCGCGAGAGTATGTAAGACAGAGAGAGAGAGAGAGAGAGAGAGAAGCAGACGACGAGGGACAGACCTGTTTTGGCTTTTCTGGGAGGTATATAAGTAAGGGAAACTACTTTGTAAGAGTAACGAGAAAAGTCCGGTATAGGAGAGTTACTCGGCACTTTTAAGGGCTGTCGCGCCGCGGCTAAGCTTGCGCGTGTGTATAATGCATGCGTGTGCGTGAGAGTTTTACAAACTAATTTGAGAAAATTTGTCGAGTGAGGCTGCGGTGTGGTGGTATATATATATATATGGAGGTGGATTTAAACACGGTTGACTTTCTAATGGCTGGGAGGAGAGCTCGAGAGTGGCGGCGATTGTGCGCGCGATTTAACGGCCGATCTGATTTATTTTAATTTTATGCGCGGATAGGGGAAGCCTGCGTGATAATGGTGATTTATTCGCGGTACGTGTTGTACGGGTTGTTGGATTTGATTTATCGAGTTGTTTCCCTCTGCAATGTCAAAAGTCCGTGAGAGCAAGTGTCTTGAAAGGTATATATGAGGTTTTCTCTCGAGAAAAATGTATGCGCCTTGCACTTTTGTTTTCAATTGTGGGATTGAGAGCTGAAATATGTAATGATGTAAAAAGTGTAAGTAACATTCGATATGTCGTTAATTTTATTTTTTTTTAATATTTTCTCGTTCATTGTAGCTAGAAGAATAGTTTTCATTTTAATTGGAAGCTTTCTAGTTATTTAATAGTACATTACGATACGTGTGACCTAAATAGTACCTTTTTGCACGGTGTGAAGTTAGGGCCCGAGCGTAGCGAGGGTCCTAATCTCGCCGTGCAGAGTGCTACTTAGGTCACAAGTGCCATATTAGTACATTTCGACACGGGTGCGGAAGGTGATTATTTAGCTCATGTGACGTTTTTCGCACGAGCGAAGTGAGTGAGAAAAGTCACATGAGCTAAAAATCTTCTTACGCACCAGTTTCGAACCATATTTTATACCACGAGAGACGAATAATCATATTAATGTTATGATTATGAGGTTAGAATGGTATAAAAATGTCTTATGAATTCAGATTAAAAATAAACTTTAGCTTACAATATTGTATGTACGAACGAAATAAATGGCATTGGATTCATTTAACGTAAACTGCATTCTCATTTTAATAAAGTAATTACAATAAATGAAATTATAAACTTTGATCCAATGCTTTTGTATAAATACAAGCAGCGGAAACAAAATAAAGCTTATAAAGAATAACTATCGTCACGTGTAAATCATTCAAATTGAAAGTACCCGATTAACTTATCATTGCCCCATTGTTTACGTTTCTTTATCAATTAACAACCCGACTTAATTGCTCAACAGAGCTCTATATGCGTTCGAAACTGCATAATGCTACCGATAGCAATGTTTAGAATGATGAATAAGCCGCAAAACCAACACACAATATCGCATTAAGCATATAGTCGCTTTTTAACAACTCCAAAATCACTCTCGCACCATACAATAACCCAAAAGCACTCACATACGTTAGCTACTAACTAAGCCATCATCCCAACAAACCGCGAACGCCCTTAAATCCCTCTTAACTTCTGCCGACTCCGCAAACCCGAATTTAGCATCCCGTAAACTGCGCACCCCCGAAACCTCTCGCACTCCACACACTGCACGCAGCAGCAGCAACAATAACCTCGCTGCACCGCAAAACAATCGCCTCACTCGCTTCAAAACAATCAAACTCTCGCTCGAAATACTCTCTCTCCACCCTCCCTCCTCCCGGCGTAGACCGGCAGTTCATTCACCGTCGACAGCGCGCGCGTGAGCTCAAATAAACATCGCGTACTACCTACTATATTATTGTACTCACCCATGAGTTTGCGGACCTCCGCCTGGCTGAGGAATAGATTGAAGAAGCCAGCAGCCGGCTTCACCAGCCACGCGGTCGCCACCACCAGCAGCGTCGTCGTCCACGTCGTAAACAACATGGTTCTCACGTGTATCTGTTTATATGTCAAGCAGCAACAATGTCAACAACGCCAATAACGCCAGAGTTTTTATACAAACGCGAAATATAGGTAAGTACTGCGAGGAATTCAGGCGAAGAGACGGGCCGAGTGTTTCTTCACCTCGGGCCCGGCCGCGGTGCAGCTCCCTCGCATCCTGCGGTATATAGAATCGTTGCCCGCTCTGCCTTTACAGCAGTATTAGTATGCGTCTGCGTCCGTGTACGCTTCTGTATCTGTGTGCTATGGTGTTCGCCGTCGTCTCTCTCTCTCCCTTCCTTCGCTCTCCTTCGGCCTGCTACACCCTGCGCGCGTTATACACGCGAGAGGAGAGCGTGAGCGAGAAGAAGAAGCAGGTTATACGGCCTGGCTGCAGCTGCTTCGTCTTCGGGATATATGCTCCTACTATAACCTCTCTCCGATCCCTCGTCGTGTTGTTTATTAACGCAAAACGCGCGCGCCTGCACCATGCGCACCTCGCGTGTACGTATGCATATACACTCTCGCTGCTCTGTATACGTGTGTATATATATTATACAGTACGTAGGTATGCGCGGCTATACCTTTGACAGCTCGACAACACTCGCACGCGCGCTTATTCTGCAATTTAGTTCCTCTCGTTATCGGTAACCACTGCCATGTTACAACTGCAACCGGTGTCTCTTGTACAACAAAGTCCGGTAGAAAAAAAAGGAATCAACAGTAGCGGAGCAGCAGCATCAACAAACGATGACTTGGCTCGCGGGAGCCCGAAACGGTTGTGCCGCGGCCGCCATCGGCGGACTAGGACTGAGGCTGCACTGCGCGCAGCATAATCGGCGGCGGGCGGCTATGCTGCCGCGTGCCGCCGTACGGCGCAAGCGTCGTACGAGCCGCCGCCACCGCCACGCTGCGAGAGCCCGCAGCGCGGAGATGCTCGATGTGCCACGGAGATGAACGAAGATGATGAGAGAGGAGAGAGAGAGCTCGTTTTCTCGTCTCCGGCAGAGAGTGTGTGCGTGTATTATGAAGGGGGATTCGTGCGGCTATGTGTGTTGGGATATATATATGTATGTATATATAACTCCGGTTTGAACGTTGGAGAGGGAGGAAAGAGTTGCGGTGTCTGGAGGTAAGGCGCGATTTCCACTGTACACAGGTATAGGTATAGGAGTTGAGTGGGTGAGTATACGGTGGAAGAAGAAGAAGAAGAGGTGAGTATGCGTGATGTGCAGTGATTGATTAGATTGAATGGTTTTGGTGGGAGGCGATGGTATCGCGGTTGGATTAGGGATTATTTATTGCTTTGTAAGGTGTTTTATGATTTATATACATATATATATTATATGCTTATGATTTTGTTATTTAATTTTTGTATCGATCGTACTGCGGTTGAAGGTTGTGGTAAAATTTTAAGAATTCTGATACGATAATTATCGGAGGTATTTGCCCCATGACGTTTTATGTATAAACAAAGGCGGTTTCAATGCAATTATCTGCAATTCAATAACGGAGCTTATCGTTATCTTTATATTTTTTCAGATAGAAAAAAAAACAAGATAGAAGTAGCCGATATAGATGCGCGATACACAACAATGCTTTTTAATCGTCAATTTTAATCAATGATAAGATAATATAATAGTTTAATTTATAGAGTTGTGTCACTTGAAATTGTAGTTTCTCTTAATTTATAACGCGATGAAATGTTGTGATACACATAAATACTTGTTAATTGCTTGAAATCATTCGCGTTACTTTCAAATACGGAACTCGCCTTACTTCCCCATACTGACATTTCAAGTGCTTATATCTTTCCCTTTTTATACAATTCAATGAAATTTATAAAAGCCTTTTCTCAATCTAAAAAAAAAACTACACACTGAAAATACACTAATTTTTGCAACATATTTATTTTTTCAACAACCAACATGACAAATATAGCGCCCACACACACGCCCACATCAGTCCGTGCGCAAACGTTTACTCATCGCGCTGACAATCGTAAACCAAGCCTTACACACGAATAATACAAAACCAACGTCGCGGCCAATGTCTCCCCCTCTCTCTCTCTCACTCGCTCTAGGGTGCACTTCCCTCTTTATTTCTCGCGCGCACACGTATATATACCTCCCTCGCACGCGCGCGCTACTCCTTTGGTTTGCATTCATGAATGTGCGCCGCTGCCGCCGCCTCCGCGAGAGAAAGATGTGCGAGAGATTACGAGGAGGACGCGCCGCGCGCGAGTATTACTATATGAAGTGCCGCCGCTGCTGCTGCTGTACTAGCTCATCCCACTTGATATTTGTTGCGAAACTTTATTACCGTGCCCTCGCGTTGGAGAGCCAGAGAGAGAGAAGTGACTTCGCTTTTCCGGCTGATTAGATTGCGAGCACCAAAGAGAAAGAGAGAGAGAGAGAGATGCGGCGACAGTTTCTTTATGGTTATGAGTAGAATTTTGCAGAATTATGGGGTTGTTTAGCTTGTGGCGAGAGACTCAAGCGGTGGAGAATAAGGGAAGGGTCGTACAGTTACAAGGGGATATGGATATGTGAAGAACATTTTGCTAACGAAGTTGAGCTCGTAAATACGTTGGTGTTGATACTAATAGGCGATTGTTATATGTTTATTGGTTTCAGGGTGTGGAGCTCTAACAAAAATATTTTCAAAGTCAAATTTCCTGCCGAAAGAAAATCCTTTACAAATCAACGTAGACATTTAACGATTACAAGAGAGAAAATGTTGCTACCTGTACGAGAATTAAAAGAGATATATATCATTTATTCCTGTTTTTACATCTAACAAATTTTTCCACTTGAATGTACAGTTATTGAATTCATTCGTCATCCTACCATTACACAATTTCGGCCCAAAATTCAATTATTCTTTTTAAAACATTCGGTATATTAACACTGCACCGATAATTTATTATGCACTGAAAAATTGTTCGAAACCCTTCACTCGTGAAAGAAAAAAAGGAATATCAAACCCCAAAAAGCTCGACAATTCAACATCCCCGCACGCCCATAAATCCCGCAAGCCTCTCGTTTTATTTCCTCGCACCCAATTACCGCATACCAATCCGAAGCGTCAAGCTTCCTCTGCGCTCAC
This sequence comes from Torymus aiolomorphi, assembly GCA_036365515.1. NCBI lineage: Eukaryota > Metazoa > Arthropoda > Insecta > Hymenoptera > Torymidae > Torymus > Torymus aiolomorphi. The sequence continues at coordinate 56,111,115 of CM070873.1, forward strand.
TCCGTATACACCACCTGCGAGAGGCGTCGTAAAACGCGCCTTAAAAAATTGATACACGACAGAATAATTTACTAAACACACACTCGCAACGGTACGTATATATATATACGTCTCTCCGCCTTAATTGAGTTCCACTTCCATACGGTTCTGCCCACGCCGCGAGCAAAAGGAAAAAGCTCGCGCGCGCGACGCAATCAATTTCCACTTGAACCTCGCGCAGGGGCTGGCACATCTATATATATGTTTATATACAGAGATGCTCTGTCTTCGCTTCGCGCGGCTGCGCACAATAAAAATCCGCCAATTAGCCTCGCGCACACGCCTTCTCGTAGAACTCCCACGTCGCGGTGGACGTACACACATCATCCCTTCGACGTCGCGTTCGATTACCAAAGCTACTTATTAGCTCTCTCTCTCTCCCTCTCTCTCTCTCTCTCTCTCTCTCTCTCTCTCTCTCTCTCTCTCTCTCTCTCTCTCTCTCTCTCTCTCTCTCTCTCTCTCTCTCTCTCTCTCTCTCTCTCTCTCTCTCTCTCTCTCTCTCTCTCTCTCTCTCTCTCTCTCTCTCTCTCTCTCTCTCTCTCTCTCTCTCTCTCTCGTCCGAGGAAAAGAGATAAGATTCTCGTTCCTAATAATTCCGCGCGTTATCCTCGATCAATGAGCGCACGAGATGAGCCTCCGAAATGGAAATAATTAAATTCCAACGGACGGCCTCGTTCTTACCTGATCGCGCATAATCGGTTATTTGCTTTTCTCTCGTACTTATGCACATATACTGTATTGAAACTCGCTCCCTCTCCCACGCGCGACCCCATAAATAATTTCGATAATCGCGCCCACTTCGCAGAGGCATTATTTTCTCCTCTCGCTCCTTGTATCCTCTCCCTCTTTCGTTCTCTCTCTCTCATTCTCGAGCGAGGTTTCTTTGTTCACGGACTTATCTGCCCGGCAGATAAGAGAGACCTCGCTTCGCCAAGAGGATGCGCGCGCGCTCGGCTGCTTACTTTCGTTTTCGATTTGCATGTCGGCCGGGTATTTTTTTCTCCCTATACCGATCTCTCGCCAGCAGTTATGCCCCCCCTACTCCTTCCGTCTGGGGTTATAACTCGCTGTGTACACACGCGCTTCCGTAATCGGCGCACACTATAAAGTTCGCAGGTTTGCAACAATTGGTAGTTTTAAGGGAGTGAAGGATTTTGTGCGTGCGTATACGCGAAAAGTAAGTATATGTAAAGAGAAAAGAAGTGCAATTATTGATTTTACGATTGCGCGCGAAAGTTGACCTGAAATTTAACGTTGGCATATATATGTCTGTTTGGAGAAATATAAATTATTGGTTTGAGATAAAGATGATAAAATGATCATAAATTATATTTATTCTATAACGACAATAAACAATTTTTACTTACATAAAAAGTACTGATAGAACCTCTCGTGTCAACGCATTAATTCACATTACTTATTTTTGAGCCTGCATCCCACATTCCCACGTGACCTCTACTCAACCAGTATACAGTCACCAAACGAAAAGAAACAAAAGCTCAACGATATCGTTATTATTTTAATAAGTCATTGAAATTTCAGGCAATAAAGCTTGAGCGAGTTTATTCTCAAGGAATTGTTTATGTACCTGCTGTCGGTCGCGGGACGGTGAGCAATAACGAGGCGAAGCCGAGATGGCTCGTTATGCGATTGATTAGTACGGAACGCACGTGAAGTCTCAGTTACGCATTATAAGCTGAATTATATTGTTGGTCGGAATTTATACAACGTTTCACGGTTCGATCTGTGCGTTGAAAAAGTACAGTGAGATCCTTATGAATGTAGAAGTGTAGAGGCAATTTTTGAGTCAAGACTAGGTACTGAATATTTTATTGGAAATTTTATCTCGATTGGGTTTCTAATATCTCGAATGTTTGAAATGAAAAAAACCGTTGCCAATCCATTCCTCGAAATTAATCTAATATATTTTTATATTAATTGTTAATGCCAATAATAAATATTCTATTTTTAAATATTATCATTTTTTAGACAATAATTTTCATTAAAATTTTATTTCTCTAAATTTCTTTAGAAATAGTATTTCTTTAATTATTTTTTCATGTTTTTAAATTACTTGTTTTTAAATTACTTGAAATTGATGAATAGTTCTTGTTTGTGCACATAAGGATTGTGCACATATTTATTGTGCACGGATAGCATTGGTACATATCTAAATATATAGATATATACCAATACTAAAGTGTGCACAATTAATATGTGCACAATTCTTATGTGTACGAACAAGAACATGCCAAATTGATGTAGTTATGGTCTGAAGAGTTAGAAATATCAAAATTTGTTGAGTAACCCATTTTAAAATGCCAAAAATCATAAAAATAATTAATAATTCGAATTCTTCGGACCATATTTGCGTGAATTTTGCAATGTGTTTACTAGTATTCTAATTGTGTTAATTAAGTGGTTTAATTAAAATTATATTTATATTATGAAATCATTCAAGAAAAAAAAAATCATAATGAATATAAAACCATCCCGCGCAAAAAAAAATTTGTGGGCCATATATTGCCCACAGTGTTGGACAAGTATGGGCAATATATGGGCCATTGCAAGCCATGTTAGAGCAATATATGGGAGATACTCGGCCCCGGCGCCTGAGCCGAATTCGGGCTGGAATCGGGCCATAGTATTCCTACCAGTATCCCATATAGTTCCCATATTAGTCCCATATTTTTAATTTCATGAGAACCATTAATAAAAAAAATAAATAAATAAATAAATAAGCGTAAAAAACAATCCTATTGTGCATGTACTGTGACTGTAAAACTATTATAAAAAAAAAAAACAAAAAAAAAAAACAAAAAAAAAATCTTTGAGTGGATTCGAACCTCGAACCTTTTTTTTTTAAACAACATTTATTCAAATATTTTTTTTTTCATATACATTGGCGAATGTTACACACCAAGAACATATTATAAACTAAATACAGAATATTTAGCGCTGTATAAAAATAACATTGGAGTATAACAAATATATATTTTACATATCTCATTCATTACGCACAATTTGTTTAGATTATCATTGTTAACTTTGTTAGAGAAAAAATTGTGAATAAAAAACTAACACGTTCAATTATTAATGGAAGAGAAAAAAAAAAGGAAAAGAAAAAAAAAATAATTACAATTATCAGATTAACAATAGTCTAATTACGGAGATACACTACGTAAGATTATTACATTAAATAATAATACTATTTTCAATGTCTTTTAGCCACCAGTAACTTCTTCTCTTCTTGAAGTTGAAAGATTTCTTGTCCAAATCAGGTATCGCAGTAGAGTATACTATTTGTAGTCTGTGAGGTATGTTGACATCATATATTAGTTTTTTGTTGGCCATGTGTCTGCTTATATGATATATTATAGGTACACCATTCTCACTCCGGATCATATTTGATTTATCCAGGTATATAAAACCTTCTGGAGGAACAAATCCAGTTTTGGTTGCTTTCCTCATATATTCTTCATTTGGGTAGTAAGGTCCAAATATCAGTCCGTTACTTTTATTTTTTGCTGAGTTTTTGATATGATTTCTAATTAATTTTATTACAAAGTTATCGAATCTGTTTACATTTGCCATGTTATAAATTCTTGTGTTGCTTATCCTGTAGCGATAGTTATCCTCTGGATCTCGATACTTGCCTAGACAAGCTCTTATGCATCTCCTTTCGAAGAGTCTCAATTTTTCCATAAGGCTAGCACTTATGTTATACCAAATAGGGCAGGCATAACTGAGTATTGGCCTGATCAGCAGTTGGTATCGAACCTCGAACCTTTAAATTACTAGACTTGCTCGCTACCGACTGACCTATTTAGTTATGTTTATATCAAAGGATCAAATGGAGGTTAATACTTGAACGACATCATCATTCATTTCAGATTACAGCCTAGATAATCTCCATTTGATCCTTTGATATAAACATAACTAAATAGCTCAGTCGGTAGCGAGCAAGTCTAGTATAATTCAAAGGTTCGAGGTTCGAATCCACTCAAAGAATTTTTTTTTTTATATATATTTTACAGTCCCACTACATGCACAATAGGATTGTTTTTTACGCTTATTTATTTATTTATGTTGGTTTTTTTTGTTAATGGTCTCATGAAAATAAATATGGGACTAATATTGCAACTATATGGGAACTATATGAGATACTGGTGTGAATACTATGGCCCGATTCCAGCCCGAATTCGGCTCAGGCGCCGGGGCCGAGTATCTTCCATATATTGCTCAAATGTGGCTTGCAATGGCCCATATATTGCCCATACTTGTCCAACACTGTGGGCAATGTATGGCCCACAAATTTTTTTTTGCGCGGGATATTTATTAGTTATTACAATTATGAACAAATGACAAATAAGTTTGATTGTTTAAGACAATTAAGTAAGGATAAACTACATCAAGAGAACAATGTAAATATAATATACAAAATAGAATGCAATATAAGCACATAAAAATTCTATAATTACGTCTGACTAGATTCAAATTTCAGACGTTCAACCGTATTTAGACAAAAAATTACTTTCCGAAATGTCATTCATATATTAGAACAAACTAGCATGAATAAACAACAAAATACAAAAACTAAAATACGATTATAAAATATTTTTAGAAAAAAAATTATATGAAATTCCGGTGAAAATATTTATAACATATAATGATCATAGATTTAATAGATGAGGAAAACATAAGCTAAGAAGCTATGCGAATTGAGCATTTACAAAAGGGCCAATTTATGTACCCCTTTTACATAAATATGGTATTAAAGGACCCCGCACACAGTGTATGGAAAATAATCATTCGGTCAAATTGGATCAAACTTGGGGAAAAGGTAGATCTTGAGGAACTGAAAAAAAGTTCTCATGGGCAAAGCCCCCAAAATTTGACCGGATGATTTTTTTCCATACATTGTGTGCGGGGTCCTTTGAAAAAAACCTTCAACAATCGTAATTTTGATCGTGTACAATTTTATTTGAACCTACTTGACTGGTTGTTTTCGTAATAAAATCATATACAACTATTTACGTTTACTTTAAAATGAAATGAACTTAGAGATTGATGTATGTTTACATAATAATTTTATTGCAAAAATCCATGGACAAAATTATGTTTGAAAAGTGTCGTGAAGAATTTAATTATTTGATAATGTAAAAATCATTTGGGTGATTCTCAGCAAAAGTATCCTGTAACCAAAATATCAATTTTTTTTTAATGTAGTTTTTTACAAGAATGAAATGTAAATTACTTTAGAATATCAGTGAAATTAAAAACGGCGAGATGTCCATTACTATTAATAAAAGAGGATTATTTACTACCACGGAGATTACACGTAAAAATGTGCGATTTTACTGAGAATCACCCATTTACAAAAAATGTCGAACAATATTGCTGAAATATATTGCCAGAGTGTTTCTAACATATTGCTGGATTATTAAATGTCTGCTTTGCCGCCATCACAGCAATATTGCATGTAATATTATAGCAATATTTTTGTAATATACTTCAATATTGTTTAAAAATATTGAAAGATATTATAACAATATTGCAGGAGTATTTTGAAATATTGAAAAATATTTTTGCAATGTTGTTCAGTATTTTTTTTGCAATATCGGGTAGTTTAGGTTCTTGCGATAATATTGCTGCAATACTGTATTAATACTACAATACGATTACCACAATATTTGTTGCAATATTGCAACAATGAAGACAGAGCGGACATTCAATGGTATAGCAACATTTGTAAAACATTGTAGCAACGTCGACCTACAACATTTCAAGAGTAATATTGTTTAATCATTGTTGCAATATTTATAAGAACTACATCAACATAGCAAAATATTGCACTGATATTACAGTTATATGGCGGAGCGGCACTGCAGTATTTCAAGAATTTGCCCAATTGGCCCAGGTGTTCGGGGTAGCCGATGACGATGTCTAGGTGGTGCACTCCGTAGTTTTTTGTATCTAGGTATCGGAATGCATTCCATGTGTGGTCTAAGTGGTCTGGATAGCCGATGACGGAGTCTAGGTGGTGCGCACCGTAGGTTTTTAGCTGTTCGTGTTCTATCTCATCGAATGCGTCGTCTAGCTGTTCGGGGTAGCCGATGACGATGTCTAGGTGGTGCGCTCCGTAGTTTTTTGCATCTAGGTGTTGGAACACATCGAATGCGTGGTCTAGGTTTTTGGGAGAGCTGATCATGATGTTTAGGTCGTGTGCTCCATAGTTTTTTGGCTCCAGGTGTCCGAACACATCGGAAACGTGGTGGACGAGGAAAACTACGGAGCGCATTACCTAGACATTGTCATCGGCTACCCCGACCACTTAGACCACTCATGGAATGCATTCCGACACGTAGGCGCAAAAAACTACGGAGCGCACCACCTAGGCATCGTCATCGGTTACCCCAAACACCTGGGCCACGTATTCGATGAGATCCAACACCTACAACCAAGAACCTACGGTGCGCACCCCCTAGACTCCGTAATCGGCTACCCCAAAGACCTACATACATCACGCATTCGATGTGTTCCAACACCTGGATGCAAAAAACTACGGAGCGCACCACCTAGATATCGTCATCGGCTACCCCGACCACTTAGACCACGCATGGAATGAATTCCGACACCTAGATGCAAAAAACTACGGAGCGCACCACCTAGACTCCGTAGTCGGTCACCCTGAACACCTAAACGATGCATTCAATGAGATCCAACAATTTTGGCCCGGGCATGGTGAAAAATAGTGTATTCAACATGGGGATAAAGAGGGCCACGCCAGAACACATGTTTGCCACCCGAGCAGAAGGAGATTTCCACGTGAGACTGGCCAACTCTTTACTCCCTAGTTGCTTAATATACTATTTCAACTCAGGTGTGAATTAGGGCCTTTTCCACGCGTGAAAGTGGGAGAGAAAATTTCGTATTTCGAGCGTATTTTATGAAACAGGTGAGAAATAGCTACTTTTACCCTGAAAACAGATGAGCAATGGCCTCATTTCTTTTTTAGGTAGAAATGCGTTTTTACGTCTCCAAATGCCCAATCCTGTCTCCCGCTCATACAT
>CM070873.1:56120726-56150726 GCA_036365515.1 Torymus aiolomorphi
AGGTGGATTAGCGCAGATCTTAACCTCACTCCTTCTGCGAGATCTGGAGTCAGATTTACCAATGATTGAGACATTGTGTGGCGTTGTAAGATTGGTTATCGACGCGATGCACGATGAGACCGCTATTCGTCGGAGTTTAATTTTAGCGAATACCAATGTGGCAGTAAAAGATACTCTCAGTGCTACAGAGGCAGACGAATTACTCTTCGGTAAAAATTTGTCTGAAAACCTCAAGCAAGCGAAGGTTACTGGACAAGATGTGCGAATTCTGGCGAAAAAGCCGCCGGCTCAGACGCCAAAAAACCAGAAACCCCCGCCACGTCATCAGAGCGGATCGCAGACTTCGGCACCCAGGGGGCATCAGCGATCGGAGTCAAAGAACCAGACGAACCAGCGCTCCCGTCAAGGGGATCGGACACAATCGACCGAGCAGACCCCGCACAAGAGCTTCTCCAAGAAACACTATCCGAAGAGGCACCATTAAACGAGGATGTAAGTGTTGTTGCAGGTCGATTGCGACTATTCATTGACAGCTGGAAGCAGATCACTTCGGACTCTGTAATTTTATCATGGGTAAAAGGTATTAAAATACCTTTTCGAACGACCCCGTGCCAATCTGTACCTATTTCAGATAAAAATTTTTCTCGTAGAGACAAAACGATTTTTATACCATTAATAACAAAATTGTTAAATAAAGGGGCTATTGTAGAGTGCAAGCATGTCGAAGGTCAATTTCTGTCTAGTTTCTTCTTCTTACTGAAAACAGATAAATCTTATAGATTTATTTTGAATCTGAAGCGACTAAATAATTTTATTGACACTGATCATTTTAAACTAGAGAATCACAAGACAGCGATAAACCTTTTGGAGAGAAATTATTTCATGACAAGTATTGACCTTCGTGATGCATATTACTTAGTGCCAATAGATTTAGCGTATAGGAAATATTTACGTTTTCGATTTGATGGAAACTTATATGAATTTACTTGCTTGCCCTTTGGGTTAAATATAGCGCCCTACATTTTCACGAAATTACTCAGACCTATTCTGGGATTATTGAGAAGCACGGGTTATATCTCAGTAGTATACCTCGATGACATCCTGCTTATGGGTGATTCTTATCAATCTTGTAAAGAAAACTTTGTACGGACGCGAAACTTACTTGTGGCATTGGGTTTTATTATTCATGATGGGAAATCACAACCGATCCCTCGAAAGTGGTGCAAATGGTTAGGTCTGATTTTCGACTCGCGAAAGATGACATTGGAACTGCCGATAGAAAGAAGACGAGAAATGAAAGCACTGATTAATAAATTTAGCGTTTTACGACGATGTAAGATAAGAGATTTTGCTCGATTTATTGGCTCGATTATATCATGCTGTGTAGCTATTGAATTTAGCTGGTTGTATACCCAAGACTTTGAGAAATTTAAGATTTTGGCTTTAGAAGCAAATCATAATACCTATGATTCTTACATGGAATTAGTTCCAGGTCATTCAGATTTTAATTGGTGGAAAAATAAAATAATGATCGCTTCAAAGAACATAGACCACCAACCGTTTATTTTTGAGATTTTTACCGACGCATCACTAACGGGATGGGGCGCAGTTTGTGCAGATAGAAAAGTTCATGGTTTCTGGACTGAAAAAGAACGTGAAAATAATATTAATTTCTTAGAATTGATGGCCGCCTATTTTGGCTTGAAATGTTTAGCAAAAGACGCAAAAGATTGCAGTATTTTAATGCGTATAGATAATACGACAGCTATATGCTACATTAATAGAATGGGCGGCACTCAATTCGATTACTTAAATAATATCACTAAAGACATTTGGTGTTGGTGTGAGGAACGAAATATTATTATTGTAGCTTCATACGTTAGTTCTAGAGATAATGCCGAAGCAGATACAGAATCGCGTAGATTGGAACCAGAGACCGAATTCGAACTAGCGGATTATGCATTGAAGATGGTCGTTCACCGCTTCGGCGCACCAGAGATTGATCTTTTCGCGAGCAGGTCAAATCGCAAATGCAAGCGTTATGTCTCGTGGAGAAAAGATCCGGAATCTGAGGCGGTAGATGCCTTCACGTTATCGTGGACGCATCTTTTCTTTTACGCGTTTCCGCCGTTTAGTATAATTCTTAGAGTTTTGCGAAAAATTAAGAAGGACGGGGCTGAGGGAATCTTGGTGGTACCAGATTGGCCATGCCAGCCATGGTACCCACTGTTTCGTTCCCTTACTATGTTCAGACTCAATTATATTATCACCTAATCAAAGACTTTTAATTTCTTGTAGCAACGAACCGCATCCATTATGGAGGTCTCTTTCCCTGGTAGCTGCAAAGTTATCAGCGAGGCGTTCTTAAGGCAAGGTGTCCCAGTGCAGTCGATCGATACGAGTTTAGCTTCGATTGGAATATCAACGAAGAAGAGTTATGACACTGCGATTAAAAGATGGTGGTTTTTTTGTAAAGAGCGTGAAATACCGATGTTTCACCCATCAGCACCTCAGGTTATAGAATTCTTACAAAAAGAATTTGATCGCGGTCAATCTCACAGTTCGCTGAATATCATTAGATCTGCAATATCCTTGATCGCCGGAACGGATATTTCAAACGACACCCGAATGAGGCGTTTTTTTAAGGGAATTTCCAAATTGAGACCTTCTATTCCAAAATATAATTATACTTGGAATCCCAAGATCATTCTGGACTATTTCTCAGAGAAACCAGAAAATGCGGGTTTAAATGTTAAGGATCTATCATATAAGCTAATCACACTTTTAGCCTTAGTAACGAGACAGCGTATTCAGACGCTTAGCCTTATTAAGATTAACAATATAAAGATCTCAAATTCGGAAATACTGATTTTGATTCCAGATCAGATTAAAAATTCCAAACGCGGAGTTTGTCAACCGTTACTAAAGGTACCTTTTTACAGCACTAATTTAAAGGTATGTCCTGCATCGACTTTAGTGCATTACTTAGATGTAACTGCCTCCAAGAGGGGTTCTATTAAGGCTTTATTTTTGTCATTAAATAAAAACGTTTGTAAAGCTGTTTGTAAACAGACTCTTAGCAACTGGGTGAAGAATGTTTTACTAGATGCAGGTATAGATACGGGAGTTTTTACGGCACACAGTACGCGCCATGCCGCAAACTCAGCTGCTAAGAGGCTGGGTGTCAATGTCGATGTAATTTTAAGGACTGCAGGCTGGGCGGAAAGCTCATCAACATTTGCGAGATTCTATGATAGACCCTTAATTAATAATACGACAGAGTTTGCGTTGTCAATTTTAAATCAATAAAAATTGCTTTTTAATTATTGACGAGAAGATTATACGAGTGTATAAAATGGCATAAAAATTGAAATATAAATAAATTTACAAGTTGCTTGCAATGTAAGACGTGAAATATAATTCACACTTCCACGACCGTAGATTACTTTAAACATCTACGTGATTGATCTTGGAGGAGGAAGCGCAACATACAATTGAACAATTGAAAGAACTTGTGAAGTTCAATTACAATTGTATTAGCGCTTCCTCCGAAAAGATCAATTTCCCACCCATAACGTTTCCCAAAATTATTAAAATTTATTCCCGTTTAAATCTACGGTAGAGCTTTCAACAAAATGACTAGTATAGCCATCCACCGCGGCGTGTAGCGGGCCGTGGCGCTGGGATCGCTAGATTTTTAGCTTTGAATGTGTGGTATCTGGGGGCAAGGGAGGGGTACTACGTGATTGATCTTTTCGGAGGAAGCGCTAATACAATTGTAATTGAACTTCACAAGTTCTTTCAATTGTTCAATTAAAATCGAATTTGCTCATTCGGCCATAAATCCTTATCCACTATCCCTTTCTTATACTCTCCACATACCGCCCGGCACTTGATCAACTTATCGAATTCAACTCTCTCCAGCTATTCTTACGCAAGAAGCCCTCCCGCAATCTCATTAAACTCGCCTCCCGAAAACTTTTCCTCCTCTCATCACTGCCTCCTTAGCTATCGGTCACTCAGCTATTCCCTCGGTGTCTACACTCCGCGAATTATACCGCACGTGCACGTGCGCATCTCGCTATGGTCAACGATCTCTCTCTCTCTCTCTCTCTCTTGCTTTTCCTCTTGCATGGATCGATCGAGACTTGTGCTGCGTTTCCGGACTCCATCACGCGTGCCTCTCGTATACGTATCCTTTTCCAGAAAGAGGAAGAGAGAAGAGTTCACAAGGAGCCGCTTTGTCGGCCCTAATCCGGAGGTAAACACACATATACACACACGCACCGCGGATTCGCGAGCTTGTGTCTCTCTCTCTCTCTCTCTCTCTCGCGTACGCGCCGACTTTGTAGTCACAGAAGAGTAGGCATACGTGATTGCGAGTCGTGCATGCACATGCGTTTGTTTGAGCAAGAGGGAGAGGACAGAGGTTGGAGCGGCATCGTGGAGATGCAGATTTTCGGTGTGCGTGCGAGAGACGGAGCTGGAATATGATTTCGTGAGATGGTACTTAGTTTTGTGTGTGTGTGTGTGTGTGTGTGTGTGTGTGTGTGTGTGTGTGTGTGTGTGTACGCGCGCGTGTGTGTCTATGGGTGTGTATATGAGTTAAGAACTTCAATTATGTTATATACAAATCCAGGATATGTTATCCCTTAACTGTCAGATATGTTAACTGGGGGGGCCCAGCCCTCCTGCGTGGCTTCGCCACGCCAACCCTCTGCCCCCACACACACCGGCTCGTCGCCCTCCTCCTCCCTATGTAAAAACTTCGTTTTTACATTATAGGCACGACCGCACTTCTCCGGAGATCCTTTACATTTCGAATCCTTTCGAAAAATGTAACATTTTATTAGTTTCACGATAAATAGAAAAAAATAGGTAGGTATGTATGTCGAAATAATTTATCAATTTTTTTTATAACATGGTAAGTAAAAAATACATAAATTGCAATCTGCAGTCGAGCTGCAGTAAATACGGAAGTGGGCTAGGCTGAACGAAATGAAAACTCCAATAGTCTTTAGTTTTAACGAAAGATGGACATCTAGCTGCTCACGCGACACTTTGCATGAAATGTTAACTACAGGGGAAATAAAAGCGATGTTTTTCGGGTTCAAATTTTTATTTTCTCTGGCATTTTTTTATTTGTCGATCGATTCGGCTCGGTAGAGAATTGTCAGTTACTTATAATTAGACGAGTATATTCCCCAAAGCCCGTTTGGATCCGTCGAAATTTCGCTGAGATAATCAGGTTACTTTATCACATACATACGTAAAGACATACATACATCTCTGAAAACGTTTAAAATGTACTCCTTTTCGGTGGAAAATAGTTTTTATGTTGTAAATTTTCAGAATTTAAAGTGTTACAATTTTCGCCCTGACGAAAATATAAGGCTCTTCCGAGAAGCGGTCGTGTCTAAAAAGTGGTGAAAATAATATTTCTGAAACTCTGCTTTTTATAAAAATTTATTAAATGCATATTTATTACATAAATTTAATAACTTAAGAACGTTTATTTTCAGGTTTTTAAATGTGTAAACATTATAGTTGAAAGTTTTATATCAGGAGTCGCTTACAGAAATAACTATACTTTTCCGTAGCAATGCCCCACTCTGACCTAAACTTCACGCAACCATTTCATCTAAATTATTTTTGAGGTCAAAATTATCTGAAAAAGATCGTGAAAAATCTGCTGATTAAAAAATCTGCACACATATTTCTTCTCTTTCTCATTCGCGTTCTCTTCCCAACATCAATTTAACGTATTCCCAGTTTCCACTTCAAAAAACTAAGCTCGCACAGCTCGCACGTACATCCATGTACGCGCATCTCAAGAAATTTCCTTCTTCCTGCCTCCCCACACATCGTCCAAGAATTATCAAAAAGCGCGCGCTCGCTGCATCACGCTCTACAAAACTATATACACGCAGCAGCGCTCCGCTAAAAGCTTTCGTAGCTATCGGCGCGACGTCGCGCATTGAAACGTGTCCCGGCAGCAGCGACCCCGTTTTCCTTCCTCTCTCTCTCTCTCTCTCTCTCTCTCTCTCTCTCTCTCTCTCTCTCTCTCTCTCTCTCTCTCTCTCTCTCTCTCTCTCTCTCTCTCTCTCTCTCTCTCTCTCTCTCTCTCTCTCTCTCTCTCTCTCTCTCTCTCTCTCTCTCTCTCTCTCTCTCTCTCTCTCTCTCTCTCTCTCTCTCTCTCTCTCTCAGTAGCAAGAAAAGAAAAAGAGAAAAAGGAAACAAGAATATCGCGGAAAAAACAGCGCGTAAAGGCGGTAGCGGAGCGGGCCCTTTGAAGCCGGTACATAGCGGCAGCGACGGCGGCTCCTTTTAAAAACCGTCGCCGGCGTTAATTGCAGGTCGCGCGCGAGATATCGGCCGGAGAAAGAAGGACGCGCGCTCGCGGTACAAAGCGACAGGGAAAGAGAGAGGGAGCGATAAGCGCGCAGCGACTTTTTTATATACGTAGGTGTATATAGATATGCTTTGTATATACTTACACGAGCGTGCGCGAGCGCGCATACAAACGGAAGTGCGCGGAGAGAGAGAGAGAGAGAGAGAGAGACTTTTTACGATGTGTTTGTATGCTCTCTTTGGATAGGATCGCGTGTGTATGTCGCGAGGCGGCGGTGCACTTTTTTATGGGCCTTTGAAGCGGGCGGGTGGCTCTTTATCGTCTGGATTAAGAGGGTTAGACGATGATGTGTGTTTGGAGTTGAGATGGAAAGTCGGGGAGTCTATTGGGGTTTTGATTAGAGTTTTCTGATGTCGGCCGCGTCTGTGGGGATGTAAAGGCTGTAGAGGAGGATTAGGTATCGGGGGAAATTTTGTTTTATGAGGCTTTGGTATGGTCGTTTATGAAGAGCGAATGAAGCAGAGACTGTGAGTAAAAAATGAATTAATTTTTATTTGTTATAGTAGTAAAAATACAGCGAAAAAAATACTAGTTTCCAGCCTGATTTAATGAGAGTATTCCTATCTTTACTACGACTGAAAGAAAATTCACTGACCTAAAACTACGTGTAAAAAGATATCGCAGATATTCAGTAAACATAAAATTTAAGGGAAATGTTAAATGGAAAACTTTATACAAAGTTACTGGCACGTAATGAGAACGTCATCTAACAAAGCTGGCTGATTCCATTCAAATTCAGGCAGGCTGTCCCAGATCGAATTTTTTTTCTCCTAAAAACTATAGACTGTATTTTAAATCATATTTAAGAAAACACGTGTCTCGGGATTTTGCTTAAAAAATTTTTTTTTACTCCACAACCAAATTAATATTAGACGCAAAAATAGAGATTACAAAATTTAAAAAGTACCTCAATTTTCAAACTGATGTAACTTTGTCAATTTTCAATCTTTTAAGACTTTTTTTTCAAAATGTAAGGAATTTCGTCTAGTTTTAAGAAATCTTTTCACTTTGATGATTAAGATTCCTCTTACAGAGTTATTAATGAAAACTACAAAATGACGATTTTTTTAAATGTAAATATCTCAAAAACTATAATTTTTTTTCTCTGAAAATTGAATATGTTTTTATACATTAATAAAACTAACTTTTCCAGTAGGTGAGAATATGCTATTTTTTGATTATTTTTTAATGAATTTCCAAAGTTTTAATCGATTTTTTTCGATTTCTAAGCTGTCAACTCGTGCTGTTTTAAAAAAATTATGCCATTTCTCTATCTAATTACTATCCCATTTACTAATATATTAATAAAATAAAGGAGAAACTTTAAAATAAGTCGCCAGGCAGGTTTCTTGATCAATTAGACGTGAATTTATAGCGATTTTTCAATGTTTATATGCACCAAATTTAAGTAGTCAAGAATCTTCAATTTCTACGCCAATTATCAGCAGTGAAGAACTTTTTAATAATAGTGAGATTTTTGTAAATGAACTTAATAAGACTTTAAGTTATTTAAAATTAAAAACTTCACCTGTCAAAGTGGCTCAAACTGTGAATAATAGTAAGATGCGAAAATCATATGCCATTTGGAAAAGAAAAAAAATGAATGATGCATTCATTCGGAAATACACAAGTAACAACTCTTATTCCAACTGATATTTCTAAAAACTATTTATTGTCAGTTATATGCATAGCAACTAAATATATGATTAATGAAGGGCGGGCCTGGAACTTACATGGGCTATTCATTAGATAGTGACATTGTGTCCAATATCAAAGATTATTATTTAAACGATGATTATAATTGCTCTCATCAGAGTGCAAATAAAAGTGACATAATGTCTGTTAAAGAGGATAGCATGAAAACTAAAAAAAGTGAAGCATTTTCTCACTTGAAGCATGAAGGAAATGTACACATTACTCATAGAGGAGAATCTACTTGTTACTACAATGGTATAGTGGAGGGCATCATTAATTTTTTTTCTTTTCCCAATGGCAAATTGTCGCATCTTACTGTTCACAGTTTGCAGCACTTTGAGAGGTGAAGTTTTTAATTTTAAATAACTTAAGGTCTTATTAAGTTGATTTACAAAAATCTCACTATTATACAAAATTTCTTCACTGCTGATAATTGGTAAAAGTTACATCAATTTGAAAATTGAGGTACTTTTTAAATTTTGTAATCTCTATTTTTGCGTCTAATATTGATTTGGTTGTGGAGAAAAAAAAAATTTTTAAGCAAAATCCCGAGACACGTGTTTTCTTAAATATGATTTAGAAGACAGTCTTATACAGCTACAGAATTTTTCGTTAACAAATATAATATTTTTAATTTCAAAATTTTAATGATGGAATAGTTTCGCAATTTTTAAATACAGATATTTGACCTATAAAATATTTTTCATATAAAACTTTACCATCGAGATTCATACACGTGAAAACTTGTTAACGTCCGTGAACGACCCTTTCAACATTCCCATATTTATCTAAATAAGTTATTATGCATGCAAGTATGTTTATTTTTGTTTCAGTCCAGCGATTATCCGCAAATTTGAGCAATTTGAAGGAGTTACCTTAAGTCGACTTATCCCTCGTGTCACCTGAAAGTGCCCCTTTTCGCCGAAAATACGTTCGCATGTATATTCCCGAAACTCTGCCAGATACAACTTGTTACATCACCCAGAAATAATTGTAATACCCAGCGAAAATATACTTTCATGATTAAGTTGTAGTTACAATCTTCTCGAAATCTCGCAGCCAAATCACACAATTTTCAAATTAGCGCGTAATTAACATCGCGCATCACAAAGCAAACTACCCATCCCCGAGCGTCATCACGAAAAATCATTTCCCTCGCTCACGCTACAACAAAACCAAATCGTACATTTAATTACAAATTGCTTGCTCGCTCGTTCCTCCGCTCCCTCTCTCTCATCCTAATAAAATCTCATTACCCACGTTACGTCTCTCCTCTCTCTCTCTCTTTCTCGCGAGCTGCAGCACAATTTACCCAAACTGATTGCGAGCGCTCGCGCAATATCGTTTCCCCGGCGGATTATAACTCGATAAACGCACGCGCGCGCTCCTGATGCAAGCGGACGAAAAAAACGCACGAGCGAGGGGAAATGCACGCGAGAGCACATAATAGCCTGCGGTACGTCCGAGTCATTGTTTACATTACGCTCGCTCCTCGTGCATACACTCACACACAACCTTATCAATTCCTCTCCCTCTCTCTTCCTCTTCTCCTCGCGCAGAGAAATTATGCATATAACGTTCGTTCGCTCCGACGAGAGAGAGAGAGAGGCAGCAAAAGGATGCAGCGCGCGGGACGAGAGATGACAAAGCGCGCGAAGAAGGATCCGGCGAGGCAACGCTCGGACAAGAAAAGCTATATACAAGGCAGCAACGAGCGAACGAGAGGAAGAGAGAGAGAGAAAAACGAAGAGCCAGAGATAGATAAAGCCGAGTCGACTCTCCTTCTCTCCCTCTCTAACGAGACTCCACGAGCGAGCGAGCGAGAGAGAGAGCAACGGCGGGGGCTATTATCATAATTGCGGGCTGCGGGGCAACGGTTGTGCCCACAAACCAGAATCCACTCTTCTCTCTCTTCCTCGCTCGTCTCATCATCCACCTATAACCACCTTCTCGCATCCTTCGCGTGCGCCGCGGAGCGAGTCGTGAAATTTCATCCCGCGCGCGCACACTCGCGCTCTTACATATTGGAGCGAGCGCGCCGCCGACAAATTCGCGTGTATCTAGATGCGCGCGTGTAGTATTTGTCTTGGGGGAGGAGGAGGAGGAGGAGAAGAGAGATCGGATCGTGATGGTTATGGGCTGCGACGGCCGTGTGGGTTTAAGACTCCGAGAGGATGGTATAATTTTTTAATGGGGAGAGCATAATGCGCGCTTGTTTTGTTAATTAGAGGATTAACGTTCGGTTGTGGTGAGTTTGTTTATTTGTTTGGGGATATGGGAATGGTGATGATGTTGGAAATAGTGAGGCGGTTAACTAAATGTTTAGAAAGTAGCATATACGTATCTACGTTTGTTTTTACGGTTATCATTGTAACGCGCAGGGTGAAAATACCACGAGTAAATAATACAAATTCTGTTAATTGACTAGAATTCTTTATGAATGAGAGAGTGACGATGTTCGTATTATTATATAAACAGCGTTAATGAGAATTAAATACGATCGTATAATTAAAACCTTCGTTATGTATGTATACGGCCCTTCCGCCGCCACGTCGTGTGAGCTTTATCCGGAGAGTAAATACATCATCATCATTTTAAATGCGGCTAATGAAATAATTCGATCAAGTTTCACCCTCATTGGGATCAAGCTGTGCTATATAAACATGGAATGTTTGTATCACGCGAGAGGTCTTAATTGAGAAAGGACAATCGCTGTAATTTCTATTTACAAGTGAAACGCGTGATTGCGATAAAAAATGCTGTTTTTACAGTTTAACGTTATTCTTTGAATATTTATGAGCACATTCATAATGAAATTTTAATATCCTTTGTGATGTAATGCAACACAACTGAATACCATTCCCTCTAATAAGAATAACAATCGCCTTAGTCTTAAAACCACAGGACAGCCAAAAATTATAATTCCATTATAGAAATTCAGGCACCTCCGGCATATCCCATACAACAGCCTCACCGATCGTAATCAAATTCAAATAAAAAACGATTAATCCTCCTCTCTAGCTTGTTCGCCACAATCGGATCCCGCATCGCCGACGCATTCGTCTCGTCATCGGCGTAGGTATATATATATATATATGTACCTTGTACACGTTCCCGGACTGTCGCGACGCGCCCGCCGGGGAGTCTCTCGCTCCGGAGGTGTTTCGAATTTGTCTCTCCCTCTGTCTCTCTCGCAGCAGCGGTCCTTGATAAATCATCCGAATTAACGGGTGGGCGGTATAACGTGTAGCGCGCGCGAATATCGTTATACACGCGCGAAATTACGACGCGGCGGCGGTAAACATTTATTTTTGTGAAGTGGCCGGAGAGCTGAGTTTTTTCCTTTTCTTTCTTTTCTAGGTATGCGAATGCGGAGGTTAGGATGAATCATGGCGCGGATGACGGTGTTTGTGGGGAGACGGTAGAATAAAAAATGTTGTACAAGTGGTAGCGGAGGTATGGAGTGACAGTAATATATTGCAGAGACTAAAAATTAAAAGATACGTGGTTTTTATGAATAAAAATAAAGTTGGGTGTTTCAGGTGCCGCGAGAGGTTGCGTCAAATATTCGTGCTGTCAGTTTCGGTTTTGGCAGTTGGCGGAATGGAAGAAGCGTATCTACATCGTAAAATTAGATTCTCGATATACGCAGTGAAGACGTTGCTCTGATAAGATTCTCTCGCTTACTGCATTCAAAATTCAGAAACTAGCTGTGATACTTTCGAGAAAATCCAACTTCTGATTTAAAATCTCCTCCAAGATATACTTAAGATATACGTTATATAAAGATACTTTCGCTTATAATAAGCTCTGATCCTCGTTTATTATTTCGGAGCAATGCTCTCGCCTTTCGCACTTTTTGCGCTGAACGAGAGGCTCGTCGAGAAAACGCAGCCTCGCACGAAGAGGTCGATTCGAGATAGGTAGACTGAATGATTAATCAGCGAGCTCTTAGACTGCGCGATGTAACGCGCGATGTAACGCTGTATAATATTGATGACGAGAGGAGGTAATAATAATGAAACAGCCGAGGCGCACTCATATTGTATATACGCTGCGGGTACATATATTAAAGTTTAATAATGTAACTGTATGAGGGGTGTGACCGTTATATAGACGAGTCGCGTGGAATATATCACGAAGAGAGAGAGAGAGAGAGAGAGAGAGAGAGAGAGAGAGAGAGAGAGAGAGAGAGAGAGAGAGAGAGAGAGAGAGAGAGAGAGAGAGAGAGACTTTGTATCACTCTAGGAAGCGAACGATGCAGTGAAAGAGTTGCAACTTGTAATATACGTACGCTTCGCTTCAGTATTTGTGGAAGTTAATTAAGATGAAGTAAATGTGCGCTTGTTGAAGCGCATTTCCGTATGTGTGTTTATGAATGCCGGAGAAATGAAATGAGTTTTTCAGCAAATGGCTTCTTTACATGCTCAAGGGATGATGGCTTTACTAGGAGGTATTGTAAAACCGACGCGTATTTTACATATTATGAATAAGATTCATAAATAAAGATTGAAAAGTGTACGGTAATATCATTAAGGTAACTTTTAGCATTTATAATAAAATAATCATTGCTTTAGTAAATGAGATTTTTCTGGATAAAATTGCATGAGGAAAATTACTATTTTCTTTGTACATTAAGTACAATTACTGGCCGCATTGTGAAATTTACACTTTACAATAATAAATAATTACATTATTAAATTTATTTACAACAAAATAGTTTTAATAGCTACGGTAGCTCAATCATAGGTTTTATAAAACCTTAGACTGTTTGTTCACCCAAACCGCGCCGTGTTTGAATTCTGTCATTGGGGATCGAGTCGCATCTGTGTCGAGTTTTTCGAAATTCATAATTTTTACGTGCTTATTTAACTGTTAGTTCTGCTGGTTCGGAACCCACCTAAAACTGTATATCCCCATTGCTGTACGAATTATTATGGGTGCACCTATTGCATCCACAGTGCTCACTAGCGTAGTAATGCAGAGCTATACAAGACTCACAAGAGGACTTCAGATAGCTCTTAAATGTGAAAAAAATAGTTTTAATTAAATAAATTTCAACTTTAACTACATGCCCAATAATTTATATTTAAAGTAGAAAATTTAATAGATTTTATCTCGTGCTGAAAAAAGGTAATTTTTTCTTAAATTTAACTAATTTATTTACTTTTCTTCGGCTAGTAAATAGGGAGGTACAGATTTTTTAATCATGTTTAAAATAACGTTTAGTAAACCATTTAATTTCCATGATACAACATTTAAGAAGACAGTTCTTCAATTCTACCTAAAAACGTATGTCATTTAATTTCCATAACAGAACACTTTGTAAGACGCTCATTCAATACTGTTAAAAATACAAATTTCACCTAAACGCCCATCGATCCTCAACGATTGATTAATTCGTTTCCCCAAACTGATGTACAAAACCCGTCAACTCGGCAAAACCTCACCCCACCCTGTGCGTAACTTCATCAATAAACAGCAATAACAATCATCTCCCCCTTTCTTTCTCTTCCTTCATTCCATCTCTCTTGCCTCTCCTTAACCGTCCAAAAAACTCCCGAGAACCTAATACACACACGCGCAGGCACGCACAGAAATCCACCTCTCGAACGAAGACGAACGCCCCAGCGCAAGGAAGAGAAGAAGATCACGCGAGTGGACCACCCGGGCGAAACGCAATCCTCGCGGAAAGAAGCGCAGAAGAAGAGTGCAAAAAGCATCGGCGATTTCGGACTCCCCCCGTTCCCGGCTCTTTACCTTACGAGGCGTCGGATTCGCCGTGTTTTTGCGCACTCCGACGACACCTGATACGTTGCGTATAGAGGGACACGTGCGCAGGAGAATTTATTCGCCGGAGATTCATGATTCCGCGTAAGCTCATCCATTTAATTGCCGGCGTGGACGAGTGTATGTATATATATATACTTCTTGTGTCTTTTTTTCTCTTGCTCTGCTTCGTATATACTCGGAGTGCGAGTTTCTTTTATTGGCGAGGAGAGAGAGAGAGAGAGAGGATTTGCCTTGAAAGGCGATACACTGCGAGGCTATGGGTGGTATACGATTTTTTGGAGCGGAGGTGGCGATGCTGGTGGATTGATATAAGCAAATTAATAAATACGGCGTGGATGTACTTTTTGGAGACAATACATCTTGCCGTGAGGTTCGCGGAAGAGTGATATTAAGTTTGTAAGACATATGCAAATGAATGTTAAGTATATTGCTCGGACGCCTGTCGGTGAAGATTTAAATACAAGTTTATTTGAATGTGTTGTATGGGAATATATCGAGTAAATTTGGCGTCTAATCGAATATGGAGAGAGAACAGTTAAAAGTAGTTTTTGCAAAGTCTATTAAAAACTTTTACCGATTTTCTTTATCGAGTATTATACGTTCAGAAAACACAGTATTGGATTTCACGCAGGAATACATTGCAGAAGTTCTTGTTACACGTGTGCAGAGCTGATTTACAGAATTCGCTTGGGGAGAGCAGAAACGCGAAAAAGCAAATACGGTCGCACGCGAGTCGCAAATCAGCACGGAAACCAATTTCGAAAGCAGATCGAACAAGAGAAGGTATAATTTCTTGTATTCATATATATGTGTGTGCAGTCTGCACGACCATTTGCTCACCAAGTTAACTAAGGGTATATAATACGAGTATAGGTATGCACATATGGCGCCGCGCGTACACGCACACGTGTGCTACAGATTTAAAAAAAATTTTGCAGAAGCGTAAAAATGAAAATGAATTTTCAAAGTGTTATAAATCTCGTGGCGCGAGAGAATCTCCTGAACGCTTAATAACAAGTTTTTTAAGGACTATGTAAATAACACAATTCACTGAATAAATATGGAGTGTCCTTTTCCTGAAAATTCATTATTCAAGATAATTTTATCGACTCAATTTATCTTATCGCAATATGAAAAATATACGGCAAAATGTATAATAATTAATTCCGTAACAAGATATTATGTTACGTTATTAATGGCGTACGGCGGAGAATTGAAAAATCGCTTATAATGAAAAAGATTTATTACTCGGGGATAAATCAATTACCAGTCCTGAATATATTTAGCAGAAGTATTCTGCACTTTATACCCGTGCCCGCGCGAAGATAAAACATTCACATTTTATCTTCATTAAAAATGTATGACATTGAAAATTCAAGTAATAAAATCCATCTTATTTAATAAATACAATCTGTTCTCACTCTACTATAAAATATTTTATAACATTATAACATAACAAGTCTCATCTTTTATTTGGGCTATAAATTCTTTAATAATTGTATAGTTTCAGTTTTCTATGGGGACACAAGGTTTACATGAAGGAGTCATTCAATAAACTGTTGCTGTCTTTCATATACTGTAATTCAAATGTAAATAGAAAAATTTGTTATTGTAAGTAATTGGTAAGTTCATAACAGTATATTAATAACGTATGTGTTTCAATAAATGGTTACTTATTTTTGGAACGTGACTATTTTTCTGTCACTCTATTATTTTCTTTTTTGTATTTAAAACTTTTGAAATTTCTTTCTTACAAGATCAACCAAATTTCTCATATAATTTAGTCAATGGTACTGTACAGGTACCATTCATACTCTACAAACTTTGCTTTAAATCCTTTACCAATGCGATTTTCCTTCTCTTATATATACAATACTCAAATAACTTCAAGCGTTTCTTCTCAAATTTGTCCAAAACTTTACTTTGATCCCGACTCCTTACAGCCCCGCAATACCAACATATTTTTTCTTTCATGCCCAAAAATCTCGCTCTCCAAAACTACATTTCACACTTAACGATACCTCGCGACCGTAAAAGTCCCGGCATCGTCCTTCCATCTAAATATCCACCCACGAAAAATCCGCAAACAATCCGCATACATACACACATCCAACCTGAGCCTTTCTCACCTATAATAAAGAGACGTTACTGCCTCCTCGCGACAGGTATACACCCGCATGCACACATACCCGCTACACCCGTAAACGTCCCGCGCCAATAAAAACCCTGCGCAACGGAATAAAAGTCACGTATGTTTTGACTGACGCGCGCGTGCGCAGGCGCGCTTTCGACGCTCGGGCTTAAAATGGATTTTTACGAGGCGAGGGTAATTGATTGGACCCTCGTGTGTGCCTCGATTATAACTTTTAATGAATTTGCAGAAGGATTTTTTCGCGAGGGAGGGTTGTCATTTTGCAGAAATTTGACGGAAGACGGGGAGGAAGATAGGATGAGAAATCGGTGTAATAAGGAGATAGAGAGAGAGAGAGAGAGAGAGCCCGAGAGAGAGAGACTCGTTGAACGTTGGCATGTGACGGCGATGCGTGTGATCGATATGCGCGCGGTCTGAGAAAAATTTTTTGAAGCGATTTTTTTCGCGCTCGTCTTTTTGGGTGTATTTATCTTCGTATTCGTTTATTTGAACTATAATATTTGCCTCTCGTCGTATCTCGTCGATCGATGAAGCTCCTTTAGCCAGTATTTTACAGATGCATGCGCGGTAAAATTTTATTCATCATCAAAACGTAAATGTAATTTCGTATTCATACAGTGCCAGAAATTTCAATTTTGAATATTTCTGGATGTACGAAAAGTCTATACGATTCTTTCGTATATAAAACAAACCGCTTTCCCGAAAAAAAAAACAGCTTCAGCATACACCGCGCACAATTCCGCATGCCCGCGCGCACTCATCCCTTGCAAAAAATCCCTCCCCCTCTCAGATAATCCCGCGCTTATTACACTCCAGTTAACAAAGTTATTTACGCGCATTCTACAATCCATAATTAGAGCAAAAACTCGACGGATCCTACGCCAAACCGAGCGAAAAACGCTAATCCAATACAGCGTGTATATATATATATATATAGAGCCAAGTGATAACTCGCTCGCTCGCTAACAAGCGTAGTCCCAAAAAACTCCCCTCCCCGTTTCCCTGCTCAAGACCTCATACTTCAAAGAAGCGCAGAAATTCCATCCTCGCTCCTCGCCTCTCTATCTCCTGCCGGAGTTATTGAACCCTGACAGCACTCATTTTCCCCCCTTCCTTCTCCCGTATACAGTTTTTTTTTCCTTCAAACTCTTCTCCGGGGCAGTGCAGACTCGACTCGCGTGCGCGTTTTTGCCCTACGCCACGGGGCGTGTATGTTTGTTTAGCCCCGGACGGGCACCCTGTTATTAGAAGGCTCGGGAGAGAGAGAGAGACTGGTTGGGCCCAAGGAAAGGGGGAGAGGGAGAGGAAGAAGATTGAAAAGTGCGCTCTGAGCAGAGAAAGAGAGGTCTGTCTTTCTCGGTCGTTGCTTCAATATCGCCAATTTTCTTGCCGAGCGAGCGAGGGGGGAGAGATTTTGCATTGCTGAGCGAGTGCTCGTTTTCTGGGCCGGAGGTTGGCTGTGTAGTCGTCGTCGTTTTTGAGCTCGAAGGTGGTATTCGAGAGACGCTGCAGAGGGGAGTTTCGAGCTGGGAGTCCGGAATTTTCGTGTGCTCTTGTTTCGCTTGGAATAGCGCGCACGCGCAAGCAATGGCCTTCAATTGAGCGATCACAATTTGTCGAGAATTTTGCAAATTTTGCAAAAAAATATACTCGCTAACTTTGTTCGCGTTCGTTACTCGAAATATCGGTAAGATTAAAACGACCGAGTATAGTTTCGTATATTTATTCTAGCCCTCATTTGGCTGTCTTATTATACATGTAGGAAGCCTTGATGAGTCTCTCAGGAACCTTTCTCGCAAATTGAAATTTGCCCTTCTCCGAATGTGAATCAGGACAGAAGGGAAGCAGCAGCAGCAATCTCTGCATATGATAATAAATCATGGCACGAGATATCTCAACTTCCAGACGGATGTTATTTTAATACATCCTTTTAATTTTCTAATTCATTATTCAAATATAATTTTATCAGATACTCTCTTAATCTAATATCTTTTTTAGCTTTGTTGCAAGAAGCGGTAGGAATTAATCTTCGCACGTCAATATTTCAGTGTTTAAAGTGTACCTATAATGGTATGTGCTTGGGAGTAACGAGACATGGACTTACTTGGAAAGTATAATGAACTCACACTTATCTTTCATCAGCAATTGGCATCGCCGCGGCGCAGTCCAGATTAATGGCCTTTTTCGTCATAGAAATGTGAACTCCTCTTGTAACCGTGCAAACCTTCCCATCTTCGTATTTATTTACCGGGAACATTTATGAAGATTGAATTTTTTTCGTGCCCCCACAAATTACTTTATTATACGCAACAATTTTTTCGCTCATGCATATATGTACAGTACAACGACAACTCACGTCCAAAAATCCTCGACAACAATTTTTTTGTCCGACCAATTAAACTGTAAAAAATGCACAGCCACGGCGACACTCGGTCCCGAAAAAAATATTAATAACACCCCGGGCCCCGAACTCTCGTATATCACTCCGTCTCTCTTTCTCTCTTCGGACCATCTCGAATATCCCCGAGTGTATCCTGTTCAGAAGAGAATAACCAGTGACTCAGGGCTAATAAGCCACATAACACACTGCCCTATATCAAATTCTACGAGCTACTCTTGCGAAACCGAAAAAAGTCATAGCTCTCCCCCGTCCCAAAAAAGACAGCAGCATACCCGAAAAACCAGCGGTATAACTTACCGCCTATACACTATCGGCGGGACTCCCGTGGCGCGAGAGCTTCTCGCGCGCGGATTTACGATTATTTTTTCCGGACGATATATATATATATATATATATATATATATATATATATATATATATATATATATATATATATATACGACGACGACTGGTTCCCATGTTATACATGCGAGTGAGTGAGAAAGAGAGGATAAGCTTTCCCGGGGACCGAGTCAATGGGCCGTGTGTGTACTCGAGGCTTTGTCGTGCTCGCGCGTACGGAAGTATGCATGCGCGTATATCGGGCGATAAAGAGAGCGAGGTCGTGGGAAGCCCGCACGCGCGCCTGGGATTGGAAGCGTATAAGTGCTTTATTGAATTTCGTGCGCGAATGTGTATGGGGCAGTTGTGCAATGGGTTATGGCTCTTTTAATGAAAATTTCTTCATTTTTTTTTTTAATGCAAATTTTTGTTTAGTAAGGGAAAATGGCTTTTGATTTTATCGTACTGACGGAGTTAAGGACGCTCTTGCATGAAAATTTTCAAACTGGGATATAACATTTTCAATAGTTCAAGATGTACCGAATCTTGTCGTCTGTTTATTTTACCCTATAACCGTGGAAAATTTTGAGAAATTAGCGTTTGAACGTATCATGTTTTACATGTACTCTTATGGGACGGCTGAAAAAAATAGGTTAAGTCGAGTATTTCTGAAAAGGGATCAAATTTTTGACCAGTAAAAAACATATGGCGTAAAGATTGCGGCTTCCCCTTTCAAACCACACCTTGTAAATTGTACGTAGCCGTAGGAAATTTCCTTTAATTCATGATTATGAACACAAATAGCAGACGACGTGCACGAGAGCGAGAGAGACAGAACGACGTGTTTGGTATAGTTTGTGCTCTCGCTGAGCGCACAAACTGTATTGTCGTGCAAGAGCATCCTTAAATTTACGAGGGGGAATATGAGAACGCGGTATCGGATATTTATAATGATAGCAGGTATTCTATAAATTGAATTTCTTCTATAAATTGAATTATAACAGGAACGTCTTGAAATACTTATTGAGTTATTCGAATATTTAAAGTTACTGAAGCCACATTAAATATACTTTAGATATCATTTAAATTTACAAAAACCAAAGACTGTTTTAGAGTTATTTGAAGAGCTATGTAAACGCACAACACTAAGAAATTGGACAATGATAACTAATTTCATAAATAAATTTTATAAAAAGGTCAACAACAGTTTACAGGAATATATATTTGAATCTGTCCATCCGCCAAAGTTTGCGGAATATGGCGATATATTTCGAGAAATATATAACTATTTTGACGAATAACTTAAAATATTGCACAGACGAAGATGAAATTGAAAAAATTTTGCAACTACATTTAAAATTAATAGGCGATTGTACATTCGAATTTTCTACTAAAACGGAAATCGGAGCTTACAATTTATTTGGATACCAGCACATAAAGGAATAACCTTTAACGAAAAATAAATGCTAAAGCAAAAGAAGCTTATCGCTACATTACCCCTACCGTGTATCCTCTTCGAGAATTTCAGACATTATTTAACGGGGTGCCATAGTCCTACCATTACCGACCGAGCAATTCACACAGTTTCAAGCTGATTAAAAATAAAATACGTCGAATCACAAAAAATCAAGAGAACACTCTTCTGTATTTTTTAACGTTCTATCATTCAGTCAAAGTTTGGAGTCGAAATATCAAGTCATTTCTGCAAAAACTTTGAACAAACGAAATTTAATTTCGTTCAAAGTTTTTGAAAAAACGGCTTGATATTTCGACTCCAAACTTTGACTGGATGATAGAACGTTAAAAAACACAGAAGAGTGTTCTCTTGATTTTTTGTGATTCGACGTATTTTATTTTTAATCAGCTTGAAACTGTGTGAATTGCTCGGTCGGTAATAGTACGAGTAAGGCATCCCCTTAAGGGGACGTGAGTATCGACGTTATTTCTCAAACGAGTACATCTGACGAAAATACCAATAGAATCATCCAAAAAAAATTGTGAGTATAGTATTTAAATATACGGAGCGCTTGACAACCGTCTTTTTCCAAATAAACGTTTGAATGTTGATTTAAAAAATATTGAAATTAGGGTTTCACATCACCTAACACGAAAAATGACATAAAAGCTATGACATTGACAGAAGGAAAACATTACTTCGAATATTTCTATTGTAATAGTATGAAACCGTGGTTTCATAATAAAGAAAAACTATCGCGTAAGCTAATTGTTCTAATAAATAGATGTTGAGCAAGTTACTATAACCTGCGAGCTCACTCGGTAAAATTAAGGCGATGTAAATACCGACATAATTTTTGAAACGAGTACAACTCATGAAAATACGAATAGAATCATTCAAAAACATTTCTGAGTATTGTATTTCTATATAAGGAGCGCTTGACAAAATTGTTTTTGCAAAATAATAATTAGAATTTGTTTAATTAAATAAAAACCGTACTGTTGGTAAGTAGGAATCTGAAATTAACCTACTTTTTAAACGAGCACAACTAACGAAAACGCTAATAGAATCACTCAAAAAAATTCCTGAATATAGTGTTTATGTATACGGAGCGCTTGATAAAATTTTTTTCCGAATAAACGCTTGAATGTTGATTTAAAAAATATTGAAATTCACGGTTTATGCGGCCTTAAGATAGTATCCTACGCACTCTGCTCTTGTGAAAGTAGCAATCAAGACCTAAGTCACATTGTTTGGAACTGCCCTGTTCTCGAACAAGAACGTTCACGGCGCATTCAAAAACTACTTTTAGATGGCATTTAATTTCTAATAAATATGGATCGCTATAAAGCATACGCACAAGTTCTAGCATTTTTAGAAAATTGTGAAATAGAATTGTCAATCTGCTACAAAATAAAAATATTTTTTATTTATATTCAGTTATTAAATACATAATACCCTTGTAGAAATTCATCTATATAAAATGGCCAAGAAGTTAGAAAATAGCTAGTAAAACTGGCTAATTACTCGCTATGATGAAACGATTTTTCGACCATTATTTGCTTATTTCTTAGATTGACGTAATAACAAAATATTCATATTTGATTTACTTACTAATTTTATTTTTGATGAAAGAGCATTAAAGTGCATCGGATGGCTTACCAAAATATAAATAAATAAGATTAACCAATAAATCATTTGTTGTACTCATTCTACGAATAATTCAGCAAAACTTTTACTTCTCTATCTGATTCTGTCTCTCTCGCTCTTTGTCATAACAACAAGCCATTCCAAGCCATTCTGCTAGCCATTTCCAGACTAAAAAAACTGATCAGTTTTAATACCTTTAAAATACTCAAGAACAAGCTTGTGCTTGTCTTCGAAAAATTCATTCTATTTTTCAATCTATTAAATGGCCAAATAATAGGAAAAAAAGCGTTTCATCGGGAGCTAGAAACTGGACAAGAGAAATTCCTATTTCATAGCAAGTTTCTAATATAAATGGTCAGTTATTAGTTATAAAATAAAATTAGTTATAATATAAAATAAAATGTTTTGGATTTCTACCAGGGATGTAATGCATATAAACCTCAATAAAAGAGGTATCAAAGCTTAAAAAAAAAAAAGATCTTACTTTAGATTGTATTTAAAATCAGGCAGACGTGACTATACTGAAAAATATTAAATAAAAGCAGTAACGATAACACGTGCAGACAATTGTAGGAACCGTATATAATAAACATAAAATTATCTCCGTACGAGCATTCCGAATATTATCTCCAAAAACCATTGTCCAACCCTTTATCCAAGAAAACAATTTTCATGCAAGTTTGCACAGCATCTTTTTCACTCCCTGCAAGATAGGTAATCTGCCGTACACTACAAAAATCACGACCTCATCTCCCACATAACTCACAGCAAAGCACACACTCACGCATGCATTCACATCTTTCGTTATATAGCTTCCCGAGCCCAAAGTCAATAAACGAAATCACGATCCCTCGAAAGGCCAACATTGCACACCCCTTCCAGATTTATTACCCCCTCATAGTCCAGGCGATATTATTCCTTCCATTCATCGTCGCATGCGATCCCCCTGTTTGTTTAATTCACCGGCGCATTGTCACCGTCGTCGAAGGGCTTCTCTCTCTATATATATACGCATATATATATACTCTCTGTATTTGCCGATGCGTCACGCGCGTATGCGCCTCTTGCACGCGCGTGAGAGATTTTTCGCGATGCACGAGCGCGCGTGCCAGACATTTTAATCTCGCGGCCGCGCTTTCCAATTTCCTCGATTCCGCGCTTCGCACGGCTCTTCGCCTGTCCTGCGCCCGTACGCGTAAATAATAAATGCGGGCGCGCGCAGCGGGCATCTAATGGAAATGCATAGTGCGCCACGCTTGGCTTGGCGACGATTCCGATGTGTGTGTGTGTTTTTTTTAAGTGGGGTGATGGGATTTATAGGTTTATTTCGAGAGGTTGGTTGAAGCGCCGAGGATAATTGGATTGGATTTATGGCGATTATTATTTTTGCGCTGGATTTTAATTCTGCTTTGAGCGGCTGCGGAACTCGCAGCATAGGGATTAAGTATTCTGTATGGTATAGGTTTATGGATTTATAAGTGGGGAATGTTTTTAATAAACCGATCGATTGTGTTTTTTGAATAAGTAAATATTTTGTGTTTGTTGGTTTGTTAAGCTGGTCGATTTTTATTTGATTTTACTTATTTTGAATGATTATATACTTGAAAAATGTCAAATTATTTTGAATTTTTAATAAAGAAAGTGCTTGTAATTAAAACTTTCTTCGAAATCATTTCATAGAATTAAAAAATATTTACTCTTGCATGTGAATAAAATCGAAAAATTTTAATTTCAATTTTTTTTCGTTATAAATCAAAAGAAAATAAACCGATTAAGCAATATCTACTTGAAATTGGTTAAAGGTAGACAGACCACTTGAAAATTACCAAAAAATCGATTTTTTTTAATTGTAGAAACCTAATCAAGAACTCTTTAACTTTAAGAAAAAACCATGTCCATATATAAATTTGATAATATAATACTTTCTTTCATATTTATTGAAAATTATATTTATTAATTTTTTTGCCGATTTTACACAATTTTTTGCATAATCTTTGAATTTAAATTCAAAGACGCTTTATCGCTAATTATTTGAAATCGTTTTATATTTTTACGAGTAATACACTACAAAGAGTAACCAATAAATTCAAAAGGCAGGAAACATAATCAAACATGTCTTGAATTCTGTTTTAAATTATGTTTATCTTGAAATGCATTTTTCTAATAATTTAATTTTACGATATTCAAAATGTTCTGAGCGACAGAAATTTTTTTTGCACCTTTCTGCATTTTGTTTTTACATATTTTAGAACTAATTTAGAATACTTCTATGAAAAGGTATTTTTGATTCGATTTTAATTTTTTTAGTCGAAAGTTTAAATGTTATTAAAATTTAATAAATTTGTATTGTTTTTATTTTAAAACTACTCAATCAATCTAACCGTATAAAAAAATATTAATTTAAAATCAATTAATTATCTCTTGGTAGATTTGAGTATTCGGTGCTAAAAATATGAACTTTTAATCATAGGGGGATTAAAAATAAGTTCAGACGCTCGGAGTGTTTTGAATTAAATACTATTTTAACAGTAGTTTCAGGGATAATTCCAAATGTAATCGATGAAAGTCCTTCAAAATTGGCAAAAAATTATATTTTTTTTGTTTAAAATATATTATTGTATTACATCTGTATTTTATTTGAAGGAGAAATTTTTTTTTCTCAAGTGGTCTCTACCTTTAAAGCGGTCTAACGTTTTATGGCATACAAATACAAACCCACGCGCGTACACACATGCGCTGGCAAAGAAAATTTTTCAAAATTTTCGGATTTCCGCTTCAATAGTCTATAAAAAAAGTTTTCAAACCTTGGTAAAAAGGTAGAAAATTAACGATAATTTATAGTTAATGTGTTAATTAAATAGAATCATTTTTAGCAAAAATCAATGTGTAACAATAACATAATGTACCTAAGAACATTACTAGTAGTTAAAATACCCATGTTATCAAGTATGATATTTTTATATAAACTAACTTCACATAAAATAAATTTTCTTCTACATATGAGATTGTAAGTTTAACCCTTTCAGTCACAAATTAAATTCACAAAAATATGATTTTTCTTTGCCATAAATTTATTTATAACAATTATAAACAATTATAAATCCGAAAAGTATTTTTATATTTCTTAAGCTTAAGTATTTATCTAACAGAAAATGCAAAAAAAATGAGGGATATGCTTTAATAAAAAAAATACGAGAAATATAAACAAATTTTGGGTGCCTATATATAGGCTTCTCTGACTGAAAGGGTTAAAGAAATATAAAGTAATACATAACATATTCAATCGGTCTATTGGTAATATGAAATATGATTCACTATAATTACTTTAATTGTACACATTTGCTTCTTATACTTCATATTTATATAAACAAGTACATTAAATGGAAGAAAATAATTGAGATATCGAAGTTTAAATTATTAAATGAAATTGGTAGAGGTATGTATTGCAATTAAAAGTTAATTAAGTCAATTATTATTATATGCAGAAAATGTCAATATTCTATAAACATTGACTTAATTACATTAGCATTGAAAAAGGATGATAACATTTAAATTCACAATACCTTGTGTACGAAACTACCTCATGAGTTCTGCGTCGGCATCTTACGGGAGGACATGGAACTTAAGTGAGAGGCCGCAAAGGTAGAGTTTTTAGATACCTCATATACCTTTTATAGGTGGCAGGTCGGTTTCAATTGTGAATTTATCTCTCGAATTACACACAGTTTATCGAGTTAAATAAAATTTATAATAGAGTAAGGCTAATGTGTTTGTAGTATCATATTCAAGTGTTTATTTTTCATACATAACAATAAATTAAATTGGCATTCTAAACAAAAAACTACAGAAAAGTCATACAGACGATCTACACGTGTTTTACAATAAATAATAGATTATATCATTTATAATTAATATAATTCAATTTTAGTCAACAACCATAAATTTGCCTATCTCTTGAAGTTTGCTTCACAATTCCTTCTGACCCATCTCTAAGACTTTCGTTTTAATCTATTTGCAATGTGTGAATTGGAACGACTATTCAAGACATTTGGTGGATTTCTGTTTGTAATATCTGATTGGTTCTGTTTATGACACTTGATTGGTTTCATCAGCGACTTGATTGGTTTCATCAGCGACTTGATTGGTTTCATCAGAGACTTGATTGGTTTCATCAGCGACTTGATTGGTTTCATCAGAGACTTGATTGGTTTCATCAGCGACTTGATTGGTTTCGGTTTCATTTCCACAATTCTTCTGGTCCGTCTTCATGAAAAATGCTCTCTTGATTTTGTTTTTGCCAATCACTTGATATGCCTTTTCTAGTACATCAGCTGGTGGATGCTGCTCTCTGGTAAGAATCCATGCGTTCCTTAAACTGCAAAATAAATTATATTACTTAATTGTGTGCACTTTGCTGGTTACAGTATTGAAAATATGATAATTTCTACAATAAATTATACGTGTATTATAGTTAATTTTCGAGTAAATGAGAGAAGCAAATTATAATAAAAAATATAAGGATCTGACAAGAGAAATAGCAGTATTTGAGAAACTGTAGAAATATAAATATAGGAATAATAAACGCTCAAAGAGACATAATAGACGCATCAAACACTCAAAGCTCGGGCTGACGATTTGTACGATTTGCATATTTTAGTACCTTTTTGACGGTCAACTTTAAACGATCAGAACTTGTGAAAGAATAAACATTCTTTAATTTTTTAAAAAGCAAATAAGAGCTCGTTTTCTCCACTTTTATTCTATCTTTTGTAATTTTGTCTAGGACGTTCCTGTAATGAAAGGCTAAAAGTTGAAGAAAATGGTTTTTTACATTTTTTTAAAATTTTTAATCTTTGAAAAAAGGGCGTCACCAAAACTTTTTTAATTGTACATGATTTTTTCCTACATTGGGAAAATGTGCCTTGAAAAATTTTACCCACTTTTGTGAACGCGTCAATGGAGTTTACGCCAAAATTTTGTCATATAGGTTTATATGTAGAATTACTGTACTGCAAAAATATTGTGAACGAGTTTACACACGTAAAGTATAGGTAAAGTGTATGTATGTAAGAACAACGGTGATGAGAAATACATGAAGAAAAGAGTGTTATCAAAGACTGCTGGTTTTGTGTAAAGTAATTCTAATTGCGACAATAATAATATTTTTTTTTCTGTATAATATACATTTTGTTCCTGTCACATATGTGGACTATTATCAATATTAATATTACTAGTATCAGTATTAATGAGAGCAATTTCGAGTATGGAGGGATGAGTGTGGATAAGGTACAAGATTTGTAAACCAAATCCATTTCTGGGCCAAATATATAATATTTTAAGTTAAGTTATTTAAGTATTTAAAGTTGAAATATAATTATTGTCTATTTAACGTTTTATAATATCTTCCTTTACTTTGATTTTACCATTTTGTCTTCACAGAGAGATTCATGTGGAAAAAGGTAACTATAAAAGATAGTATATTTTGTGCGCAAGACATTAACCTCATTATTCTATATTGACTATTTAAAATAGTAAAAATCATTGCAAAAGTGTGATAACATTTATAATTCTACTAACGAATTTTACACGCACAATGCGCGCGCGCGGTCCTGCATATTTTCATTTTTAATAGCACGTGAATTTCTGAACAAAAAACGTGAAGTAGACAACATTTTTTACGAAATTGAGCACTCAGAATTCGAATAAAAGTGTTACGTTCAATTGGAAATTTGTCATGTTGTTTTTTTATAAATGGAATTACAAAAACTAACAGCATTTCAGGTAGTAAAGTTTAAATTTTGTTCCTGTTGCGAAATTACTAAATATTTTGAAATCATTTAAGTATATACTTTAGTAGCACGAACTGATGCTTTTTCTTGTCCATGGATAGACTTATTAGATTGCAGAACGCGTTATTAGATCAACTTTAAAGTTTCATCAACAATATAAGTAAGTAATTATATCGCAGAATTTAAATAATCTTCCTTTTATTAATGTGGAATCGGCATTCTAATTCTAAATATAAAGTGGTTCTTACTGTAAATAAACTTCATATTACTTTTTTTTATCCTAATTTAACTTTTCTCTGAACCAGTTGACTTCACTAGTGAAAGCAAGTTAGATTAGGTTTATTTTTTTTTCATGTATAAAAGTCAAACAAGCTCTCTACTTTAAAGGAAATTGAAGCAAAAACTTTCAAACGATTTACAATAATATTTTTTAGGATTTTGCAATCGATGGTCCTGTTTCTATTTAAATGGTGATCTTTTAAAAACTGTTCGTAATGAATTCGTTTCTCTTCATAATGAAGTTTCTCTCCTCATTGCAAACAACTTCAAAAACATCAAAAAGCAAATACTTCGAGATTCGAGACTGTTTACAGTTACACAACTTTCTCTTCGAGAAAGAAAACAAGTAACACGCAGTTGAATAATCTGAAATATATTTTTCTCACTCCTGTACGTGTTAGGCCTATAAACGAAAAATGTATCTCACATACGACCTCAATAAAGTATTCATGACTCGAGAATTCCATATTCAAAGTACCAAAAACTCGTTCTCCCCATCCAACGACATCGTCATCATAATGGACGTGCGAGGTGCGAAAAAAGAGATACACTCTACGCGTTACCTGAAAATCCTGTAGTAATCGGTGCAGCTCCAGACGACAGCATATGACGTGTAATCGGTGTCGATGATCCAGTAGGGTGCCTCGACTTGCACCGGCATCGATGGGAATACCACCGTCAGCTTCGATTTGGTCGGCGACTTTTGCATAGCGTAGCCGGAGATGCTCGATGACACACCGGTTCTGTGAAACAAACAAGCGGCAAAAATTGGTGGCGGCGTGAAAGGTGACAGTAGTGAACGAGATGCGCACGCATATAAATATACTTACAAAGAGGAAATCTGTCGGTTTACGACGCTGACGGTGCCGTTATCGTTGGCGCTGTACGTCGCAGTGACGCATCTTCCGCCGAACTCGAACGAGGCGAAGTAGCGCTCCGCCTCGTACCACTTTCCGAGGTACTGAAAGTAAAATATATCCGGTTTTTGTTTTTGTTTTTTTAATCTTTTCAACCTAAGAAAGAGAATGCGATCGTAGGGGAATCGAGATATTGTCTTGTCTAATGGCGTGGCTTTGAATAGGTGGTTTTACGTGCGGTTAGAGAATTAGGAACAAGAGATGTAGGTTGATAGATATCCTTTTAATATTTAATTCAATAAACGTGCGTCTCGAGATAATTTTAATATAGCTCATCAATAATTAACAAGCATTTTATTATAATTGCAATTTTTTCTAAGAGGATCGAAGTTACTATTCTTTTCCTAGTAAATCATCTTTCACATTCTCACAGTACACTGTTTTTATAGTTAACTTAAATAATTTTTGATAGCATCATAAACTATTCCCTTACTTAAATCAAATTTTATTCAATTTAGTATTCACGATTCTATAACAAAATTAATGAAATAAAATCTCATCTCTTTATGAGAATATAACATTTTTAATACATTTTCAATACATTTTACATTTCCTAAATTGAGTTTGTGACGAAGATATTTGAGTTTAACGGACTGAGAACATACGAAAGATTATAGAAATTGACAATTTTGTTCGTACTGTGCAATTACATTCTGTTAGAAATAGTACATTTCGACACGGGTGGGGAAGTCGATTATTTAGCTGGTGTGACTTTTTGCACGAGCGAAGCGAGTGCGAAAAAGTCACACCACCTAAATAATCGACTTACGCACTAGTTTCGAACGGTATTTTATACCACGAGCGCCGAAAAATCATACCAAAGTTGTGATTTTGAGGTTAGAGTGGTATAAAGATAGTTTTATCAATCTTCCAAAAAAAGATTGTTTCATAAACTTACTGCATCAAGAATTTTTTAACAGAAACATTTAATTAAATTTCAAATTATTCGACTCCCATGAAACATCAAGACAAGTCACTACATCTTTTGCCAATAATGCTAATATTGATTACCAAACGATACCTGTACTGTTATAATTACCTTTTCCGTATCAAAATTCTCCATGGTGTCCATCTTGGGGCATCTGCCGGGGAGAGGCACTTGCGCGGCAGCGCTCCCAATCAGGAGCAGTCCTAA